>CP137667.1:29527572-29884920 GCA_037976565.1 Mesocentrotus franciscanus | reverse complement strand
AAAAGAACATTACCTCATTTAAGAAATAATGCAATCAAATGTCAACACCTTCTTGCTTCGGTGCATTGTATAATAATAATAATTATATTAATCAAATAACAAAAAAAAAATGATAATAATAATAACATAAACACTACTGCTACAACTACTACTACTACTACTACTACTACTACTACTACTACTACTACTACTACAACTACTACTACTACTACTACTACTACTACTACTACTACTACTAATACTACTACTACTACAACTACTTGTATTAATAATAATAACATTAATACTACTACTACTACTAATAATAATAATAATAATAATAATATAATACAAACAAATACAAAAATCAATAATGATAATAATAATACTTCTAATGATAAAAAACAACAACAAAAAACAATAATAATAATGAAAATGAATATGGGGATTGAAATTCGAAAATATTGTCGATATAAACTCCAATTTGTACAATAAAATGGTATTTTCATTACATCATGATCATGATATTAGAGTATTGTCTGTTCTAGCGAAAGGGCATTTAAAACATCAGAGTAAAATATATCTTTACACTTGCTATAGCGTATGAATGAGGTAATAGGTAGTCTTCAATAACAATACTGTAGAAATAGTTTGCAGGCATAAACCCTTGTTAGTCGTTGTATGTCTGTACTGTAAGTGTATGTTAGACAACACATTCTACTAGGTAATAAACACTGTAAATATATACATGTAGTTGCTTTTTCGAAACAGCCAAAGAATGGCAGAGGTAGGCTACTCTCAAGGCTTAATGGAATTGTGTTTTAAGTGAAAATAGAGTCTGCGCCTACAGACTAGCCGATTTGTGTCATCCATCAGTCCAATATATATTACACATGATACAAGTATAAATATACGAGTATAATACATGTACCAAGAACAATTAAACCTGACAACGATAACATATAAAGTTCTCTGTAAAGATCATATCGACGCTCTTATGAAGAAGACAATGACATCAATACATGTGTTCGTAGTAGTAAATAATTTATCAAGTAGCTAAGGCAAACCCTGCATCAATTTTCGAGGTATGAGCAAACTCTTATACTGTATTATCATAATTTAAATAAAATTGAATTTACGAAAGTGGGAGATGGTTTGCATGGGTTTAATTAATCTTATAATTAAATCTCCTTCCCTTTACAGCATGACCAAAATACGAAATGTAATTAAAAAAACCACAACATTTTTTCATTCCATTCTCTCTTTAATAATTCCCCCGCCCCACCTGAATATGATGATACCTGTCCCTATCCGCATTCTTCGCTTCGCAGCCAAGGGCGGAATGGGACTGTAATGCAGTTGAGGAATTTGATATTTTCCTAAATAAACTGTTGCCCACACAGTTGGAATAAATTTTTAATTAATTGTTGTGACAATATAGTTCATTATTGTCAGGACTTTATTGATCAATCTCTATGACCTTTGTGATTGACCGGTAAAGTTCTGAGGACATATATAAAATAATTCCCGCCCAGGAAATGGTTAGGGATGTATCGCGTGACGTAACGTATTTCCACCATGAAGAATGGATATGTGTGACGTCAAACGGGTTATATACTGGCTATAACCTGTTTGACGGCACGCGCAAACATACGCGCATTGCGACGCGTATTATTTGTCAACGTGATCAAGAGAAAAATATTCTCAACGCCATTACATGGAAAGAGATAACAACACATGGATTCCAACTTCATGGGCAACTGTGTATGTTTATGATTAACCGGCCTCCAGACCACAAACGGACCGGCCAACCAGCCCAATGGAAATCTTCTCTTAGACAGTGCATCACTGTTTGGGTTTGCTGCCCATAACGTTTGATAAACATTTCAAAGTTGTATACTAGAATTCACTCTACAAGTTACGGAAATCCAAAGAAAGGGTCAGCGGTGAGGTAAAAGCAATCCATCGGGGAAGCTTCCGGTGTAAAATCTCTCTGACCCTCGAATCCGGCTGGTCCAGCCTTCATACACACAACGGATGCATCCGGTATACTTCCGACACATCTGTATAGTTTTATTTTGAAAAGGAAGCATCGAAAAGTCTTTTATTGATAGCCCAGTATCGATTGGTAATTTAATGACCTATTCCCAAGCCTAGAGCCTCTACAATGTGGCCCACGGAACAGATAGTTTGAAAGTCAACCCATTTAGAAAGAAAAAATATCAACGTTTTCATATTTTGTGGTTTGGTTCATAATGTTTTCCAGACATCTTGAATGGATTCCCTACTAGAAGAAGCAACGTTGCTATTTCAATTGTCGCTTGAAGCTAGGACTAATAAACAGGAAAATCAACATGAAAGTCTTTTAAAAGAAAATAGACAAAAACATCCGAAATATCTGATTCATGATGTTCCAAGCTAGAAACCTTTTAACTTTTCAATTATATATTTTATGTTTTTGTATTTTCATTTTTAAAAAGCTTGATTTCTTTATATTAGGAAATTGTGACGAGGAAATGAAAATTCAAGTGTTGCAAATTTGAAGGACAAGGGAGTAGCAGTGGTCGAGGGAGAGAAAGACTGAATTAAAAAAAAGAGTTAGATTCCGCTATCATGAAGGAGCTGTCATTTTTTTTTATTATTAATGATAATAATAACAATGATAATAGTAATAATAATAATAATTATTATAATACAAGTAATAATGATGATCATAGTAATAATAATGACAATAATAATAATGATAACAGTTATAAGTATGATTATAATTATAATAATAATGTAATATTTATATAGCGTTATAATTTTGTTGCTTTAATATTCATTACTTGAGATCAAATTGTGCAGTAAAAATTACCTTTATTGTGAACATAAAAACATTAGCTTATATCATATATCAATTGGTTTGTTTAAAGAATCCCCCACTCCTAAAAAGATAATAACTTGGCATCACCTGCAATAGTCGTCTCGTCCATCTCCGTCTTCGTCTTTCATGTACCAAGTATCGGAGTAGCCAGGGTCAAACCATTCCTCAGAGGGGTTGGGTGAGGTAAACGCCAATAAGTCATCTTTCATCGAACCAGCGAGAAGACACGACATGAATGGCTTGCCATCAGTCCTCAATATCCTGATTGATAGAAAATGCAAATAAATATTTATAAATGATGCTAATGATGACGACGATGATGACGATGATACAACTATTACTACTTCTAATCCTCCTCCTCCTCTCCTATTCATCTAACTCCTCTTCTGCCTCATGCTCCCCATTCTACTTCTGATTCTACTACTACTTCTTCTTCTTTTTCTTCTTCTACCGATTATGCTGATATTAGAATAATTATTATATTTATAATTTAAAGAATGAGAATAATGACATGACAATAATGACAATGATACAATGAGAATAACAAAAATGAATATGACGATGATGTTCATTGTGATGACAAAAAACAACAACAACCCTGATAATGTTTATAGTACTTGGATTTATTTCCTGAATATAAAAGTGCCAGATTTCTATCAAGAAAAATTTGTGCAAAAACATTGTTGCAGTCAACTACTACAAGTATTAGGTCATACACAAACACAAAACAGTTGTCTATTTCTATGTTTGTTAACATCAAATACAATCGTTGCATACCTGCAGAAGTCATTTGCCGCCCCTGTCCCTGAACGTCTACCCAACCCCTGAAGAATGACGTCATACCCCGATCATTGATGACGTAAGAGCGCGCCAAAACGTCACCGGTTCCGTTCGATGGGCAAGAAGTAGAGGGCGCGGTCCCATTCACCAATGGAGAGGTAACGTTGGACCTGGTAGTATTGTGGTCTGGGTCCGCGGATGTGGTAACGTTCAATTCTGTTAATGGAAGAAGGAAGAGAGAGAGAGAGAGAGAGGTGGGAGGAGGGGAGAAAGAGAGAGAGAAAAACAACAACGGGTGAAACAAAATTATACCACATCCGACTTAAGTCCCAAATTTGTCAAAGTTCGTTTTTCTGCATGGTAAGTTCGAGATGAAACGTTAATGGAAGCAATTTTCTATCCTTTCCTGTAGGACAACACAGGTTGGTGCCAAAAAATGGAAAACGTACCTTTTAGGTTTATATCCAACATAATACAAATAAACATAATCAGCCAATATGAATTCATCAACATATGGAGTAGAAATGACAGATCAAGGGTTGGGGGTTGGATCTTCACCTCGCGTTGGCGGTAGAGCGGAATGTACCTTCGAATCCATATATTTCCTATTGGAATATTTGTCCTAAGTCGTAAAACGAGGGACGGGCATAAACCAGATCCACCATATGCTGGATACCCTACCAGGGACCTTGGATGACGAGGCGTTTTTTTCTCTGACGTAGAACTGCGTCAGCGACCGGTACAGTCATTGAAGCACTTGTGAGACTGATAGTGCATACAGGAAGAATGCAAAGTGAGCAGTGCCAGCATTGCGTTTGCGTTAAATTACGAAATTCCTATACGGCTCTATTAGCGCAGGAAATAACGCAATAGAAAACATGCCCTGTGTCCAACATGGTTGTAATAACAATCCGACCATTGGTAAATTCAACGAAAAATAAATCCTACCACTCGCTCCTGATTCCATGGTGTAATTCATCATCATTGTGACGTTACGTGACGTATCATTTATGGAGCTTGGTGTAGGCTGCACCGTGCCATTGTAAATCATTGTGACGTTTTGTGTTGGAGGCAGTGTGATGTTGGACGTCATTGTGACGTTGGAAGTCATCGTTAGGTTTGTAGTCGTTGACTGATTCGACGTCGAATTTCCTTCAGACGGCGTTGAGGGTGTCGTCTGAGAAACGTTTGGTGTTCCTGACCAACAAAAAAGAGAAACTTCGGTTATTTGGATAATTATCAGCTAAGTTTTTCCCTCTCTTACTATGTATTGCAATTACAAAGCAGTGTTCCTGTTAAAGAGGTCAGCTACACATTTGTAAATTTAAACTCATTATTGATTTTAAAGGTTTTTCTTTTTTAAACGTGATCTTAGACCGGTTGGGTTTATTAGTAGAATACGGAAATTATTGGTTACGCTTTTCACATACCAAATAATTTGATGAACATTATTTTCTCCATATTATTAAACAAGCAGATGTATTCGCCAACCCATGATGAATTCAATGACGTTATAGTCAACATGGAGGTGAAGGTACCGACATCGGTGCTGTATACTTCTATGATGCTGTCCTCCATTCCTGTGTTGAGAGAGAGAGAGGAAGGAAAGAGAGAGAGAGAGAGGGGAGAAGGAGAGAGAGAGAGAGAGAGAGAGGGTGACGGAGAGAGAAAGAGAGAGAGAGGGAGAAAAAGAGGGGGTGAAATTAGTTTGTGTAAAATGAAGAAAAGGTAAAAAGAAGCAAAATTCAGAAATGAAGAAGAAGAACAACAAGAAACAATGAGAAATAGGGGCATTTCGCGACTATCATAGGCAGAGCCATTTAGAAACACAGTTTGCCAAGTCAATTTGAGATGGGAAAAATATGCCGAATATTGCTTTTGGGCAAGCACAAAACAAAAGAATATACGCCATGTTGTGACCAACTGAAAAGTTGGCCAAAGTGTCTGTCTAGACAGATACATGGCTCTGAACGTTGAAATCAAGATCCACATCAAAAATATAAAAAAATCAAACCAAAATTACATAGTCCCTTTTTTCGGGTAAAACTAATTGTAATTTTGTCCTCTTTGTGTCTGTAGTTAATCTAACAAAATTGTCTTCTTCAAACCAAAATACACAATACTTTTAAGTCATAAGTGTGTCATAGAATTCATGAATTTGCTTCGAAATCTATGATAGAAAGTATGATCCTGAATTAATGATCATTGTTTACATTTATTCAAAGCAATATATTTTGTTTTACTTTGTGCCATTTGCCATTGCTAAGGGACAATATGCACAAAGATAACTGAATGTCCATAGCCATCAAATTACATTTTTATCTTCAAAACAACTTTCAATAAATTAAGCATTAAGTCGTAATCTAAACATAATGTAGCCTACCCTCAGCTGGGATTTCTATTCCGTTCGGGTCGAACCACTGCGGCCGAGTGCAGTTCGTACAGCTGGCCGAGCAGAACGCGTTGACCTTTGACCCTTCATCTTTGATCACCTGACCCCGTCCGTCATTGAGAGGCCACAGCGAGATCTGCCCTTCTATAATCACGTGACAAACAAACAATTAAAAATAAAAGCGATGCTTGGATGATTTTTTTTCTGAAAAGAAATTTTCATGGACCTCACATTAAACTTGTTAACATTATTAATTTCAAGCTGTTTATTTTCCCTTTTACAAGGCAATTTGACTACCAACGCTAACAATTCTATATCAATAATAAATTGTTCTACATTGTGATTGCCTTTTATTCATAACATTATCATGACTTTTTTTTGCTATTAAAACGCATCATGCATCTTATCTTGCAAATGGCATGGACATACCAAACATGCTCCGATTGTAAAGGCTTAGTTCGTTCCATCGGATCTTCGCATCGGGTCGGGTTGTCGGGTTACACGATATTTTGTGAAAACATGCCCTTATATTTACGAACAGTTTGTAATGAGGATCAACGCCTTACTAAAGGGCACTAGCGCGTCGACTTGGTTTAGAACCTGGGACCTCGCGGTTACGAGACCAGTGCTCTACCACTGTAAAAGGGCGGCTGGCTGGAATGCTCCCCAGGGGGAGGAGATTGGGTATACTTTGTGTGCGGGCAAGCCTTAGTCCGATGATCGGGGTGATACTGCATCTTTAAAGCGCTTAGAGACATCTTCGATGTATTAAGCACTATATAAACGCGGAATGTTACTATTAATATTATAAAAATAGGTTATTGAGTATCTTTAAATAAACATTGGAAATCATGGAGTTGAATAACCTACCGTTGCTGTAACACATTGCATTTTCATCGAATATGGACGGATAGTCATCGCAGTTCAAGAGACGAATCTCACTGTAAAACCCGCAATCGGGTCGGCGTTACAAGAATCCACGACCCGCTGACAAAGCTCACGACAAGGCAGCAATGGTTCTGATAATAAAGAAACGGCAACAATATACATGTATATCTTCATTAATTTGATAAATCAGAGATGATCTCAGCGGTGAATAAAAGGGGACCGAAGTACCTATCATGGATGAAAAAAATAAACTTAGAATAGATTTATTTGAGTTATAGAATGGAGAGAGACTGAAGGAAAGGCAATAGGTAGAATTGAGAAGGAATGGAGGGGAGGGAGGAGGTGTGAGAGACAGTCACGGAAACACCCGAATGGTGTCAAATTCCCCATTAGAGTTCACTTCTATGCATCTTCAAATGACATCTTACCTACTTCAGGCCCTAATTTCGTGCAAGGCGGTGCATACACCGTGCATAAGAATTGCTTCATAAACTCAGCGCACTCTGTACCCCGGTTCCTCAGTATTTTCTCCCCTGGAGCGATGATGCTGGCCGCAGCCGCCTGAGATGAGAAGCCTGAACCGCTGGAATATTGCACGTGGCGGTAATTCACATTGCTACACAGACTGCGAAGCGTAGAATACGTAATCTCTTCACAATGAGCTGTCAGAAAAGAAGGATAGAAAGGGCATATGAAAGTATAATAGGCAAAGAGTTATAAGGAGAACGTTGGGAGAGACAAAAGAAGAAGAAATATATAACAAATAAAGGGGATAAAAAGAGCAAGAATGAAAGACAAACAAGGGAGACGGGGAGAAAAGAGCGACAGAGAGAGAGAGAGAGAGGAGGGGAGGGGGTTAGACAAGAAAAAGGAGTGAGAGATCGAGGTCGAGGAGACGGGTGTGGACAAAACCAGACATACACTTGCAAGCCCTCTCGCCCTGATTAAAACACAAAATGGATTGTCGAACAATTATTTCATGCATTCACGCTAAGCCTGGTATGAAAGTACATCTCTTGTTCTTGATAGCCTATATATCATTTTCAGATGGTTTTTAGTTTAAAAGAAGAGTGAGTTGTAAAAAATAGGAAACAAAATTGTGAGTTATCATACTCTTCGTTATAGCATTAACAATAGATATTTCACGTTAAAGGCGGGGTATTCTACTGACAGTACTTTACAGCGATCTGATGCTCACAATGTCCCGATGTGTCGACAGTCATGTCCCACAATGCTTCATCAACTGATTAGCGCGTGTGAAGATGCTTGGGTACAGGGACCGAAAATCGCTTTACGTACGCCTTCACCGAAAGATGGAGCAATTGAAAGTGCATTACAGCGGTGGTATCGATGTAGGTAAAATACCCTGGCCTTAATGGTTTCAAAATGGTTTCAAAACGTGATACAATAACATCCATGTAATCTTAAAATTTGACATGATTTATTTTGATGTTGTTGTAATTGTTGTGTGGTTCATATGCAATTCATAATAGTAAAATATTAATAATAATAATAACAATGATGATAATATCAATAATAATACAGATAATGCTATAAAAATAACAATGATATCAATACTAGTGATAATAAGAATACTGCTACTAACACTAATGATAATAAGTGTAACATTTATTAAGCGCTTAATACTGTTACCCTGGCATTAGCCGAGCTACCCGGATGAGGCGCTCTGCATTCAAGGAATTTCTCCCTACCATGTACCCATTTACATCACCTGGGTAGAGAGGGGCAAATATAGATTATAATGTATTTCCAACTGAGGATAATATTAATAGTGCCGCGTTGGGACTTGAACCGCGAACGTATCCATGAGATCACGCCATCTCTACATTTTTAAGAAAGCTTCTAAGGAATTTAATTTCAAAACGCCATTTTTCCATACAATCAACACGTAATCTGCGTAAGCACGAAATACCTTTAATTTTTTTCTGCCTAAGTCAGTAGATTGACACGGGGCCGTAGAAAAGACTTCAAACCATGAGAGAAAGTCAAGGTGAAAAATGTTGTTCTAGTTTTCGGAATTCCGCTATTACAGACAAGTCACCTCAAGTGATTTCCGCATCTTCCTCCTTAGCCTCGTATTCAGGCTCCAATAAAATCGTCATATTAAAAATTGAGAATGATCCTATTTGTTTGGATTATAATCAATTCAATTTGAATCGAATTGAATTATTAAACGAGGGGTGAGACTGCAGAGAGAGGATGGTTGAGGTTAGGGGTAACCAAATTATACTGTTGATCGGGGCACATTATAAGAAAGGGCATGTGTCAGTTTGATGAAGCGCCTAACTCTCACATGAAAGGGATATTTGTCTCCTCATTCATGTTATTAGGAAGCTCTGAGAATGCGAATTTGACCCCTAAAAAAACTCCAGTTATTGTTATTCTGCACAAGAGAAAAGATTTACACTTGTTTAGGCGCAATCTGATGGATTGATTTTTGAATCTGCTAATGAGTAATAAGGCACCATGTCAGTTCTTATAGATGATCGATAACTTGCATGAAATCATACGTTTAATAGCAGGAAAAAACGCCGAGAAGTGGGTCGCTTTATTTTGTTTTTTAAGTTGAATGGCTGTTGCTAACAATCTGAAAAAAGGGAAGAGCAGGGGTGAGTTTTGAACACGTAGATAAACCAGCTAAAAAAGTATATGGCTGACCTGAATTCCCTGCCCGATAACCAATAGAATTCACGGGCCAATCACGTATCAATTAAATGGACTGAACTATTCATAGTTCACCACCATGATCATGACCATGACTACCCGTTAGCCCTGACATAATTAATTAAGGGGTGAGTTCACTTTTCAAAAATTACAATGTCTGGAAACCCCGCGGCACAATGACTATTATGTCAAGGCAGTAAATAAATATAGCTAACTACCCTTATCGATTTGTGTAATTGCTGAGGTATGAGAAAGTTGATTTGTCTCGATTTATGTTGCTTGAGAATGTGACTTATTAAAGCTCACATCTAAAAGTATTCAACCCAGGCCCTTATTCGACCGGTTCACCTTTCATTCATGAGTGACGAAAAACAAAGAAGAGAGAGAGAGAAAAAAAAAAATCGAATTTACAAGGAGTATAAATAATTGTTAACTCTAGAAGTGAGTTTAAATCACTCATGCATGCACCTCCCCAGTTGCGTAGTGTGAGTCAATCTATTGAGGGGGAGAGGGGGCAAAGGAACGATTGCGGGGCACTTGTCTTATTCGGAACATGAGATGCGAGTTTACAAGGCTGATTAAAGAAAGGGTGAGGGAGGTGGTCCATGCGTCTTCTTTTCTCCTCATTATCCCCTTCTCCCTTATCCGTTCTCTCTTTTCACTCTCTTTATATTTTGTTTCACCGTTCGACCGGGGAGGGGGTGCATGTGCCTCCTTTTCGCTACGCCACTTTACCTTCGTAGCTGTACAATATCCTCTATTTCCCATGCAGTCCATAAAATAACATTTGTTCGTTCTCTATATAGACCATATAGGAGTAGGCTTTATATTCAGGTATCATACGTGCTATGATTATGCGGGGGTTGGTTGCCCTTTGATTACATGTCAGTGACCGGCTTGTACGATTTCAAGGTCGTCTAATTACCTTGAACTTTAAATGATTCCACAGTACTGCGATAAGATGTCATAAATTACGGAAAACTCAAATAAAAAGTAATTGCATAGCCCGCGGTTTTAGTATTGATGCGGCTACCCTGGTATTTGATAGGACCCAATTATTTATTAAATCATAAAACGAATGGAAATAATAATTTGTATTTCCTTTCTTATGATATGAATCGTCCAAAGTCAAGATTAAATTATGTGCATGGGTGCAACGTTAAAACAAACAAACTGTCATTTCATATTTACTTCACGAAAACAAGTGATTAAATATTAATATATAAGCTTTTACGTTGGATGTAGGGTTTGGTTACGAGCCCGAAATTGAATTTATAACAATTTGTCTCTGTTTGTTATTAGATTTTACAGCAGAAATAAAACATGAAGATGAAATATGTCTTAAAAAACAACATGTTCTTACGGTGAATATAGGGTTCCATGCGGGCGTCTTCAAAAGCACCTACGTCCGTTTGGTTAAAGGCCCGGGTCAGAACCGTGTAAGCCGCATCTGAAGTCAACTCAAGATGAATCTGATCATCTCCGGCAATCACCCTCTCACCGCCGTCATCTCCACGATCGTTGTAGTAGATGACCTCGAAGCCTGAGACATCGGGACTGAAGTTGGGTTTGGGGTCCTTGACCAGCACCCAGCCATCGTTCGACGCGGATCGCTCCACGGTGAAGATGACGGAAGGGACGTAGGGTCCCTCCGGCATGGGCGTGGCTTCGGTGCTGGTGGTGTTCATGACGGGTGTGGTGGTATTGGTGTTGGTGTTGGTGGTGGTGATGGCAGTTGTAGTTGTAGTGGTGGTCTCTTGTTCTCTGTAGATGCTGAGATCTGAATAAAAAACAAGCATGAACAACTGGTATTTATGGAACATTGGCAAATGGCAAATTGTGGCGTTGGTGGCGGCGGCGGCGGCGGCGGCGGCGGTGGTGGTGGTTGTATTTTTTTGAGAGAGAAAAGTTAGAATGCTTTAGAAATGCACCGATATAAAATATAAAATATCCATTTGACACGATATTTAGAGCACAATAAGGCTATTTAAAGTTGAAATTGTCAATAAACTCACCAGTCAGGCATTTCTTTTCTCTCTCCTGGAAGGATAGTTTCTGCATCCAAAGACTCTCTGATTTGAAGCCCATGCGCTTCATCTGACCCTTGCACTTCTGGTTGATGATCTTCCTACATGTGTCCTTGCAGGGGCATTCTCTCCCCGTTTGATAGTCACATGCTGGTAGGTAGGCCCCACAAATGAGGGCAAGAAGGTCCCGGGAACATCCGGTATCCACCAGAGGCATCAGTCGTTCAACCTCCTCTGCAATCTCGATCTGAGCTGCCGTCCAGCCGAAAATGTTGCTCATGGAGATGTTGCGGAAGCCGAGTCTCCTGCAAGCATCCACCTCATTCTGCTGACAGAGGTCCCTGTCCTCTGACAGATAGGGACCTCCTCAAGGGTTCCTACAAACATATGAAGTAACACTGGGAACGAGAAAAACAAATATTGGGTAAATCAGCTACTTCCATTTGTGAAGACAGCTTCATCTGTTAACCAACGCAATAAACTTCTGAAATGCCATTTATTTTGCTAGAGAACAATGGATTGTATTGGCTCAACTGGGGGGTGTTTCACAAAGACTGAGATCGACTTTAAGTTGGACTCAACTATGGCAGGCCATTCATGCAACTTGCCGCTCTCACCATTGGTCTCTCAATTATGATCTTTAGATAAAAATTCTTCCTTCAATAATGAATTATAACAAAAGGTAAATTCTGTAGATTTGTGACCATGATTTTTACGTCCCTTGAGAGACCAATGCCAGTAAATGGTAAGAGCAAAACAGTGGCATGAACGGCCTGCCATAGTTAAATCCAACTTAAAGTTGATCTTAGTCTTTGTGAAACACCCTGGTTCTAATCAAGTTAATTTTGAAGTGGTTGTTTGTATGGCCAAAACATAAAGAACAATGTGTTCAGCGTTTAGTAACTAGAAGGAGAAGGTGTCATATTAAAAAACTTTGGACTAGCTTGGGTTGGGAAATAGAGGCAAGAGAGAACCAGCATTAGGTAACAGAGAGTATAGTGTCAGGCATATTGTTAGGACTAATTCTTGGTGAACAGCTAGGTAAAGGCTTAGGCTTAGTGTTACGTTTAGTGTTACCTACAATCAGTTTTAGTGCTAGGTTTACGGATGTGGGTTACCTTCAGCTTTTTAGTGTTATTGGTGAAGAAAAAAGGAGCTAAGTTGATTGTCTTCCACTGATCTGTGAAAGACTTCAACTTAGGTGTTTGAGCAGTATGAGCCTATTTCTCGAGCGTGGTCAAAAGAGCCTATTATGAGCTCTGGTAATGAAACGCAGATATTTTGATTTCACAAAGAAGATCGACCATAGCTTTTTACTCAAGTTTCAACTATTCCCTTGAAATTTTTTTGAGCACTGATGCATCTATGTGGAATGAAATCACTTGAAGCACCAATTCAAAAGTCGATATTATATCCCGTTGAGAGTATTCAGTTGAATGGAGCCCAAACACTCCCCCCACAAAAAATAAAAGAATAAAAAATAAAACAAATACGACAAGTGGAAGAAGAGGAAACCATGTGACCGTTGAAATAATAAGTCGAAGAATATAAAACGTTTATAAATCCTCCATAACGACATGAAGAAGAAGAAGTAAAAAAATAACCCCTTTGTGAGTTTTCAACAGAATAAATTGACCTAGCCGAGAAATACAGGACATTGAATGGGACTAAGGATTAACCTTCCCGAGCTTAGCAAATCTTTTAAAAACAGAGGCAATGGTCTTCAGGAAAATGGTCATATCAAAATGCATTTTATAAACAGTACCTTGCATGATATTAAGAATAATTGCATATGTAGTAAATTATTTTCGCGCACAAATGTTCCTCACGAAAGCAACATAAACATTAATATATGATTTGTGCACAAAATGATTCTAACCACTTTTCGATTTGTTTTAATAGAGAAGGAAATGAGCTATCATGAACTATCGGCAAGGTAATTTAAATTATTGCCAGACAAAGTTGACAACGTCATTTAACTTTCCGTCTCCAATTCTTATGTTGTAAAATATGCGACAAATATCTTGACTAATGTCCTGAAGGTGTTTATTTACATTTATTTGCTCACTTGAGTCACGTGTAGTTTGCCAAAGTGTTTTGTTGATGTTATTATTATCTAGTTTTATGATCTTTTATTCGCTTGACATTGACTTGACCGATCAAACTCTTCATGTTCGATTTTTCTGATATGAAATGCGTGTCTTTTATCTCGCTTTATCTTTTAAGCTGTTTACACCATTTATTTGCTCATTATAAGCAACATATAGCATGCCAGATGAATTTCCTTTACTCTTATATCTTTATGATTCTATTACATTATATCATTAAAAAAAAATCTTTATTAGTATCAATTGTAAAGCATATACAATCACCCCTGTGTTACGCCCCATAAAGTCATACTATATTCCTTTTCTTATCCTTCTCCTTCTTCTTCCTCTGCTTCATCTTCTTTTTCTTCCTTTCCTCCTCCTTCTTCTTTTTATTCTCCTTCTTCTTCATCTTCTTTATGATTATAATTGTTATTGTTATTATTATTATCATCAACATTATTATTCAACATTTAAACTGAAGTGAAAAGGAAACAAAATGAAAACGAGACCATGACAGATTAATGGAAAATGTGATGGGATCAAATTTAAAGAAGTTAAAAGACAGTAGAAAATAGAGGATAGCAGATATTATACAAATAATGAATGCTTATGAGTTCAATAGTGCGAATATTTTCATGAGTTGAATAGAATTAACGTTAATCTTTCAACGAATGAAAATATTTGCACTATTGAACGAATGAACATTCATTATTTGTTTTATCAACATCTTTCAACAAATTATGCTTTGCTCCTTATATTAAAGATAAATTAAAGTTGAAGTCAGGCCTTCTCGATTACATTCAGATTGTCTCCGCGTCAGATGCGCGCATCTAATAACAATGGGATACGTGCAGGGCAGAGAGGTACGTACGCGTCGCAGTCTGCATATAACCAAAAATGCACGGCGAATATAACCAAAAATGCACGGTCGTGCAATAGTATTATTTATTGAATATCATGTGACCAACAATCCTTCAATCAAATGACAAGGATCTACGTAGGTGTTGTATAAAACAAGATAATGATGATTCCAGCGTATTGAGTCATACATAGCTTTAAGCGTTTATTCATTTGTTCAGAGTTACACAAATTTCAGGTAGATTTTTATATCATATTTACATGTTTTCAGTCATTACTACAGCATATTGATAGACTGTAACCGCATTCAGATTGTGTGTTTTATGTGTCTGGTTTAGTAATTTGTACAAGTGCGTGCCAAATTTTAGTTATTGCATGGCACAATTCAGGAAATGATTGTTGTTCCATAATAACAACTTACTAAAACTAGTTCATACGGGGGAGTTGACCCGACATTTTGCTCCAGCCTTTATTTTTGAAAGGTATATGGTTGGTTTTGGGTTGAAATTTGGTTTTATGTAAGGTTTAGGGTTAGTCTTAGGGATAGAGATCTGAATTCAAAAGAAATTGCAAGACATAATCAGATATGCAGAATCAAACATCATTGCGTTCTGAATTTAATATGTATTACGTCCCGTCAAACAAATGAAGAGCGCCAATGGATGTACTATATTACATTAATTATTTACTGAAAATATCATATATCGTAACATATCATAATACACAAATGTTTCTAATTTTGTGAAGAGTTCTGGCTACCTTTGATAGAAAGTACACTATTCAAAATTCCTTAATAAAGGAAAAGATCATCGGACACTAATGCCTGAATTACATTTAGCCTGCGATTAGTCTACGGAGTCCGTATCCTGCCCGTATCCCCTTTTCCGTGCGGCCTCCGTACAGAGGCAGGAGGCAGCCGTGAGATTTTCTTAGGGATTCACGGGCTCCGCGGGGCTCCGCGGCCTCTACGATTTTGTTTCGCAGAAAGTTGGACAAATTTGAAAAATCGTAAGCCCGTAGTCCGTAAACATGTCGTAGGTGTCATTGCACTATCTCCGCACGGACATCGCGCTGATCGTGCAGCAAACACACGGTTTTTAGGTGAACATGGAGGCCAAAAAACGCTTTAAAACGGCACGGCGGCTGCACGGTCACCGCGCCTTCTCCGCGCAACCTTTGCACGGAAGCTGCACGGGCTCCGTACGATTTCCGTGCGGAGGCCGCGGAGACTGCACGGCTACTGCATTGAAATTGCACGATTTCCGGACAATCTCCGAGCAGCCTCTGTACGGATTTGCCCCTGCCTGCCCGCAAGGAACAATACAAGAAATGGCACGATGCTCGTAGATAATGTAAACACAAACATCGTAGCCCGTAGCCTCCTACGATGCCCCCAAAATCGCACGAAAAATCGTAGACTAATTTATCGTACGGCGCCCGGGCCAAATGTAATCCAGGCATAAATTGCACCTGTTCAGAATTATGACACTCAATGTTTCATTATACAAATTCAAACTAAATTGAATGAATTACTGTTGAGTTGGAAGGTGACGAAGACTTTTCTTTCCTTCATTACCATGTTTGAGGGCACTTTTGCGCTTTTAAGGGTTCTGAAAAACCCATTCCTGACGGTAAATTAAAAAAAAAATATATATTATGTAATGTCAAGCCAGATTACATCCCTATGACAAAATTTGGTCTACGGATGTTAAAGAAAAAAAAAAATTCTTTGGGGCGTTTGACGACCCCATCCCAGGATATTTGTTAGTTTGGGGGATTATTCGAATTAGTATCCAGAATCTACTTCCTACTGAGGAAGGTGCATGGGATTAGTGGGATGAAATCGATCCTATTTTAAAAGGGAAGTCTACCCTTAAAGTCAGCTGGTATTAATAAAAGCAGAAAAAACAAGAATAACAAAAGTGAAAGTTTAAGCAATATCCAATCAAAAGTATTAAAGAGAGTAATGATTTTTTAAAGTTTCATCACAAATCACAAATTGCGTACACTTTTACATATCTCCTCTCCAATTTGCTCTGTGCATAATTCTTTGGAAACTTTCGTTTTCTTAGTTATTGATGGCGGAATAATTTTTTTTCATATTGGAGTTTTATAAGAAAAAAATATTTGACATAATCATACTTAGGATGCATGCATCTCTTTAGGGACAATATGACATATTGAACCAAAAAAAAAATCCTGATATTAATTTTAGTACAAATCAAATGGGAGGGGATTTCACAAGATACGTAATATGATTGCCACTTTATGTTTGATAGATCGCAACTTGAACAAATTCATAACTTTCTTATTTTTAATCAGATTTTGCTCAATCTTTTACTGACCGGTTCCTGTTAATTTTTCTGATTTCATTAAAACTACCTTAATATCAGGATGCCTTCCCCGTTGAAGGGGTAAAAACTTATCAGCGAAACTGGGGGACTTTTTCGGGACAGAATTCCGGCGTAAGAGTTGACAGATTATAACCACAGAAATAGGCATATTGAACACAGTCATTAACCAAAGTTAAATTCGACATAATTTTATATCATCATGATCCAAAGGCGACAGTTTCACACCTATCGTATTGATAGCTAGCTAAATGTTTTTCAATTATTTATTAATTATTATTCATTAACATAATCATCTTGAAGCAACAAGGCTACACAAATAGACAAATAATCGGGAAAGTAATATGAAATCAGAAGAATACGAACCATCTAAAACATGCTTATACTCACCAAATGTCCAGAAGAATATAAACAGAAGTCGACCACTTTTATGATTATGCTTTGCCATCCTGACACCGTCTTATGTCTCAAAGACCTTCAATAAATTTAAAATATCTTTAATGTGACTTCAACACCTGTCAGAGGCCAAAGACATGGCTCTTACTTTTGATAAATATTGGTGAAATAGTTGAGTGATGATTCGGAATGATGAACCAATAAGCGTGTAAGGCTCATTCAATATATCAGAATATAATGAATATGAGGCGGCTCTGATTTACGACTTCCTCCTCCGCATGTTGTTCCTTACTCTCGATCTCTTTAAACCACTCACTGTCAGTCTGGTATAGTAGCCTTGTCGAGGCGTCAACGTAAAATTACTATGGGTCAATCGACCCCACTGATTTCTAAATCTGCTCTCGATTAGCACCATGCTTTGGAAAACTTAGGATCGGAAGAGAGCTCAATTTCAGAATCGGTCGGTTAAGTTGTCGGGATATTACTAGAGCCGTGATAGAAAAACAAAGATGGGTTCCATTCCGAGGTCAGGTGCGATGGGGACAAGGACCTAACCCGGTTTAAATCCTCTAATGCCGGACGGAAGGTTGTTGGCTCATCATATCATCGACTTTAAGCATTTCAGTGGCTTCATTTTATTGGCACTATACTTTTGTCATTATACTAGTATTTTGCAGTAGTGAATATATGGTATTTAAACATTTCAATATCTAATAGTACTTCATAGTTTTGGGTAGCAAGTTTACTGTTACAACCAATGATAGGTATGCCTTTGTACGAATGATAAGTGAATACGAGTACAAGTTTGGCTCTGCACTTAAGCTGAATTTTATTTAACACAGCCATAGTCTGACAGAGGCCTACCTCAAGACTATATGAAATGTCGAATTAAAGTCTGTGTCTGCGGATTAATCTGGGGCCCGTTTCATAAAACTTGTTATCTATAACAAATGCTAAATTTCTATGACAAATTCGCTCTCAGCCAATCAGATGCCATGATTTCAGTAGCTTATAACAGTAGCTTGTAACTTGTTATTGATATCAAGTTTTATGAAACAGGGCCCTGTATTGGAATTTGATTTCTCCTCACCACATTGAAATTGTTAGGCAATGATAACAGAATAATAACAAACCGTCCACACACATCTTTCAATTCCGATAGAAGAATTATGAGACAAAAAATCGAGAAGAAAAAAATCAATTCCATATCCATTTTGTACATAAATGAATTTCAATATGTAATGTATTATATAACTTTTCATAATACAAACAGATGAATGTGGTCTTTGATAAAAAAAAAGGTCCGTGCATGTATTGTTGTTTTCTACATAAATCAAATTGCAAATATTTTGAGGTTAGTAGTCCGCAGTTCCTTTACGAAAATATCACAACATGCGCACTGCATTTAAAAGATAAAAATTCATATAATCTGGTTAATGAATTGAAACTATAAACAGACAATTTGTATATTTTTACACTCATTATAAGTCCTAAGCTTTGACAACCTGTACTTTTTACGACTCAGTTTATAGGTTATGTTGTGATTCTAAATACGCCATTCTTGATTTTCCCAGTTGATCAATGTCAGGTACCTTTCCGCTCACAAGATTATTAGTACGAGGTTATGCAAGTTCATGCACTTTTTCAAAATGTCATTTCAATGCTGTCAGCCCTGTTTTAGTCCCAGATGCAATCAGCGTAAGCCATGGACGTCAATCTTGGGGAGACACCCCCACACACCCATACTTTTGAAGAAGGGTGGCCTGTGCAAATACATTCCTCATTATTCAAGGGAAACAATTATTATTCAAATTAACCAGTTTTTGATAATTTTGATAGAATCAATTTAGGGATTCTTATATTAATGAAAATATTAAAATACATTTTTAAAAAAAAGTTGAGAGCGTCCTAAAATGAATCCTATTTATCTAGTTCCTTCAAATCCCACATCCATTTTCATTAGAGTCGTGTTTGGCTTTGTGCAAAAAATCTCGGCGTCTGATTACGATCACCCCCCCCCCTCCTTATTCCTCGGGACGGGTACACCTCAATGGATCCTACTTTTCAATAGACTCTCTTGTAGGGATGGTGTAGCTTATAGGAGGGTGAAATACAAGGAAGCAAGACCGTTGGGGGTGGGGGGGGGGGGGGAGGGTATTTCCAAACAAAATGAACAGGTAAATGAATATCATAATTGGATGAACATTTAAAGTAGGCAATGCAATAAATTACAATATAATACAACATTGGCATTTATATAGCGCAACTGCAGTAATTGTATCACAGCGCTTTACAAACATATTATATAAATTTACACTGGTTATTATAACAAGTTTCTGCACTTTAATATACTCTCGTTGTCAATGATATCCTTATGTAATATCAAAGTACATGTATATCTTTGTGCCGGCCTCACAAGAACAGGTTGTGCTTTACAGCCCCTTCCCTTTGTGGCCTTTTGTCCGCCTCAAATTCACTCATATTTCCCCTCTCCTCTGGAAACTTTCTTGTGAGGTCCTAGCTCTGGCGAAAATCAAAAAAAAAAAAAAAAAAATTGGGGCTAGTATTCTTAAAAGCGGATTAATTTTAAGTCAGGTACTTCGAGTCGTCGAGTAAGCAATATGAATTAAAGAGTACCAAGCCAAAAGTCAACCTTTATTCATACTGTATAAATTGTAATGATTAGGGCTTTTAACCAAATGAACTCCAGATTTATTTCTCATTTCAATAATTGCCAGATTAGCTGCATTTACACTGGAACAAGAGAATCGTCAATTTTTCTCACATGACGAATTATCGAAATCAAAAAGTCCACCTCTGGAGAGTGTTTTTTTTTAAACGCCTGCCGAAGTTTCACTCATTTTTGTAGTGTCAATGCAAACTTCGCTAAGATACCGCTTTTTGCTTGCGTGACTCTCCCTGCATGCAACGTGTGCTAACGTTTGTTAAGTTCTTAAAGTGTAACAAGGTCTTAAAGTGTAACACGGTGCCTAAGTTCCTGAAAATTAGTTACTGCGTGTCATTGCATATAGCTAGCTGTATGCTGTTCGCTCGAGGTATATAGCTAGCTGGTATGTTTCGCCGAATTCATGCGATAGTAAATTTGTAAAAATTCAACATTTAAAGCTTAACAGAGACCGATAGAAAAGAGCGTGCCTTACATGGGTAGGTTCATGAACCTTCTTTTATCCCATACACAAAACATTGCCAATTCAGAGCAATATTTTTGTAAAGAGACAGAGAGAGAGATTCAAGTGGAGAAAGCCGAAGATTATAGCGCGTAGCATTATACTACACTGCACACTAGCAGGCCGTCACATATCCGAAACGGAGCCCGCCCGACTTCTCTGCAAGCTCGAAAGGGCATTTTCGCAAGGAATAGGGCCAATGTCTGTTCGATCACTGCTCGATCACTGCGGGCGCCGCGTTTTTTAATGGTTGGCCGACGTTCGCGGGGCACCGACCCCTGCTCCCAATTCAGCGATTTTCCAATGGCGAATTTTGAGGTCACAGAGCTCGTAAACAGGTCGCCCGTAGTTCGTTCGGGCATCGGCAAACATTTGATCGATATTCGGGCGGCAATCCGACGGTTTTTAGACCAATTTGGGCTTTAAAAATTCAGACGGAGGTCGGCAGAGCTGCGCGGGCGTGCTTCGAGCGCGCTCCGTGCTGGTGTCGGTCCGCCACCGGGAGGCTTCTATGAGCCCCGGCCGGGCTCCTCTTGTCAACTCATGAATTTGGCCCTTGAGGTATATATACCCCCTGCATTCTGAGATAGTTTCAATTATTATTCTGCAGAAGACGTCTTGCCGAGCTACGTCATCGCTGTCTTGTACACGGTAGGCAGCAGCTACGTCAACTCAGCCCCCTGCAACGGCTCCGCCGTGCTCGTATGCCCCACCTCCGTGGTCTTCTTTGGCGGCATCTTAGGTCGGTTTGCTGTATACATTATCAATTTCTGCAAATTCTGCAACAACTCCTATGCTCACTCTCTCAAAATCTTCGGGCGGGCATCGACAGACCTATTGATCGTCGACCGAAACTCAGACAGGGCCCCCCCATTATGTCGAGCGGGCTTCGCCCGACTCCCGTTTGTTAACCGACGGGTGTTCAACGGGCACCTCCCGAGCCCCGTCCAATATGTGATAGGGTAGATTTCAAGCGAAAAATACGCTCGACTCCCGGGCGGGTTTGAGATTCGGCGACTTTCTGGGAACCACAAAATCGGCCGGAGACCGTTGGATATGTGACGCAGTTTACGGGGGGACAAAATTATCTCCTACCACGGAATTATGGCGGGTTAGTTGCTGCCCATCTCAATGAGAGATCTGTTTAATCAAGTCATGCACTTTAGTTTAATACCAGTGTCCTGCCAGTGGAGATATCAATGTTTCTGTTTACATGTAGCACAGGTAACTTTCTCTTGATGATGAAAATATGCCGGAAAGTAAGCAAGCAAAGGAAGGGGAAAAAATGAAAATGAAATTGAAAAAATGTAAGGAAGGAAAGGAAGAAAGAAAAATGGGATAGGAAAGAAAGAAGAAATAAAAAACAAAAAATAAAATAAATATAAGGAATAAATGAATAGAAGAAATAAAGAATATGTGGAAAAGAAACCAAGGAAGAAAGATAAAAAGAATATGAAAATATTCTGAGAGAAATGAATTGCAAGAAAAAATAAATGAAAAGAAGGCGAGAGAAAAAGGGAAAGGAGCAAGATAATATTAATACCATGTCTTCAATTTGAAAAAAAAAAATCTACATCTTGTTTTTGTATATTATTGATAATGATGATAACTCATTATTTGAAGGTTTAAACAAATTACCTTGTACTTCAGGAGGATCCCAAGCAGGACAGGGGTCATGAGGATGGCTATCTGCATCGCGATTTCAGCATACGGCGTCTCGATGTTTGATTCAGTCAGGAACCGTGTGTAGATGAATATGTTCAGAGGCATCATAGCTAGAGCAAAGGTTGTTGAACACGCTGTCATCGTAACGCTTAGGACGTAATCTGCATCGAGGAGAACAGTCAGATCATTGCTTATCTTCCCTCCTGGGCTACATCCTAATAGGAGTAACCCCAAAGCGTAACTGCCATCAAGTCTAACCAACTTCACGATACCAAGGGATAGAGCGGGCATTACGACGAATTGACAAAAGAATCCGATAAAGATGGGTAACGGATGCTTGAAACATCCCGCTATGGCTTCAAGCTCCATAGTTGCTCCCATCATAAAAAACGCAGTGCTAATCGGGGCATAGAAAACATACTTAAGTACCACCTGGGTAATGGCATTACCGACCATGATCTTCACCACAAGTGATGCTACCTGTTCACTGCTATCCGATCCCGCCGCTGCCACCAAAACATGAAGTTCCGAAATACCGATGTGTCTTCCTTCAGGGTCACTGCGAAGGTCATGGGGAAGTTTGTCTCGGGGTTTATTTCAAACCGCGCGAATGTCTTGTTCATGACCTCAAATGTATATGAGTTTTCACTTTCAAAGTAGACCGAGATTACATAGTTTCCATCATACGAAACAACTGAAACATTGACGGTCTCCTCCTGCCGTTCAAACATCTTCACTTGTGTGACATCTCCAAAAGTGATATTGATGGGCTGCTCACAAAACCCTTCGTGAAGAATGCACAACAGCACTAAACCGTTCATCCAGATGGACGTCGTACCCATATTGATGTTTGATGCAGATTTCTTTGCAGGGAAACTGTAGTAAAGAGTTCAAAAATAAACTTTTAATGAAAATTCTAAAGGATTTAATTTCTATATCGTGTCATTGGTGCTTCTAAGATGCTTCATGCACAGGTAGACGTTTTACTAGTCTCAAATTATCATTCTTCTTCTTCTTATTATTATTACTATTATTTCTTATCATTGTTTAGTATTTGTCGTCATCTGTATCTGGGAGGGGAAAAGCAACTTAATCATTGTGACCCTTGGGTACCTTTCTCCTCCCATATTAGGGATGTGCGGGTGAACCCCTTATCTTATACAAATAGTGCGGTGGCTCCCCCACCATGATAACGTACAAAGGCGGTGACTCTCCTCTACACGGGCTTTCATTTTTCATCATATCCGAGGGACGATGTGCTTTCCATTGTTACCCAGCCTGCGTCTAATAAAACAGGGGAGGGCACGTTAACACACAATGCAGGCTTCAATCATTCGCCTGGGTTGTTTTCGAACCCAGACTTGCCTCACGCACACACACACACACACATATATATATATATATATATATATATAAATATTTCTGTTGACCTCGTGTGTTAATCTCTCACGTTCATGCAACAACAACACTAATAAAAACAATAGCAATAATAATTATAACAACAACAACACTATTAAATAGTTGTAGTCATATTGATAATAATGATAATAATAATAATGATAATAATAATAATAATAACAACAATAACAACAACAACACTTGTAATGATAATAATAACAATAAACAGACAACATAATGTCTTGATATCATTACCTTCGTAGGTTCTTCCGGTAAAGATTGAGAGCAAACGCTGGAAATCGTAACTGCAGCTCCAAGACTCGTCTAATATATTTGAGCTGTTTCGTGATATTATAACCACAATGGTATCCTCATCAGTATTAATACTCGTCGACCCTTAGGGCCCTGAATCATGTTATTACCCCGGTTTATCATTGGATATACACTTCACTCCTATATACCCAAGAATTCTTATCAGCAAATATTGACCAGTAACAACCTGTAAATTTAATTGGGCATGATCCCAATAATATTATATAGTAGTGGTACAAAAAGATGTATTACATCAAGGCAAAATCAAATTATGAAACAATAAAACTATAATAAAAAAGATATGGTGATTCTGGGTTAACTTGTACCATTCGAATTTGTTTGCGTAGTGTAGAACACATTGTGAATGTACTGCAAAGAACAAGATGTTCCTTAAAGGCATCGTTTAACAACGTTAAATATGAGATGCACGGCCCTACGTGTTACCAGTGTCTGTGATATGGTGTAATATTGAAGACCTAAACAAATTGCGCTTCAAAAAGATGATCAAGAAGTGCCTCAAAAAAGTAAAAATCTTTGAGTGACCGGTTTTACCATACCCGTTTTCCCCAATAGACTGTCGTGTTATGAAATCCGTTAGGAAAACGCAAAATTTGGTTTCGATTTCCAATCATAAATATCTTGATAATCAGACAGGCGATCGGCTTGTAAAAGTCATGGGGTTCCTGACTGACCTAAAGGTTTATAATTATCATTGCAGCATGAGCTAAATCCAGGATTTTGTGTCAGAATCTGAGACAAAGTTACCGGATCCCTTTTTAAAGCGATACTGAACTTTCTGCCCTAGCG
Source organism: Mesocentrotus franciscanus (assembly GCA_037976565.1). Classification (NCBI taxonomy): domain Eukaryota; kingdom Metazoa; phylum Echinodermata; class Echinoidea; order Camarodonta; family Strongylocentrotidae; genus Mesocentrotus; species Mesocentrotus franciscanus. The sequence goes on along the minus strand of CP137667.1, from coordinate 29,860,238 downwards.
TACTATTCATTGTACAGCGCCATTCCATTGTCAACAGTGCACACCCCAAACAATTCTACAGAGTTCAGTGGAACCAATAGCGCAGCGAGTTACGGGAACATATTGCTACAGCTGAGAGTGCTCTGGTGGTAGTGCTTCTAGTAGCTTTAAACATGTATGTGTCTGATTTGTGGTGTTTCATTTGCATTTTCAGTATTTCAAAATATTTATACGAAATGTATCATGTTCAGGTGTGAGTGCAGGACAATAAAAAAGAGCTTGATAGAAAATTTGAGGCTTCAGAGACCCGGTTATTGAGAAAGATTATCAATATATCATGGACAGAAAAGATAACAAATGAAATGGTGTTAAGAAAAGAATGAGTAAAACCATCACTCACCAGCACAATAGGAAAGAGGCAAATGCACTTTGTTGGTCACACGTTCAGAAAAGATCATTTAGAAGAGGAACAAAATATAATAACATGGAAGATTGAGCAGAGGACGAGGGGAAGGCAACATCTTACATGTTTGCAAAGCGTGAAAAAATGGGCACCCACAATTAAATGAGCAATGCTAGCTTTTTGAGAATAGCAGACAGTACACAGAAGTGGAGGGCCCTGTAATAATAATAATAATAATAATAATAATAATAATAATAATAATAATAATAATAATAATAATAATAATAATAATAATAATAATAATAATAATAATAATAATAATAATAATATTCTTTTATTTAGCGCCCAATGCATCGATACAACGATATGTCTAAGCGCTTTACAGATAAATTATTACACCGGTCATCGGGTTCAGGCTTACCCGCACACAATGTATGCACATTCCCCACTCCCCGGGGAGCATTCTAGCCAGTCGCCATTTTACAGGCCTGGCCTGGCACTTGATGATGATGATGATGATGATGATGATAATTTATTACTTCATTACTCTACTTGAATGTGTTTTGAATGATCTTTGTCTTTCCACTTGCATATTCGTGAATTGTTCTCACACATTCCCACTAATTATTGTACCAGTTAGTGCTTCAGTAGTTTATATCATGCCTCTTGAATGATTGTATCAACTTTTTAATGTTTCATATTAAATTTCCGATGAGGGTTAGCATGCGCTATCTTGTGTTTAAAACCATGCACAGATACATACTATTGAATTGCACACAAATATTGTTAATAGCAAACCACATTATGAATATTAAAGCAACTTTTCATCATCAACAGTTGTTGTAATCATGCTATTACTTTTCATATTTTGGTAAGGCAATATAAAGAAGACAGGAATGCATGAAATCATTGGGAAAGACAAAATTAAATGTTTAGGAGGAGTTGAACTGAAATTAAAGAGAAATAGGGCGAGAGAGAGGGGGAGGAGGAGGAGGAATAGAGAGAGAGAGAGAGAGAAGGGGGAAAGAGAGATAGAGAGGGAGAGAGAGAGAGAGAGAAAGAGGAAAAGAGAGAGAGAGAGAGAGAGAGGGATAGAGAGAGAATGAGAGGAAAACTTAGAACACGAACAGATTAAGATTGATAAATGCAGTTGGATATAAATATTATCAGGAGTTTATATACATCATCAAAGGGGTGTTACGTATTCACTCAGTTACGATAACGCCTAGAAAAGAGTGTAATAAAATCAACATGTCTTGTAAAATTAAAATAAATTAAAAATGAATCAAATACACATGATGTTTTGGGGGGGAGTTGGATATACCGTTTTATTATTGTATGTATTTTAATTAACCCTCCTCGTCTCCTAGCGAGAGTAAATCAACGTATTAAACGTTATTATGTGTATCTGGGTAAACGTTAATATAATGAATTCGTAACATTTTACGATACGCTGTAAAGATTGATAATGACGTAGTATAATTATTATGACCTGGGGCATTGAAATTGAACTTTATTCTTGACTCTTGATTATCGAGGATAATGACCCTATTAAAAAGCAATCAAAAGGCATTTGTTTGCAGATTCCGAGGTCAGAAGTTGAACCGTCTCGGTTCGTGAATTCACAGGAAAAGCTTGCTACGAAACTCAGTCCCAGCCTCAGTTTCACCCCAGGGTTTCCAGATTTGGGACTCTTCAAGTCAGCTCACTGTAATAGTTATAATGATAATGACAATAATGATAATAATAATGATGATGGCGATTATAATAATAATAATAATCATTATAATAAGTATTATATGTATTAATAATAATAATTATAATAAATTTACTAAAATGATGAAAATAATAGTGCTAATAATAATAAAAAAAACATTTATAATAATAATAATGATTTCAACAACAACAACAACATAACGAAGGGTACCAGTAGCGTACGCCGGAATTTTTTCAATTTGAAAAGCGCGGAAAAATTTTGCAACGACTCAGCGAATAAGCGGGGCTGGGTAAGAGCACTGTTTTGCCCGGGAATTGGACAATTACGTCGTCAGATATTTCCTTCAGTGGCTTGGAGGGGAGGAACACTTTTTTTTTAAAATTTTTAAATTACCCAAAATTGAGGGGGATTAACCCCCACCCTCCTAGGTACGCGCCTGAGGGTACTTTATACCACCACTACCATTACTACTGAGCACTTTTTTTGCCCGGGAATTGGACAATTACGTCGTCAGATATTTCCTTCAGTGGCTTGGAGGGGGCAGGAACACTTTTTTTGTTAATTGTTAAATTAACAAAAATTGAGGGGATTAACCCCCATCCCCCTAGGTACGCGCCTGAGGGTACTTTATACAACCACTACCATTACTACTAGGCCTAATAATAATACAAATATTGGCTAAAAAAAGCTCAATATGATGATTCTGTGTCTGACCAATTTGTGGCAGTTGTTCGCTGAACTTCAGCCTCTTTTGTTTGAATTTAAACATTACAAAATCGCCGTGATTTGGCAGCATCTTCAAAAATAGGCAAGACAAATTCTGTGACAATCAACATACCGCGATAATTATTCTGACTCTCCTTTTTTATTGCCAACTTGTTTAGTGATATTCAAACTTTCCATCGATAATCCGTGATCAAAATTCTCTTAAACTTTCGTCGAGTCATTATTAGAATATCTATCTAGTTCATGAAATTAACTAAATAATATACATGATAGCTGAGTGATCTTCCCGTAGACCAAAAGCACTCATTCTCATGAGCAATAATGGCCCGAACTTTCTCACGTTTACTGTAAAATGAAGGGAGACAAAGAGAGAAAGAGAACTCGAACAGACAGGAAGAGGAGGTGACGAGAAGAGAGAGAGAGAGAGAGAAAAACAAAATTTAGAAGCAATTTTGTTCGCAACACCTTTTAAAATGATTCTTGATGATGGCGCTCTGCATTTTGAGCTGATGTGAGACTTTGAGTCAGAAATGAATTGATAGTCGAAGTGCAAATGCAAATATTAACTTTAAAACTTCGACATTATTCACATGTAGTTCTAGTAAATAATCTCGTCGGACTGTGAAACACTAGGTACGGGGTTCGAATTCCTGCCGCAGCACATTATTCTGTAATTTGTAATTACACACAAAATGTAATTTGATATATTATATTGATACCTCTCATGCATATCTCGTTTTTAATGCGCATTTATTCTTCCTCATCATCTTCTCAACCCGACATGCAGCTCATCATTTTGTGTTATTTTCTGTACCCCCATCTCTCTCCTCTTTTGTTGGTATTGTCTACTCTTTGTATTGTAACCGTGTTCTCCTATCTTTGTCATATAAAGTACTGTCTTGTCCCGTTCTCGTCTCTGTTGGCATCCCCCATTTTCTCTATTTTGTAGTTCCTTTTGTAGTTACGAACTTGTTAACTTAATGAATTATTATTCCTAAGTATCATTTGAGGTGTACGCAATTGCACAAGCATTGTTTTTAAGAGGACCCCTCTGTTTCCAATATGTTTTCATTCATTGTTGTAAATGATTATAATTGATTTGTAATGGTTTGTAGGAAATGGAAATAAAATTAAATTGAATTGAATCTTCATTTGCCACACTCACAATCAGTGTACTAAACGGTTACTTGGCAGGATTTGCTTCGTTGAATGCACTGAGCGTAACGGTTGCCGGAGTAATGATATCGAAAATCCTTTGAAAGCGCTCGTATTATAATGTGATATGTGATGTACAAGTATTTATTTAATATTGGATGGCTTTGAGTGTGACACAGGAATATATTGCTCGAGATATTATGACAATATTGGACGAGTCGAAGACGATTCTAATATTGTCTCAGCGAGAGCAATATAATTTTGTATCACACGAAAACAAAATCATACAATAGTATTAAATATTATTATCTATATTAGTCTGAATAGCGAAAAAACAAAATTTGACTTACCTCGGTAAATATTTTTTATATTACGTGGTTTTTTAAATTTCCATCATTCGCAGGTGTTGTAAATTAAATATTTGATAAACATTGAACAAAGATTGATAATTACATACTATAATTGAAAGCTACATAATATACGACTCATTTGAAAAAGTCTATATCATTATAGCCTAGTGTATTTTAAGATATCTCCTCGAATTGACATATTGAATATACATGAGAAAATAAACACCTCGAGAATCTAACACCCATGAATTGGAACCTATGTAAAAGACAGACAAAAACAAACACTCTTTGGCTTTGTTTTCGTGTGATATCAATAGTTGAAGTTCCCGGATGACTGAGCAATACGAAAACAATATTGGTCAGTCATCCGGGTACTGTGCTAAAGATATTGCATACACTGATTTATTGTACCACTTGGAAGCCTTATATAGATAATAATGTAAGTTATTTCCCCCTAAAAAGGGACAAGAAGTATATTCATATTAATTTATTCCGATGTATGAACACACACATTTATTGTAGGCACGTAACAATGCACTGAATGAAATAATCACGTGGCTTGAGAACATCCACAGAAGTGGATGAAAGCATGTTTACTAAATTTCCATGGATGGTAAAGTTGCGTAAGAGTTATGCGATAACGATATCAAAGAAATTGTCTGGAAGCGACTGGAAAAGGTTGAGTATGTATGAGGTAAATAAGTATATAATACTGCAAAAATGTTGATTGATCAAATGAAGAGAAATTTACTAAATCGTGCTGAAGATAACGTGCACTGTAAACCGAAATGCGCATATGGGACTACACACAAATGATTGGTCCAAACTTTTCAGAAATTCCTCGTCATGATTCAAATATGAGGGGATTTTAGTAGCCATCCTTTTTAGGACACATTTCTATCATGATTTGCTTCAAAAATGAAATCCAAATAATGAGAGCTCTCATGTCATATTTTGTCCCATTTATCAGAAATCAACCTTTTCTATACATGCAGGCCGTTAACGATACACTTGTACATGTTTTGGTTGATCACCTTTAGAATACACGTGTATATGAATTCTTACTGTTATCATGATTGGGAGTTAATTGTACATGTTAAGCCGTTGCGGCAGATGTTTATTTGCGATGAAAGTCCATGTTGAACAATGATTTGAATGCAGCATATTTTTTATGAATTGTAGTTTCGCTTTGCATATTTCAGGGGAAAAAAAAAACCGTTGCAGGTTTAGCAGTGCCCTTTGTTTGATGGGTTCATGGGGTGTAGGGAGTGAACCGGGAAGTATCGTCACTGATTGATCCTGCACTTATCTTATGGGTTAAAAACAACTTCGGCTTGGGAATATTGAACTGTGGCAAAGCAAAAAAGCAACTATGATTTCTGATATGACGTTTTCTAAGGGTAAGTTGTGAAATTCTGAAGCAATGAAAAGGCCCGGTACATGTTTTTGTTTGTTTAATGCTGGTACGGGTGAAGTGCACGTGGAATGCTAAATATTAATACATGTTGTAGTGTAAAAACGCGACACATGTTTATTAATTTCCAATCTTCTTTTGAGACAAGAGTATCAGTTTATCACGTGCCTGTATAAGGTAATACTAAAGCTAAATATCCTAGCTATGAAAGTGATGTTGACTTGAAAATATGCAACCCCCTCCCTGTTCCTTCACTCCAGCCCCCAAACGCCACCTCAAAGAACTTTACGCTATATAGTATTAACAGGGAACATGAAGGTGATGAATGTTTGCTTTGTAAAACCTTACACAAATTTTAGGTAAAAGGTAACCAATTTACCCAATATTCTGTAAAACGTTACGCACATAAGTCAGCCACTGGATATTTCCTTTTCTTTTGTGGAATGTAACTTGGCAGCTGCATGGAAATTTGTTTTTGCATGCAGCTTTTCCATCCACCGTGCTGGTGACTCTCCTGTCCTTGACCATCTCTGGAACAAGCCTAGAGGTGTCCATTACCAGAGGAGAAACAGCTAGAATACCATGTCTATTCGGGGAGGGCACGCTACAAAGCATCTCCTGGTACTGCAACGCCGGATCGGGTTCCCAGGAGATCTTGACTCTTGTCAAGGGTAACGTAACAATAGACGCAGCCTACGCCGATAGCGCTGGGTTAGAAGAAGACAATTCCACATTGAGATTGAAGAAAGTGACGGTCAAGGATGAAGGAACTTATCGTTGTGACGTGGGCAGACAAAGAAAAACGCCAGTGTACAATACCAATAACACACTGAAAGTATACGGTAAGTTAAAGTTTCAACTTTCCGGAAGAATGAAGACAGAGATACTTTCAATATTTGGACCAGTTTCACAACGAAGGAACATGGCAAAAACAAAAACAAATCAAAATATAAGCTCCAGCATGCATTATACATGTTATTCACTCGCCTTTTCTTCGAAGGTGTAAGATGAAAATGCCCTGGTTAGTCGGAAATGCTTGTGGAATAGGTTATCCTATTAAACGTAAAACATAAATAATTAGCTTAATGTCTTAATTACATCAGAGAAAACACGTCTCCAGAAATGCTAAATAAAGCACTTATACATGGCAAAGGTTTGTATTGGGCTCCCAAGAAAAATATTAGGACTAGTATTAATTTTCTTAGAAGAGCATGATGTAATGAAAGGTAAAGTAACAGGCAATGGGACTAACATTAGAATGGTCTTAATCCTCGTTTTAATTATCATAGACAGCACTTGGCTGGTAAATGGAACATTTTCTTGAAACATTCTCTTCTCACTTTTCTCCTTTTCTCAATCAATCCCTTTTCACATTTGAATCAGGCTTAGCCCCGAATACTTCACCAGCAATACTGCAATGTCCTCAAAGACCACCAAACAGTTCAAATTGTATGCTTACTGGGCATGGACCCACCAACCTCACATGTGAACTATCCAACGTCTACCCGAAAACCAATTTCTCATTGGGTTGGTATCACGAAAGGCGTGGTCCACTTGGAAGCCCTCTTTCAATTTCGGAGGCAAGGGAAGACGGAACCTTTGACCTGAAAACCAACATTGAAGTGTCCAAGCCTGGGACATGGATTTGCAAGGCATCGTATCTTTCTATCGAGGGCAAGGAAGAGACCACATCTTCCATATCATTGTCCCTACTAGACAACAGAGGTAATACCGGTTGATATTGTGTTTCTTTTTGTGCAATTCTTTTATTTAGGTCATCTACTGTCTTTTGAAACTAAAATATAGTGAAATGTGGCTATTGTTGGAGGTGAAGCAGGGTTTTGATGCAGCGATGTAAACGAGCATGATCAATCAAACAGAACTGTGAATCTGGTCATACACAAATTGGTTAAACTAAACATGGTAAATATTGGTCCAATCCCCCCACCCCAAAGGAAACATGCATATTTTGGGGTAGAATTTATCAAATCTTACCAGAAATCGCGTAGAATTCTACCTAACAAAGATATTCTCTTTTTACCCAAGTCAATAAGTCCTTAAATTTTACCATGTGTACCCAACAGTTTTAAGAGGGTGATGACTATTTTAAAGACTGTCATTCCGTTTACATCATGTCTCATTTCATTGAATATACCAATCCCACATTATCCATATATTTTGTGTTTAGCTTTTAGGAGCACTGTTGAACATGAATATATATGTTTTTGGTTGGTTCCACGCTCGGGGCTAACATCCTTGGACAAGGTGTTTTGCCCACATTTGTCACGCTCGTCCAAGGTGTAAAATGGGTACCTGGCAATGATGGGGTACTAAACAAAATGCAGGACCCACATTAAGAGCAGTGTATTGATACTGATGTGGCTACTCCGGGGGCCGCAATCTGCAAACGATGTTATATTTTATGTTAGGAAAGCGATGTTAATTGTCATGACAAACTCAAATTGCACGAAACTAACTAACTTATTATTGGTGCTTGCGCAGATGTCTATTAACTTAACGCGAACGCAGCCAGCTTTGCGCAAACATTAACTTTTCATTTGCCATGACAGATTCTCCGACTAACCTGGTGCAGATTATCGTTCCTATTGTCGTGGTGGTAGCAGTAGTAGCTGGGATTGTCATTTTTCTACTTTTGCGGAGGAGACGGAATTGTAGGGGCCAAGGTACGTTATCCTTATAGAGACCATACGAGCGAAAAAAAATATTCATATTTTAAGAGCTACTGTTTGAGAGAATCAGGCAGATTTTTTGTTAGTCGGGAGATGAGGGCCTGCGGATTTATTAAAATTTTGAAGTTTTAGCATAAACAAGGTATATCCAACAAAAATGGTTCTGATGTCAAATATATCCGACCCCCTAAATTGACCGTTTTGTGGACTTACACATTACAGCGATGTAGAGAAAGGCACATAATTATTGATTTTATTTTATTTTATTTTATTGTTATCTGGTTAAAACATATTTTCATGTCGAACATAGATTCAGATTCACAATTTCTTTTCCACAATATTTAAGACTACTGGGATGAACGTAGTATACATTATTATGAATTTACAGGAAGATAGCATCATAATAAGATTTAACTTCAGAACTAAATACCAAAGGGAGAGAGTGATATGAAGAGACGCAAAATGAACAAAACCTCGCTGGCTTTCTTTCTTTACAGGGCATCAGATTGGACTATCATATCTGTTTTTATTGTAGTCGGGAGGATGCTTTATGCATTTATTTAGATTGATATTAGGCTTACCAAAGGCTGACTAAGTGCAATTGACTTTCATTCCATTAACTTTATAAACCTGCATCTTATGATATCGACAGGGTGTTACTATTGATGTAGTTATAAAACCAGCGGTCTTCCCCTTTTCTTTTCTTTCATTCTTAAGAGGGAGTCACCCTCTTCTTTTATATGTAAAAAAAATCTTTAACAGGGCTGCAAGGATTTTAACCTGCATGCTTACGCTGTGTCCCTCCTATATCATGTTTATGTTATTCATGTATGCATTAAGCCTTAATTTCTTATACCTTTTCTACACAATGTCGTGTATTGCATTGGGAAAAAATATATGAAATGTTAATGTCAAATTATTGCACATGAATATGTATGTTTGAAAAGAATATATAGAAATCATTGAATCAATAAATGAATAACTCTCATGCCGGAAATATTGCCATTCTAATCACCGTTTTCCCTTTTTACCCTTTTTTCGATTTGATTTTTTCCGTTTCATTAATACAGGAAAAAGACAGTACGGCCAAGTGGGCAGCGTAGAAAAGGTGGAATTAGGGGACAAAAATAAAGGTAAAAGAAAGATTTTTGTGCTTTTGTATTTTTATTTAATTAGTTTCCTCAGCATAAATGACAATTTAATTTAATTTTGTCTTTAATTTTGTCATCAATTGATACAATGTATACAAGAATTTTGCATTGAGTTATGTTATTTTACGTCTAATAATCTATAAGCGGACAGTTGATTCTGACGCGCTGAATAGTTGAAGATGATGTTGTGTCTTATATTCATAAAAATGAAGAACTGAACGAGATAGGTTTGTAGGAATGGTTATTAACGTAGATGAATTGGATTAAATTGATTTTTTTCCAAACAAAGTAACATCACAAAAACAAAATGTCTTGGACACTTTACCAACGTTATAATCATACAATAATATGAAGGACATGAGCAGAGAGAGATAGAGAGAGTTTGCATAGCTAGGGGTCAACCCGTAGACCAGCAGCCTGGTAAAGAAGAAAGTTGTGAAACGTCGGATACACTGACAAAACAAAAGAAATACATATGAGAAGACAACAGAAAATGAAAGGACATCGGAATTTTTTTTGGAAGGACCACAGAAACTGGCAGTGTCGGTCTCGTAAACTGTTGCCATACGAGTTGTTATTCCTTGTTTGTTAACATAATCGTCAGGTGGCATCGAGGATGAAACATTGGTCAACCTTGCAGAGGCTCTGCACGACGAAGACGACCTTTCCACGCTTGGTCGAAATCTTGGCATCCGACAGTTCAAGCTCAATCAGGTCATCAAGGAAAACGAACGGGCCAACAATGTCTTTAGCACCAATTCCATCCTGTTCGATTGGAAGGAGAAGACCCCTGCAGGGAAACAGATCCCCATGATGGTGAAGGCCTTGGAGCAGTCCGGTTTTGAGAACTTGATCACAGAACACTTCCCTAACGAAGGTACATGGAAGCATGAGTGGATTTAGTACATTTTGGGAGGCTGCCGTTATAGATACTATGTCCCTTAATGCAGCCAACATCAAATTATGTAGAACTTTGTAGGAATTATTTCATGTTTGTCCTATCTGTGAAATTTAAACGTTAGTAGTGTCCTAGTATTCAAATTATGCAAGGAAATCCGTTTACCTTCTAGACTTAAGCTGTCAGACACTGTTGAGTGACTGACTGACATTTTTTTCTTTCTTTGGTAATAACATACATATAACATAAACTGTAACATGTACATGAGCATTTGTCTACATCGATAACCCACTACTTGTAATGGCCAAAATTAAACTGATTGAATCTTTGTGCAGTACAAAACATACGACCATTCGGTAAAAGGGTCTGAAAGTCAGACTATTACTTAGGTGATTGCAATCACTTAAGTCGATTCGACAAGTAATGGTCGTTATTTTTCCACTAAAATCTATTTTCCAGCCCTTTTGTTTTGACGGAAGTTCTAAATTAGTATTATCTCTCAAATGCCGTTGGAATTTAACCTTTTCATCGGTTGGCCTGCAAATGGGACATAGTACCTTTAATATATTGCCTAATTTGTTAAACAAAGCCTCAATTTATTGAAGCCAGTATTTATTTATAGGCCTATTTGATACTTAGATTAACCAATATAAGCGTCACATGTATTCTTTTGAACAAAGTTCCAACATGTCTAGGTTTTTGTAGTTGGTAGGAATCAAATCAACCCGAGTAATCAATGTAAGAGACCTGAAATCAATGAATGTTTGATTCAAATAATAGATACTGAAGATACACTGCCAAACTGACTCCTAACAGCCTATTTCTTAGCCATTCGGTGTAAAGTATTGTTTCGTTTGGTCTGTTGTGGGTCTGGGCCCCGTTCCATAAAACTTGTTATCAATAACAAGTTACGAACTAATGAAATACGCTATTGTAATAAGCTACTGAAATCGTTGTATTTGATTGGCTGAGAGCAAATTTGCCATAGAAATGCAACATTTGTTCTAGATAACAATTTTAATTAAACAGATCCCTGGCATCGGTTTTGAGGATGTGACATTGCATACTTGTATAAACTAGACAGGTATGCTTCATATTACTTTGGATACCCAAAGACCTGGTCTAAAGTCATCAAAATTTCCCCCACATTTTTCAGCTGGAGTCTCAGATGAGAAAATCGCAGAGCTTGCTGAGAATCTTAAGGATGAAGATGCCATCGAGAAGCTTGGCATCAACTTCGGCTTCAGGCAGTTCAAGGTCAATCAATACCTCAAGAGCAACAAAGACCACGGCGACCAATCAGGAACCTTGGCCATGCTCCAGGAGTGGAGGAAGAAGACCCTCGGACAAGGCAGATAATAAACCTGATTGAAGCACTCAAGAATGCAGGCATGGATGGGTCCTTCAACAACAACAAAGGTATATTACCTGGGCCGTGTTTCATAAAACTTGATATCAATAACAAGATACGGTTATTGTTAAGAGCTTTACTGAAATCCCTAAAATTTGATGGCTATGAGCAGATTTGTTAAAGATGTTTTTTGTTTTAGATGTTATTCACAATAGGTTTGATGAAACTGGGCCCAGGGGCCAACCAGGATTTGTAGAAAAGGGGGCAAAATATTCCACATTTGTTTTGGTGACAGCCTACCCCCCCCCCCGCAAGAAAGAAGAAAAAGACAAGAAGAAGACAAGAAGAAGAAATGGTGTACATTAAGGTGTCTCACTTTGGCTTCAAAAGGGGGCCTTCTTCCCCCTCCCCCCAAAAAAAGCCGAATAATAATCCTCTAGCAGGTAGTAATTTATAAGTGACTGGTGTACACGAGGCATGATTCATAATGTATCTTCATTTGCTTTAATATTTAAACGTGAAATACTTTTTATTGTATACAAAATGCTTTGTTCAAAACAGTGCCTCCCAGGAAAAAAAAGAATGAAACCCCCAATCAAACAGTAATAAGAAAACTATGAGCTATATAAAAATAATTTCTTGCTTTTCATAAAGTATAGGTTATACGCTTTCATATTATACTTTGATTGCATAAATCCATACAGTCATGTTCCACTGAGCAACATTTAAACAATCATATTTACATGTGAACGGCTCATAGTTAGTTCATAATATCCGTTTGTTTTCGGTTATCCTTCTGGGGGAACCCACTATGGAATACCAAACTAAAGGTCCATAAAGGATGTTCCACCAAGACCAAATCTGGATCTTGAACAAGTTTATGCCCACCAAAGTAAAACTTTTCCAACCAAATTTAATGATTTAACAGAAATTCAGATGCACTATGATTAGATTTGAATACCCAGACTCATTAATGGGAAAAATGCTCCAGTCGCATTAATTGGCTACGGTTTTATCAGTGATTTGTTCTCTTTTCCTATCTTATTCCCTCTAGATAACTGAAGTTCTGACATCAAGGTGATATTACCTCTTGGAACCCTGAGATCTCTGCTCCAGCATGAAGAGAAAAACGTTTATGAAATTTATTTAGGGGAAATACTGCCATTATCGTCATAACCAGAACTTTTACTCCATATTCACTTCAAGTTATATGCAGGAGAGGGAGTCGTTTCTTGTGGAGACGATGCAGACTGTGAATTCATAAGACAACGGCGATTAAGAGTTAAATAAAGGCAGATAAACTTTTCTTTTCCATTCATTTATTATGTTTAAAATTTCCCCCTGTTATGGTTTCTGCTTTTCGAAATTGAAGGACAAATGAGCAAGTAGACATTGAAATAGACAAACAGTTATCAGAATGCAGAATGCGGAATGAGAATGCATTCTTCGAGAGTGTCTTTTTAAAAATCAAGGACAACCATCTTCGCAGTCGATGCACTGCTTTTGTATCACGCAAATACAATATGGCAATGAAGGCAAGTACTTGATATAAGATGAAAATGCATAATTTGGTTTAACACAGTGTGCTAGATATGATAATGACACATGAACATTACGCTTTGATTTCATTTGTACCTCATACTTGTAGATGTGAGAAGTCCTGATAAAATAGGATTTTGAAAAAAAAAAATTGTAAACAAAATTTGTGTAAATAGACAAGTACAACAGATTATTCATGCTGAACGTTAATATTCCCAAATCAAAATCACATAGGGGCGAAATCTCCAACAATCATAATTGCAAAAATATGTACATTGTTATCTTCACGCTGAATTTTTCGCTACCCAGCCATCGTGGAATTTCGCGATTTTGAACCAATTTCAGACAAATGTTTGAAATTAGTCCTAAGTATTTGCAGTAAAGTTAGTTAGATACTGAAATGAAATTTGTTTCTTTGGTATAAGTGGATTTGATTGCATCAACTATGGTATGTTCTGTTTTGCTTCTGGGAAAACCTAGACCTCAGATTTAGCCTAATTTTTTAGATATTGCTCGGGAACATTTAGTAAATACGAATCTAACTACTTTGTGACAATTCCGTAGTGAATTGATGTAAATATTACTTACGCAATACATGTATTCAGTTGGGCAGTAAATTCTTTTCTGATATAAATATATTGTTGTCATTGACTACGTTTCATAACAGGGTGGAAATGGGAGAAGGTGTAGGGAGAGACCGATAAAGAGAGAATGAGAGAGGATGAAAGAGAGAGAGAGAGAGGGAGTGAAGGAGAGGGGGAGAGAGAGAGAGAGAGAGAGACGAGGGGGAGGGAGAGAGGAAGAGAGAGAGAGAGAGAGAGAAAGAGGGGAGGGTAGGTAGAAGAACAGACAGAGAAATAGAAAGAAAACACATTCATCCGAGAGACATGTAAATAATAAGCATTATTACAGGTGTACAGTAAACAACTATTTATTCTAACCCCTTGTAATGTCGATGTTTTAACCGTATTTTTCATAACTCAAGAATAAAAGGTGGACTGGTCGAGTTAGGGCCTTAATTTGTTGTATACTTTAGGTGTAAACTTTAATTTGTCACGTCCTCAAAGAAAAACAAATCGGGGCAAATTATTTGTTCAAATCACAAAACTTGGTAAGAGTATGAATAGTTTAAATATTAACTGTAAATCTTATGTTATTGTACAATTAGTCATTGAACAGTTCGTACCACTTACGAACAGTGTGAGGTGACTCATTTATTGTTGGAATTTCTTATTCTCAATAAGAGCATTGTGAATACAAAGGTCCTGATTCCTGGTCCCATTAAAATATAATCGCTGAAATTCTAAAATTCTTCTACAATGCACCATCTCCATTATCTTTGTCATGTTTGTGGTATATTGTTATACAGGTGGATTTTCCCAAGGGGTATTTTAGTACATTGCCTGGTTCCTGTTTAAGGCATACAGATAAATACCCTTTTTTGAATACATGTTTACACAAACAATCATATAAGCTGGTAAATACTAACCAACGTCAATTAATGGAGTGTACACAAATCGGATAGGAATATGAAAACCCGTTAAAGAGGAAGTCAACTCTGATATTAATTTAGTTTTAATAGAAGCATTTGAAGCATAAATTAGAGGAAGCAAACACAAGCTATGATCATGCTTTGGAGTACTGTTGCTTGCAATCCCTCCAAGACCGCCGTCAAAAAATTGTGTCTGAAATTTGCCCAGGGTTTAACTGTACCCAACTCACGATTCCATGGCTGGTTACCACCCACTAGAATGTCAGCTCATTGTCTTAATTTGCGAAATAAACGCAAGCACACAAATATAAAGTGCAAAACAGAGCGCCACAGAAATAGCCCAATGTCTTACTTTTTTATGAATGAACATAATTTGTGCAATACTTTTTCTCCGCAATGTGGAACAGTTTTAATACAATGATTCTTTTGGCTCATTAATGTTCAAACCCACGTTCACACTTTTTATATCGAAAATATTGATGTGGTTTATATAGTATTGATATGCACTTCAATCCATGCCTAAGTCACTTTTTCTCGTTATTATGTATTGAACGTAGACATTGTATTGTTAAAGAGGAGGTTGAGTTCTGGGAAGAGGTGAAAATAATTTGTGAGCGTTATCATTGTTATTATGCAAGTTTGGAAGAACATCAAAGAAAAAAAAAATCTTCCCTGAAAAGCATGTCTCTTCAAGTGCCTTAATATTTTAAATATGGCAAGTAACAGCATAAAAATCGGGACAGATTTTTATGCCACATGCTCTTGTAGTCCCATATACATATTTCTGTGTACAGTGCTTGTAACTTTACCAAGATTTGGCCAAATTTCTTATTATTTTGATGGTTCTAGAACCTTGCAGTACACACCAATACTTATATGCTAGATGATCAACCTTTTCTGATCGATTCCACTTTTTTCACAATGCAATCGCATGACCAGAACTCAACTTTATCTTTAAAACTCTCTCTCTCTCTCTCTTCCTCTCTCTCATTCTTTCATCGCTCTCTCTCTCTCTCCCTTTTCTCCCTTCCCCCTCTCCCTCTCTCTCCCTCTCTCTCATTCTTTCATCGCTCTCTCTCTCTCTCTCCCTTTTCTCCCTTCCCCCTCTCCCTCTCTCTCCCTCAATCTTGCATCCCTCCCTCTTCTCCCCTCTCTAACCGCCAAAATAATATCGACCGTAATATTTTTTGTTTACTGTTATATGTTTAACTGATAATTTATTCTCCTTTGTGCACCATATTTTTACTTTTAAAATAATTGAATACGTGTCTCTTTTGAATGTTGATTGGTTAATTTTTATATGCCCTTCGATCCATGTCTAAGTCGCTTTATGTCGTTATAAAGTATTGAATGTACAGATTGTACTGTTAAAACTTCCCATTTCGCTCTCTGCCATTCTTTTATCTCTCTCTCTCTCTCTCCCTCACTATTTCATCGCTCTCTCCTCTCTCTCCCTCTTTCTCTGATTGCCAGTGTCTCTCTCTCTCTTCTCCCTCACCCCTTTTTCCCATCTCTCTTCCCTTTTCCTTCAAATTGTTAAGATTAAGTATATTTTTGTAAATTCACTGAATGCGATGTTTTGCCTTTTTATTGTGAATCGATATGCAATTCAGCTTTCGGGCTGTTATGTATCGTTTTAAATAAACTTTCAATTCAATTCAATTCAATAACATGAATTATGAATCAACACGGATTTGCCTTGTAAAAGGTTTACTGTTGAAGGTCGTTATGCGGCGTATCTGCGTTATAATAAATTGAGATTTATATTTACACACTTTATTGTGAGGGTCCATGATTTATTGTCACCACCGAAGAAAGATCCAAAAGGCCATGCCAGATTTACAAGGTAAGAAAAATGAATTGCTCGAAAAGGGGGCTGTTATAATAAGTGTTGTTAAGCAACTTATGTTGGCGCCAAACATTGGGTTAAAAGCATTTTTTTTAAAGGTTAATGTACAGGTTGTGTAATTGTATTTGTGGTACTTGAATTAATGCATATTGTTCAGTTCCCTCAATAGCTTGCTTGTGTGTTACTGTTAAAATAAATGTCAAGTCTATTAAAATAATCCCCATAGCAGAATAAATATTGTAAATGATGGTAGACGATATGAATCATGACATTATGATTCAGTTCTATATACGTATTGTGAAACGAGCTTATCATGTCGATTTTCCGTGTAAGAAGTATACAACTAGGTCACGATCGTTACGCTTGGAACATGAAAACCCACAAGGACAATGGCGGAATCACCTTCGTGTGTCTGCATGTTAAATCCATTCGGGGATTCCCAGTGACCTTGTAGGAGGTTGTTTCGCAATATGTTATTGACTATCTATTTCTCGCAAAATCAGAACAACTAGACATTGTTTCACGAGACCGTCATAACTACAAGTTCACCGACGTTTCGTTGAAACGCTCGTATATAAAGTTATCACGCTTTTCAATGGAGGGAGGTCGGCGAACTTGTAACTATGACGGTTTCGTGAAACGATACAGTCTATTCAGCTTTTTTTGTCGTGCACATATCTCCTGGGTGTTGTTGACATAGTTCGCGCGTGTAGCTATGTTTTATTAGGGAGGTGAGATGAATACTCGACAAACTAGGAGAACAGTACATAATAACTTGAGATTTACATTTGAACAAATTACTGTGACGGTCCATGATGTATTGAAATCGCAGATGAAAAAAATTCAAATGGCCATGGCAGATTTTCAGGGGTAAGAAAAATAAATAAAATGAGAGAGTATAAACTAATATACGTTGCAGATTGCATGGTCTATGCAGGCTCTGAATTGTAACTACTTATCTCATTGATACATTGATAGAGACTGAAAGACTAATAAGGCTAAGCTTGAGTGGGACTTTGTTTAAGTCTCAAATATAGTCTGTGTCTGCAAACCAGGGTAGAATTATAGTTAGGCATACGTCATAGAGGTTATTTATGTAGATTATGAAATTCGTATTTCTTTATTCAGAAATGTTAGTTGTGATTGTGTGAGCTAATTATAAAGCGAGAGAGAGAAAAAGAGAAAGAGAAAGAGAGAGAGGAAAAGAAACAGACAGATGGACAGGGAGAGAAAGTATAGTCATATCATTTATATATATATATATTGATATATTGATATATTTATATACATGTTTAACAAGTGGAAAATGAATAAACAATTCTGTGAAATGTCTGTATCTTCGACTTTTCACATATACGGGTTCGTTCGGACATCAGGATTTTTTGGCTATGGGTGCAAATTCGAATTCTCAGACGTTTCACGGATCATCATTGATTTATTATCAACTTGTTAAATGTTCGAAGTATTGAGACGCAATATGTACACATACATACACACATTATATGTACATAATGTGAGAAATCAATTGGGTGAGGGATACTAATTTGAATAGATTTGAATTCATTGTTCCTCCTTACTGCCTTAATTGATTCAGGTTTAGAGAGGCTGTCTTTCGGTAATGTGTAGTCGAACATCTCTCAACCCGCCTCCGTGGTCTAGTGGTTGATACCGTACATATTACATATTAAAGACTCGGATTCAGTTTATTCTATTTATTTCCACAAGTAGGAAAAAGCATTTCCCATTCGAGGTTTCCCAGTGGTCTTGGAACGGGGCCTTTTCGCAATAGGTTAAATAGTGACAATGTATTTCCTGGAAAAATAACTATTTGGGCTATTAATAGATCTGCAGAAGTTTTATCGATTCATATCGCTAAAGGTTAGTATGCCCTCAAATCATGACTCGTTTGTAGTAGGTCTATAGTTGACATAACGTATACGTCGCTATGTATACCTTATCATAAGTAACTGAACATTTGTTTTAGTTGTATTTGTATTGTGATCACTACAGAAAAAAGGCCAAAAGGACTATGCCAGATTTTCAAGATAAGAGGAATAACTTGGTCAGAAATGGATGTTATGGTGTTATTTCCGACATTTGCGCGGGTGCCACGTGCTCCGCGCTTTATTTCCTCGACGGTATAGTTTTAAAGCTTTACTGGTGTTGAAACCGGTTAGGGGAAAAATTAGAATTAGGTATAGCTCATATTCTAGGGTGAAAAAAATGACGATCATCAGGAATTGACAGGGGAGAGGCGCTCAATCATGTGGCGTTAAATTGTTTCGTTATCACATTTGTAAATGCTGCATACATTTGTGTGGAGGTGTCGTGGTGCAGTGGTTCATTCAACTGACTCTCAAACCAAAGGTTGAGGGTTTAAATCATAGCTGGCAATAACGTCCTTTGGTATTTAAAGACCTCAAATTCACATTTGCCACCTTTCATCAAGATGTTAAATGGGTAGCCGGTAGGATGCGAAAGTCATTTTAGCATTGTGGGGTCAATGAAATAGCAACTGGCTGGAATGCTCCCCAAGGAGTGCAGAATGTTAATATATGGTGTGTGGGTAAGCCTGAATCTGATGACAGGGCAATGGTATAATGATCTGTAAAACGCTTAGAGACACCTTTGACATATTATAACGCGCTATATTAACCCAGAATATTTCTTTATTATTATTATTATTATCATTATTATTAGTAGTAATATTATATATTTGTGGTGGTGTAAGATGGACAAAAAGAAGGGGAAAATAAGATAAGAGAGGGGGAGGGGGAGGAAGTTACAATGAAAGAGAAAGAGAGAGAGAGAGAGAGGACAACAACAACAACAACATAAACGCTCTCACGAACCTTTTCACCGACCGACACCCTCACATTCTTCTCATCGAGGGTAGGATAAAAACATTTTTAATCAAAAACATTTCGATCTAAAAATACACGCCTAATTCATTCATTCTGTTTTATCAACTCAGCTTTCCTCGTAATAACCTTACTGACATGGGCCGCAGTCAGCGTCTCCGGAACCACTCCAAAAATTTCCACGATGACCGGCGACACTGTCGACATACCATGTCTCTTCGGAGAAGGCACGTTACGTAACATCTTCTGGTACTACAACGATGGTACTGGGCCTCAGAAGATTTTGACCCTTGCCAAGGGGGACTTAACTATAGAAGCAAAATATACAAATCGAGCAAGTTTGCAAGACGACAATTCGACGCTCATCCTGAACGACATAACCGTGGCTGATGAGGGGAACTATCGCTGTGACGTGGACCGGCTAGGGCAAACGGCAGTGCCCAATATCAACACCAAGCTCAATGTGTCCAGTAAGTCTGATCTCCTTGACGGCCCTGAAAAAGTATTGATTATGACATTGTTTATAGAACAGTCACACTTTCACGTAAAACATAGATGTTAAGGCGACATTAGAACAGTTTTGTTTAATAATAAGAATACCAATAATTTGTTTTACCCAGGAAGCCTCATCAGCACCATAGCTGTTCTTGCTGAAGGTCCTACAATTATCATATCCCAAGCAATCGCAGGTTTCCATTGACATCTGGGCTGAAAGTGGTAAATGTTTATCAATCAGTTACCCAAACACCTTAGTGTCGGCCTGAGATTCGAACCCGCAAGCTTTGGATTGAGAGTCATTCAAGTGAATAAACTTCCTTACCAAGACACATTCAACGTGTTTGCTTAATGTTTATTTGTTGTTGATGATGTCTTCTGCTTGTTCGTTTGTTTTAATAATGTCGCCGGTAACACCCAACAGAAGAAGAACAAAACACCCTGATGTACAGCCCCGAGATCCCCGATGACTTGCCCCATTGTACTTTGCTTAGAAAATGGCCATGTATTGATTTTCATTGAAGGGGTCCAGGGATCCTTGCTTACATCCTTGGACAAACAGTTTTCCCACATCTGTACCTCTGGACTAAGCTGTTATCAAATGGTACTGGGCATTTCTGTGGTAATTATTGCAGAGCCTGCATGAAGAGCATTAGTAACACTGATGTTTCTACCCTGGGTAAATAATAAAAAATCTGATATCAACAACAACAATAATAATAATAATAATACAAATAATACAAATAATAATATTGATTGTAATATTAACAACTAATATAATTATAATTATTACTAGGCCCTATCATTATGAAAATCATGAGTGGTATTTTCATAATCATTGATGCTGTTGTTATAATTATTATCAGTATTATTATAATAATTGTTATTATCATCATCTTTTAATTAAGGTCTTCGTCCTGATACGCTTCCAGTAATCACACCATGTACCGGGGCTGACAAGTCTTCATCCTGCAGCATTCATGCCAACCAATCCTTCACCCTTACATGCACACTCATCAACGTTTATCCTGTTGAAGATACTGAACTCATTTGGTATCAGGATGGAAAGCGTGTCTCATCTACTCATGACGTTACGCAGAACGATGACGGGACTACTGATATCAGTCGACAGATTCAGGTGTCTGAAACAGGAAACTTTACCTGTAACGCCACATATCTTTCTGCTAATGGAAGAGAGAACACAGCCGTATCAGTTGAAGCAGGGATCATACCACCCACAGGTATGTAGTTATGCAATATTGAAAATTGGTACCTAACACTTTTGTTGCTTTCAGCGCCTCTCTGCACTGTTGCTCGTTTGCCCAGTGGCGGATCCAGGGGGGGGGGGCACAGGGGGCACGTGCCCCCTGGCCAAAACAAAAGAAAAGGAGAAAAAGGAGAGGAAAAAGGAAAAAAAAAGGGAAGAGAGAAAGAAGAAGAAAAGAGGGAGGAAAGAAAAGAGGAGAGGAGAAAAAGGAGGGGAAAGGGGAAGAGAGAGGAGAGAAAAGGCGGAAAAAGAAGAAAGGCGGAAAGACGGAGGAGAGAAAAAGGGGAAAAGGAGAATAATGAGAAGGGAAAGGAAAGAAAGGGGGATGATATTATAAGAAGGTGTTTTTTTACCGGGTAAGGGGCGGGGGCATGCAATTTTATGTCGAACATGACTAATACCAAAGAGTTTATCTCCTTTATAACTTCTAACTTTTAACTTCTAACTTAGCCTTGAATTAATTTTCCGATATACCTATTCTAAGTGCTCTTTCAGCATGCAGATTGTCCCCGCCATTAATCCTGCCACAGTTGCTGGTTTCATTGTCATATTATTTTCTGTCATCCCTGTGGCCGCGAAGAGCCTACCACAAAGTTTCTATCCGTTTCGCAAGCACTTTTTTCCATCGCCTACATGTAATGCTTATTGCTTCCAGTTTGCAAAAGATCCCAGTGGCGGATCTATGGGGATGGGGAGGGTTAGGGGTTTAACCCCCTTGGGCTGCCAAGTGAAAATGTGATTCATGTGTCCAGACCCACACAGTATCCGCATCGTCATCGGGTCAACACCCCCTTAAACTGTTACTTGATTTAAAAAGACGTTATCATGCACTGCTTTTTATGGTCTCCATTGTGTTAGTAGATGCCAGGAAAACATCACTTACGAAGGTTCAAAATAGCAACAACAAAAAATCGCCTCGCCGCTACGCGGCTCGTGGACGATGTTCCGCATCGTCATTGGGTAGAACCCCTCTTAAGCTGTTACTTAAGTGATTTAAAAAGACGTTATCATGCACTGCTTTTTATGGTCTCCATTGAGTCCATTGTGTTAGTATATAGATGCCAGGAAAACATCACTTACGGGGGTTCAAAATAGCACCCCAAAAAATCGCCTCGCCGCTACGCGGTTCGTGGACAATACTCTGCATCGTCATTTGGTCGAACCCCCCTTAAACTGTTACTTGATTTAAAAAGACGTTATCATGCAGTGCTTTTTATCGTCTCCATTGTGTTAGTATATAGATGCCAGGAAAACATCACTTACGGGGTTCAAAATAGCACCCCCAAAATCGCCTCGCCGCTACGCGGCTCGTGGACAATGCTCTGCATCGTCTTTGGGTCAACCCCTTAAACTGTTACTTGATTTAAAAAGACGTAATTGTCATGCACTGCTTTTTATGGTCTCCATTGTGTCAGTAGATGCCAGGAAAACATCACTTACGGGGTTCAAAATAGCAACAACAAAAAATCGCCTCGCCGCTTCGCGGCTCGTGGACGATGCTCCGTGTCGTCATTGGGTCAACCCCCTTAGCAAAAATCTAGATCCCATCATCCGCCCCTGGATCCATACTCTTTGAGGGGGTAGGAGAAAGCAATTTTACGTCATATTACTCCAGGAAGTGCCTGAAAATGCACCCAATGTGGTTCTAAAATTGCAAATGCTTCCTACAACCCCCTCCCAAACCCACCCCTGCTTGGTCGCTCCGCTCCCTCACCGCTGACGCCTCGCTCCATCGTTTTTCATATATTTCACCCCATGCGATTTTGTGCCCCCCGGTAAGAAATTCCTGGATCTGCCACTGTTGCCACACATGGAATTTTGCAAAAAACGATAGAGACAAATTGATAAATGCAAGGTGGCACAGGGAGATTATTTGTGTGTCTATATTCACCATTTTCACTGATAGGAGAATTAAATAACAGTTGTATTGCATCTGCGCATTAGAATGATTAAATTTGTATGATTTATAGTTTAAGTGGATGTTATGTAATAATAATAATAATAATAATAATAATAATAATAATAATAATAATAATAATGATTTATTAAAAAGTTCAAATTTACTATCATATTTTTATTTTTTTTAAAAAATTTTTAAATTATAATTACTATATCATTAATAGTATTATTACTATCATAACTATTAACACGTGCAGATGTTGAACAGATTCCTTGGAAGATTTCACTTTAACACTTCCTAAGATTATCCTAATTAATGAAAAGCCCCTTATATAATCAGATATAATTTTTCTTTCAACTTGTCCTTTCTTAGACGTACCAAACACAATGGGAAATAATTTGACAAGTTGTCAGATCGCCTGGATAACACTGGGCATTGTGCTGACTGTAGGCATCCCCCTGGTGATTATCATCTTTTGCATCTATCGTTCGAAAACAAGAGGTAACTTTGTATTCGAAATATAACGAACATTATTTTCCTACTCTAAAACATAATCATAATTTTTGAAAGTATATAAAAGGAAGTATTGCAATTTAAAATTAGTGTACATGAGAAAATGGGAACATGCTTTTCCTCGGTAAAATCCAACCCGATATTAGGTAAATTTTACTCTATAATTTGTTGAGTTTCACCAACAAAAAGTATACGTGTTCCAATTTCTTACCCATTATGCCTCGTTCAGACCTATGTTGTGCGCAGTTGACATTTATTTACATTTAAAAAGAAGACGCTTTCTGCGGCAGTTTATCCCTTTATATCTGAACGAACCTATATAGGGTAAATGTTTATATCTTGATCTTTGTCCATTATTTTGTTAAATATTTTAGGATATTTTCCGTCTGCTATTTTGATATATAGAGACGGTAAACAGCTATTTGTGGAATTAGAAAAATAGTGCGCCTACATGTGTTTTTCTTTACATTTTTAATGACAAAACTAACCTGAATTTGTAGATGTAATACAAATATGAACAATAATGCTAAGGTTTACAATTGTTTTTAAGGTCAACGCTTCTCCAGAACAGATAAAAAGAAAAAAGACCCAACTAAATCCAGGTATGTGTAATACCCTGTACATTACTCTACATATGGCCCGACGAATTTATTTCATCAGAAAGGGAGTTTGGACTTTGCTGTCATTGGTTTTCAGATAGATGGTTTTCTGATGTTTAGGGTTATGGTTAGGCCAAGGGTATGGTTTGAAATTGACCTCACATGATTTGGCACTGGATTGTACATGTACGTCGTATAATTTTGTTTATAATAAATTCACCATTATGGCATTATGGTGAAATCAGATCTTCGTCTGGGATGTTATATATATATATATATATATATATATATATATATATATATATAAGTGCGAGAATTCTCAACTCTGACATGACAACGGGTGTTCCAGAATATGTAGACGTGAAGAAAAAATGGTCTAGGAACGTGAGACGTAGCTGTACTTTACAATTTTATTACGAGCTTTTTGTACAGTATATATATATATATATATATATATTTACATTCGACAGTTATAAGTCTTAATAGCAACAATATCTTATTTCGTTTTTAATGCTATTTTGGTACAACAATGGGCTAAAACCCATTTGATCATGTTCGGTCTTTTATCATATTACCTGATTGCTGTTCTTGCATTTTCCATAAGCATCATACGATTATAAAATGTCATCTTTTCATTGTATTTGCAGTATAAATTATAGAGAGAAGGCGTCAGGTTAGGGTTTAAAATCAAAGGAACTAGATGATTATTCTGTCATGCATATAATATGATAACATATTCTAACAGGCTCAAAATTTGCTCTTGTATTCATCCAATGTATCTTTAGTAACATCAACAGAAGATTCAGAACCACTTAGGACACCAGCAGAAAACAGTTCCAAAGATGGAAATGGTAAGACCATTTAAAGATTAAACAAAATAATAGTCAAGAAAGGGAAACAAAATTGTATCTATTTTTTCCTTTAACTCGTACTGTTCTTATCGATGTCCAAAGACGACCAATACATATCTTTTAAAGCAAACCTCTACAAAGACGAGCACCATTCCTGGCTTAAGAAAATCTAGCTGCCTAGAAACTAAAAAATGCACATTATGATAATTCGACAAATTGGATTAGATGATTTTTTTTTTTTTACTCAGAATGTTTATTTTTCATTCTTAACGCAAAAAAGTTACTAAGTAAAGTGTTATTTTAAACAAAACTCAACACTGTGGACAAACTATCCCCCTTTTTAATTACGCTCCTCAATTTTCAAATCTGATAGAGGAATTCAGGTCAAAGTTCAAATGAGTCTTATTCATAAAGCAGAGGGACAATATAACCATTACACCAGGTACACGACGTATCGGGACAATTACCCCCTGGACAATCGTCTCCAAGAAAATTAATCCCAGGAACACTACCCCTAGGGTCAATAACCTCCGGAAAATTACCACCCAAGGACAACCTTCCCCGGACGACGATTACCCCTTGGAACATCGTCCGAGGACAACCTACTCCAAGGGCAATTACCCCTTGGAACATTACCCCCTAAGACAATTACCCCCCTCCCCGAAAATTATCCCCCTGTTCATTAAAGGGGAAGTCCACCCTGATAATAAGTTGGTTTTTAATAAATGCAGAATTTGTTCGGGGGAGGAGTCAGGGGGTAGTTTTCCTAGGGGATAATTATCCGGGGTAATTGCCCTTGGGGCAGGTTGTCCTCGGAGGAGGGGGTAATTTTTTTATTTTTTCATATTATTATTATTATTATTATTATTATTATTATTATTATTTTTTTTTTATTTATTTATTTATTTTTTTTTTTTGGGGGAGGGATAAGATGGTGATTGCCCGGGGGTAATTGTCCTATAACCGGTACAGGATGATAAGATACCCGAACTTGTGCAATTATTCGAAATCGTCCAGGAGGTCTATGGATTACCATGGAGCTAAAAGACTAGCTCCATGGGTTTACACATTTAAAGTTACTTCCTATTTGATTTTAAATAACATCAGCCGAATCTTCAAAACCCACTGAAATACCGACAGAAAACCGTTCAAAAATGAAGAAGTTGAGAAACATAACTATCTTGTTTGATAAAAGTGAATATTCAAAAAGAAATGTTTTACTAGCTCAAACAATTACAACAAGTGTTATGAAACAGGGCCCAGGGGCGGATTTAGAATTGTGTAGAAGATGGGGCACAATATTCCCAAAATCTCTGACAATCATGATTTATTTACGTAGCTTCATTTCCTTTAAGATTGTAATATGAACAACTTTATTGTATACAATAAACAAAAAAGTGCTGGGTCAAAATACAATGCTTCCCAGGAAAATGAAATCTTACCCCAAAACTGTAATTATGAGAAACTATAAGCTACATAAATTATTAAAAAAATTATTGATTTTCATTAAGTGGATATAATATGTTTTCAAATGCATTAATCCATACATGCTTCACTGAGCAACATTGCTTTAATCATATTTATACAGCTCATTGTTCGTAATATCCGTTTTTTTTTTTGGGGACGCATTGTAGACTATCAATCTCGAATTAGACAATTTTATCCCGACCAAACTAAAGCTTTTCCAACAATCTTTTTTTTTTTTTTTTTTTTACAGGAATGCATTATGAGTAGATTTGAATACCCAGACTCATTAATCTTATTTCCTCTAGATACCGGAAGTTCTGGCATTTAGGGGACATAACCTCTTGGAATCCTGAGATCTCTGCCTAAGCATGAAGAAAAGCATATTTGATACAGCCGGAAGCTTATAACATTCATTTAGGTGAAATACTACCAACTTTACTCCGAATGCACTTAACGTTTTTTGGAGGAGAAGGATTCGATTCATGTGAAGACGATGCAGACTTTGAATCCACAAGACAACGGCGATTACGAATTAAATAAAGGCAGATAAACGTTTATCTTCAATTCAGTTATTATGTTTAAAAATGCCTTGTTACGGTTTCTGCTTTTCGAAGTTGAAGGACAAATGAGCAAGGAGACATTGAAAAAAAATGCAGAATGCACAATGCGGAATGGGAATGCATTCTCCGAGAGTGCCTTTTTTAAATCAAGGACAACCATCTTTGCAGTCGATGCATTGCTTTTATATCACCTAGATAAAAATATGACAATGAAGGCTTGTACTTGATATAAGATGAAAAATGCATATTTTGGTCAAACACAGTGGCTCGATATGATAATATCAACTGAACATTACAATTTAATGTGATCCTCATACCTGTAGATGTGAAGAGGCCTGATTAAATAGGATTTTTGATAACATTATCTTATTAAATCTGTGTAAATCTGAAAGTTCCACAGATTATTCCTGTTGAACGTTTAGATTCCCAAATCGAAATCACATACAGTCAAAATCCCCCACAATCACAATTGCAAAAATGTGTACATGTATATCTTCACGCTGAATGTTACGCGATTTCTGACCCAATTTTCAGACAAATTCGCGTTTGTATACTGTTTGAAATTCGTCGCAGTATTAGGTTAGTTAGACACTGAAATGAAATTTGTTTCTCAGTTATACCTAGATTTGATTGCATTAACTAGTATGTTTTGTTTTGCGTCCTGGAAAACCTAGACTACAGATTTAGTCTAATTCTTAATTTTGATCGGGAACGTCTCGTAAATATGATTTCAAACTACGTTGTGAGAGATCCCCAATGCATTGTTGTAAATATTGCGTACGTAATACATGTATTTAGTTTGGAAGTAAAGTCTTATAAAAATACACTTTCGTCATTAGACGACATTCCATAACAGGATGGAACTGAGAGCACGTGAAGAGAGAAAAGATAAGATAGAGGGTACTGAATAGAGAGAGAGAGAAAATAAAGAGAGAGAGAGAGTGAGAGAGATAATGTATAAAGAAAAATCATCCAAGAGACATGCGCACACTAAAGCATTTTCACAGTTGTACATGTAGATCTTATGTTATTGTACAATAAGTCAATGAACAGTTTGTTCCACTTACGAACAGTGTGAAATCAACTCATTTCTTGTTAGATTTTTTCCCTCAATATAAACAAATCAAGTCATTACAAGTTAAATATAATAAATGGAAATCTATTCTTCTTCATCAGCGTACCATAATATAAAAATATAAGTATGAATCATCACGGACTCGCTTTGTAAGAGTCTATTGTTCATGGTTCATGTTCATCGTTATGCGGCGTATCTGGGTTACTGATAACTTGAGATTTATATTTGAACACGTTACTGTGAGTATCAACACCGAAGAAAGAACTCAAAAGGCCATGTCAGATTTACAAGGTAGGAACAATGAATCGCCCAGAAAGGGGGCTGCAATAATAAGTGTTGTTAAGTAACTTATGTTGGTGCAAAACAGCGGGTTAAAAGCCTTTTTTTAAACAGGTTTAATGTTTAGTTGTGTAATTTTGCTTCTGGTATTTAATCATTAATGCATACTGGGTCAGTTCCCTCTTGTTTCAATCTTGCTCATTACGGTACTGATTTTGTGTTGCTGTTTTTAAACAACGTCAAAGTCTATTAAGATATTCACCACAGCGGATTAATATGGTAAATAATGGTAGACGATATGAATTGCCTAGCAAACATGACATTACGATCCATTGCTGTATAAGAATTGTGTAGCGAGCTTATCATGTAAATTCGTCGTGTAAAGATTATATACAACAATGTCATAATCGTTATGCCTGTATCTGTATGAACATGAACACCTACAATAACAATGGCGGAATCACCTTAGTGTCTCTGCATGTTAAATCCTTTCGGGTTTCTCAGTGACCTTGAAAGGGGCCTTTTCGCATTGGGTTATTGACTATTCATTTCGTACAAATTGAAAAGATAAGATAGAGAGTACTGAAGAGAGAGAGAGAGAGAGGAGGGGAGGGAAAGCAAGAGGGAGTAAGAAAGAGAGAGAGAAAGAAAGAGAGAGTGAGGGGGAAAGAGAAAGAGAGAGAGGGAGAGAGAGATCAACAGTGTTGATTTGTTCCCCTCAACATCAAAACATTATTAAATACAGGTTCGTCATGATTCCTGATCCCATCCATAAAAATATAATAGATGGAAATCTATTATTCTTCTTTATTGCACCATCTCTATTACCTTTGTCATGTTTGTGATATATTGTCACCATGGACACGGGAATTGATGCAGGTCGGTTTTCCTCCAAAGGGTATTTTATCAGACAATTAATGTTGCGCCATATGCCACATTCACTGTTTATTGTTTAACACACACACATAAATATCTTTTTTTAAATATGTGTTTACACAAACATGCATGAAAGCTGGTCAGTACTATCCAACGACAATTAATGGGGTGTACACACATCGTATAGGAATATGAAAACCCGTTAAATAAAGGGGAGTTCACCCTGATATTGGATTAGTTTTAATAGAAGCATAACCATTAGAGAAACATGTCAGTGAAGGTTTTAGCAAAATCCGATTAAAAATAAGACAGTGATCAGTCTTTTAAAGTGCGATTAATCAAACAAAAATTGGCTAATCTGTGACGTTTCTTGCGAGCTCCTCTGTCATTTGCCCGGTATTATAACAACTAAAATGTCCAATCATAAATTTACCTTCAATACAATTATTGCAAATATGTTTTTATACAACACCTGTATTAAACAATTTTATTCCGTCATCAACAACTAAGAAAATTAAAGTTTATGAAATTTTCTGTACAGAGGAATTTGAGAAGAGCTCGCAAATGACATCAAGTATTTCCAATCACTGATGACAAGTTTAGCAATCCAAAACTTTCCTATGTTTGATCGGAAATTACTCAAACCTTTTGTTTCTCTCTTTTTCTGCTTTTATTGAATCCAAGTTAATATCAGGGTGACCTTCCCCTTTAAATTTTGTCAAACTTGGCCTTTGAACGAGACACTCTTACGCGGCATGTACGACTGTTTGTTTGCATATTTCAATAGATAATACCTATGTATTCTACGAATGTAGATAATTTTATCCATTTAGCTTAAGATCAAACCGGAATGTATAATTGGATTGCAAATTGCGTTACACCTTACACAATGCTCCGATGTAAAAGGCTGAATTTCTTAGATTTCCCTCCACATGAAAGCAAGCATATACTTTTGCAGGCAAGCACTATTAATTGTTTTCCAGTTTCATAATAGGCCGAACTCTTGCCTCTCCTACCCAAATCAAATCACTTACTTTACATTTAAGTTAATATTATTCGGTTCTTGTATAGGGCCTTATCACACTATGATAGCGTCTGTATGTGCTTCCACGGGATTTTGGATGTTATCACCCCGACTTTAGCTACAATACTATGAAATTTTCTTTCAAAACGGATGGAAGACGAGAACAATCATTAAAAAGTAATTAGAGATGGATATAGGAGAGGGTGTGCTTTAGGTTTTTTTTTTAAAGTTCGTTTATGGAATTGTCCCCCGTACATTCTGAATTTATATGAATAATTCTAAGAAAACAAAATTGTACAGGAGATAAAGGAGTTATGGTGCTAACACACTTTATAGGCCTAATCAGGGCCCCGTCTTGCAAAGACTTGCGATTGATCCAAATCAATATCAAGTCCTCCAATCAATCGCAAGTTTGCAGTCTCCTATCTCTTATGTACACAGTTGCGATTGATATCGATCGCAAATAAGTTGCGATTGATAATCTTTGTAAGACGGGGCCCTATCTTACAGAAAGCAAATTTTCAGTCTCCCAAAATAGAAAATATTCGCTCGTCAACTACAAGCTCCCTCTATAGCCTTATTTTATGGTTTGGTAATAAAGCTTAAGAACGTAGGTAATACGTGGCGATTTCATCATTTGTAGAGCTGTAGAAAGGCAAAATGTGTTAAGGGGTCCTACTGAAATTCGGACAGCTGTACAAAAATTCCTCTGAACGATGATTACAGATGTTGCCTAAAAATAATCATGAAGAGAGAATATGATGAATTTCCAGAGCAGACTTTGATTTGGCTGTGTGACCAAAATTGCCTTACAAATGTAAAATTCGACACCACAGAACGGACCATTTTCTGGGTCGGTCACTGCTAAACATTGCAAATTACATGATTTAACAAGGGCGTTGCTTGACTGTAGCCTAAATTATCATACGCCAATTTTTTTATTTTTTTCAAAGGGGGTTGAGGGAGGGGGCGCACCCGGGTTTTGTTATGGAGTTTCTGATGATTAAGAATGTATACTGGTTCAGATCCCTCAAAGTCTGCTCATTAAGTCACTGCATTGAGTCTAAATCATCTCATACAAAAAATATTTGTAGATGGTTGTAGACGATATGAATTGGCTTAGCACACATGACATTATGATTAATTTCTATATACGTATTGTGTAGCTAGCTTATCATGTGTATTTGCCGTGTTAGGAGTATACAACTAGGTCAAGATCGCTATGGTTGTATATTCATGAACACGAGCACCCGCAATGACAATGACTGTGCTCCATTTGGGGTTTCCTAGAGGGCTTGAAAGAGGCTATTCGCAATAGGTTATTGACTATTTATTTCTCACAAAATGATAACACCTGCGCATTGTTTCACGACACCGTCATAAGTACAAACTCCCCAACAATCCGTTGTAACGCTCGTATGTACAGTTAACACGCTTTTCAATAGGAGCCTGGGAGGTCTGTTATGCCCTGGACTTTAAGAGATCAGTACATGGAATTATTATCTATTACGTCTTTCTTTGCCTTGCACATATTTCCTGGGTGTTTTGGACATAATTCACGCGTGTGTCTCTAATTTTTGAGTACCCCAGACTAAGAGAAAGGCAGATAATCACTTGAGATTTATATTTGAACACAATACTGTGAGGGTCCATGATTTATTGAGATCTTGGAAGAAAGAACCAAAATGCCTTGACAGATTTTCAAGTTAAGAAAAAGGAAATACTCAGAAAATGGGCTGGATTGATAACTGTTGTTCGGCAACTTATGTTGGCGCCAAACGCCAGGTTAAAGCCAGTTAAAAAAAAAAGACAGGTTAAGAGCTGAATTAGTTTACAGGCACAGATCCTTGTCACTCGTGGTGGGTATGAGAGTGTATGCACTGATAGACTATGTAGATTGCACGGTCTATGCAGGCTCTCTATCGTAGCTACTCATGACCTTGACAGAGAGACTAAAAGAGCTAGGCTTAGCATATGCATGAAAGGGATTATTTTCCTAAAGTTTCAAATATAGTCTGTGCCAGCAGGGTAGATTAAGGGGTAGGAATAGGTCATGGTAATTATATGTGTAGATTATTGAATTTGTATTGCTTATTTTCGGCAGAAAATGTAAGTTGTGATCGTATGAGATATAAAGCGACAGAGAGAGAGATAGAAATACAGACAGAGACAGGCATATAGATCTGGAGACAGAAAGAAAGTACAGGCATAATATATATTTTTTTTTTTTGAAATAAATTTTCATTCAGATACAAAATCATGGATAATATCATACATAAATATTGATAACAAGCACTTAATCACACGTTTA
The DNA here is from genome assembly GCA_037976565.1 of Mesocentrotus franciscanus. Classification (NCBI taxonomy): domain Eukaryota; kingdom Metazoa; phylum Echinodermata; class Echinoidea; order Camarodonta; family Strongylocentrotidae; genus Mesocentrotus; species Mesocentrotus franciscanus. The sequence continues at coordinate 29,827,446 of CP137667.1, read as the reverse complement.
AAAGAGATCAAAAATCAAAATTCCTGTAAATCATGTATTATCTTCATCCACTTAGTGGTATTCAAATCTGTCGTCTTAATAGTTTTATTTTCCTCAACTTCTAGTCTATATTTTAATATAGACAACAAATATTTGCTTATTATTTTCGTTGCTACATTTATATTACATTTATTTACAACACTCGCTTTATAAATTGCAAATAATGCATAATGAAGTAGTAAATTAATATCTGTAACATTTTCCTTTGCGTCATGAAAACCATATACAACACAAATGGGCGAGAATTCAAAATTTCTGTACAAGGAGTTACATAATAACGTTTCAATAAAGTTCCAAAATGGATAAATCTTTTCGCATTCAAAAATACATGTATTATGGTACCAGGTCTGTTACAGTAATAACACAAATCGTTTTCTTTGATTTTCCATTTGAATAAATTAGCAGGTGTTGGTAAAATATTATACATAAATTTAAAGTTGAATTGTATCAAGTAATTGTCACGAACATATTTCAATTTAAGTAACCACAGAGAATCCCACTTAATAGAAAAATTTGTTTGTAAAGTTTTATTCCAGAAATCTACCGCTCTAGATGGTTTTTGAATTAATTTTACGAGTTCTGTATATATTTGTTTCACAGTAATACAGTGTATTGATAATTCAAAATTATTCAAATTCAAATTAGAATATATAATTGATTTCCGTTTGTAATCTTTAAAATCATAAACTTGTCTGCCATATTTTATAATTTGCCTCCATCTTTGTTGTATAGCGGTTCGTATTTTGGCATATTCACTCAACCATCTACCATCATAGTAAATCAGTTTATCTTTCAATTCTTTGACTGTCAAGAATCTATTTCCTATCACTATATCCCCTAAAAATAATATACCTGATTTTATCCAATTTTTATACAACAATGCTTTTCCTTTAAATTTGATATCACAATTTAACCAAATCATTTCTTTCGTAACACTTCCATAGGTTGGTTGTACATTTTACATAATTTACTTGCTTTACTGTAAACCACGTATAAAGTAAATCACAATAGAAATCAGGTATTTTCCCTCTATAAGAATTCACATATTTGGGTAAACATTTACAATTCATAATGATATTAATCCCTCCCATTTTTTCAATCCAATACTCGAAAAAAATAGCCCATTTCCCTTTTTTTCCTGGAGTTCTTTCAAACTCAGGAAGCTAAACAACCATTTTATTCTTAATGACATAAATTGGGTACATATGTCGACCATATTCATGCCTCCATTTTTAAGAGTATTTATCATGTTTTCCTTTTTCACTTTCGCTCTATTACCCCATAAGAAAATATAAAATAACTTTTCATACGCTTTTATCCATTCCATAGGGCACGACAGGCATAATATATATATATATATATATGTATATCAAAACATATATTTATTTATTTATTTATTCAGTTTTATTTAAAAACAGGGTAGTCTTTTCAGTGGCAAAGGCCTGCTTTACAAAAGAGCCCTGTACATACAAAGATTTACAAAAAATAGAATACATTGTAGAAAACAAAGACATTATATAAACAACATACCATAAGAGATTGAGAAAATTATATCAAATGAAACAAAAAACTAAATTAAAAACTAAAACAAATTAAAAACTAGATCAAAATGAACAAAAGGCCTAAAATATTAAACATTTAGGATATTATTGATACAAAGTAAAATACAAACAAATACAAATACAAATACAAATACGGCTCCGTGTAAAAATGTCAGAGGTAAAAATGTCAGAGGAAAAAATGTCAGAGGTAAAAATGTCGGAGGTAAAAATGTCAGAGGTAAAAATGTCGAGGTAAAAATATCAGAGGTAAAAATGTCAGAGGTAAAAATGTCAGAGGTAAAAATGACAGAGGTGAAAATGTCAGAGGAAAAAAATGTCAGAGGTAAAACTGTCAGAGGTAAAAATGTCAGAGGTAAAAATGTCAGAGGTAAAAATGTTAGAGGTAAAATATATGAAAAAAGCATGTTACAGGTTGAATATTGGTAATGGTTGTATATTAGGCTTATCGAAAAGATATAACGAAGGATTCTCTGCAGTCATTAATTTCAGCGCTGCTTTATTTTCTTGTTTCTTTAACTTTTATTTACCTTTCTGCCCGATAATTGCCGAGGGGAGACGGGGTATCCTTCTTTGGGGCATAGTGACCCGGCTGCCTCCCCCTCATATGCATTTGTCTAAGTAAGTGATACTGGTACACTGAGCAAACTTCTGGAAAAAACAATGTCTAAAATCGAGTAGTTTGGCCATGAATTACAGGCCGAGTTGTGGCTCGATGGTGTAATCATTAAATAAAAAGAAAAGTCATCACAGCCCCCCCCCCCAGTGGCAATGAATACTATAAAATGTAATTTCCTACAAATGCATATTTCCAACAATTTCACTTTCTTGTGTGGGCTTGATACTTTGATACTTTGATACAAAGCAGAAACCGCCCATGTTACATCTAATGCTAACCGCACCATCACATTCCAGAGAAGCGCGCGCTATTCAAAGAGTTGATCGTTGATCACTATTGCGGTATAAATAGTCTGGGAGAACATCAATAAGCAGCTTTGATACTGATACAAAGCAGAAAGCCGCCAATGTTACATCAAATGCTAACCGCACCATCACATTCCAGATAAGCGCGCTTTGCAGAGGTTCTGTTTAAGCTACATCGTTCTATAATTATTTGCTGTAAAACTCTGAAATTGACAAATATTTATTCATGAGCAACATATCAGAAACATAGTTTTACTGTACACATTTATAGCATCATGATACTGCTCGTATACGTGATAATATTGTTTGAAGGATATTTGGTGCAGGATTTATAAAAGGTGAGCTGGCATACACTGTATACGACAGTTTCCAGTATCCATATATTCGTACAAGTCTACACATTAAACAAAATGCTTCATGAATTTGGCAGAAAAAAAACAGTTGAAATTGAGGGACTTAAACTGTATTTCTCCCACGTTTCTTAATCACAAACATGATTTTTGTATATAAAGTTACACAGTGTTATGGTCGAAAGCACATGACAAAATATCTGGGTAGATATGTCTCAACGTTTACCACCTGTAGGCCTACTATCTGACATTCTTCAAGCGAAGCTTTGATATTGTTCGTTAAACTTTTGTAATAAAGTATTGATGAGGGGGACAAAGCATCCGTATTAATGTTTTCTTGTCATAACATTCTTTGCTGGGATGGACATGAAGATGGGTCTAATTACTGAATTTGTGGAATTTCTGTGCAATCTTTATAACTGATTCCCTGTTTTATCTCATTCAATCTTAATATTCTATGTACTTAGGCCTACTTCCTCAAAACCAAATAAATATTAAAACATCAACCAATTTAAAATATCGAAAAATGATAGAAATTAATATATATGCAAACCTGATCACAAAATATAAGTTTCAAATTTATTTTCCACATTGTATTATCCTCAGGACATGTACGACGAAGTACAATACACAGTCATTTATAAAATATAATAGACTAGCCCAGTAGCCATTACGTCTCGACATTTTGTATGATAAAGTGCTGAGATATTATGACGGCACCAGTTTTTACCCCTACATTTTTTTGTGTACCTGACATTTTTTTTGTATCTCTGACATTTTTACCTCCGACATTTTTACCTCTGACATTTTTTCCTCTTACATTTTTTCCTCTGACATTTTTACCTCTGACATTTTTACCTCTGACATTTTTACCTCTGACATTTTTACCTCTGACATTTTTACCTCTGACATTTTTTCCTCTGACATTTTTTCCTCTGACATTTTTACCTCTGACATTTTTACCTCTGACATTTTTACCTGCCACCACAAATACACATGCCATAAAAATAGACATACAATCAAACGGGTAAAAGGTAAGAAATAAAACTACTACAGACTACACAACTACAAACAAACAAACAAAACTAACTGTATGGTAAAAGTCATGATATAAAATTAGGTACCAGTGCATGCATTAAAGTGATGGAGGGAGTGACTTAATTTGGTTTTTGAACATTTGGAGTGAAGTTGCCGTGCGGATATGAGTCGGTAGATTGTTATAGATGCTTGGAGCGATGAAAGAAAAGGATCGTTTTTTAAATTCAGTCTTGGGTTTCGGGATAAATAAAGGATTTAAGGTAGAATGACGAGTAACATAGTAAACTGGACGTTTACAAGCAAAAGGTTCTCAATAATAAGGGGCTAGATTATGGAGTATTTTGTATACGAACATGCAGTAGTGGTAATTGATTCTATTTTCAACACTTTGCCATTGAAGACTGCTTAAAAGGGTGTATTTTGGGGTTAGATAGTGTGCATTAAGGACTAATCTTGCATATCTGTTCTGCGTCCTCTGTAATTTGAGTAAATCTTTCTTTTTGCACTTGCCCCAAACAACTGAACAGTAATCTATATGTGGAAGAATGAGGGAGTGATAAAGATGTTTCAGTAGGCGTTGGTTCAAGTAACACTTAATCCTTCTAGTGCATGCAATAGACCGATTAATCTTATTAGCCACATTCAATATTCTATTCTATTCTATTCTGCTATTTGTCAAGGCCTGTTCAGCATCTAGACAAGGGTGATCTTCTGCCGACGGTGGACGGCTTGTGCGAATTTGTGCCTAATTATATACATGTTTATGGTGCAAGTAAAAATGATGATGCTGTGACTATTTGCAGCTAGTGGCTTCCTTGAACTGCTTCAATGTGGGCAGCTCAATGATATTTGTAGGAAGCTCATCCCAATCTTTCATGGTGCGAGGAAAGAAGCTGTACTTGTAAGAATCAGAGTGTGTACCAAGTCTAGTGAAACGAAGATGATGTTGACTTCTTGTATCTCTGCCTTTCTGTGTGAAGTAGTCTGGAAGAAGGATGGCTATCTGGTGGTGGAGGATCGTGTACATCATGGCTAGACGTGATTGCAGTCGTCGCTCTTGTAGAGTTGGGAGTCCGATGTCTAATCGCATAGCCTTGACGCTGTCTTCTTGGCTGTGATTCCCTGTGATGAAGCGTATCCCCCTCCTCTGAACTTTCTCAAGGCTGTCTATCTGGTTTTGCCGATATGGATCCCATATTGCTGCCCCATATTCTAGTTGTGATCTGACTAGTGTTGTGTATGCCTGTTTCTTACTGGCAGACGAGCATAGGCTGAGGTTTCTTCGAATGAATCCAAGGGTTCTGTTGGCTTTGGCTGCGACTGCCGTGATGTGATGTTTCCAGCTAAGTCTTTCATGGATCTCCATCCCCAAGTAGGGCTGGCTGGAAACAGCGGCGAGCACCTCATCTCCCATGGTGTAGTTATGGATGATGGGTTGCTGCTTGCGATGAATTCTCATGCTGTAGCACTTCTTCGCATTGAATAGCATCTGCCACTTTTCAGTCCATTTGTGCAACTTTTGGAGGTCTTTCTGTAGATCCTGGGCATCCTCATCTTTATCGATCTTTCTATACAGGAGGCAATCATCGGCAAAGAGCTTGATGGTTGAGCTAATGTCCTCTCCAATATCATTGATGTAAAGTAGGAACATCAGTGGCCCTAAAACAGTCCCCTGTGGCACCCCTGATTCAACATCTATGGTTTCCGATGCTACTCCATCTACAACTACTCGTTGTGTTCGTGTAGTTAGCCAGGTCTTTATCCAGTTCTTGGTGTTGTCTCGGATGCCGTAGTGGTCTATTTTCCCCAATAAGCGCTGGTGTGGTACAGTGTCGAAAGCTTTGGAGAAGTCGAGTATCAGCATGTCGATCTGGTGGTGATGGTCCAGAGCCCTTGCTATTTCTTCGACTGTTATAACAAGGTGCGACTCAGTGGAATGTTGTTTCCGAAATCCATGTTGGTAATGTTGGAGTAGGGTGTGCAATTCAAGGTGAGCCATGATTGAGTGGAAGATAATATGTTCCATCAGCTTAGTTGTTACACACGTAAAGGACACTGGGCGGTAATTCTCTGGGAGGCTTCTATTACCCTTCTTGTAGATGGCCACGATGTTTGCCGTGAGCCAGTCCGGAGGCAAGGTTCCAGTTACATAGGATTGAGTAAAGATGACCTGAAGGACAGGAGCTATCTGTTGCGCAGCTTCTCTCAGAATGCGTATTGGTACCTGGTCTGGTCCCGAAGCTTTGCCTGGGTCTAGGTTCTCCAACAGATTTTTGATTCCATCAGTATTAAACTCAATGCATGGCATAGATGGATGTTGACTGGTGCCCTTGGTTGGGACGTGGTTAGTATCTTCCTTTGTGAATACTGACTGATACTGTTGGTTCAATGCTGTTGCCTTCATCTTGCTGTCTGTGGCTGGTCCTTGATCTGTTTTCAAAGTTGGTATTCCATTCACATCTTTCTTGAGACTGCTGATGTAAGACCAAAATTTCTTTGGTTTCTCTTTCAGTGAATTCTCTAGAATACCCCTCACATATTCTTCATGGGATTTCCTTATCCTGGCTTTTATTGCTTTCCTGATTTCTCTGAATTTATCCCAGTCTTTCTCAAGTTGTGATTTCTTAGCTTTATTCCATGCCCTCTTCTTCTTTCTGATCATTCTCTTGATGGTACTGGTAATCCAAGGTACATGTTGCAATGATGATAGCTTCTTTTTGGGTATAAATTTGTCCATGGCATTGAAAACTGCATTCTTTAGCTGGCTCCAAGTGTCTTCAACACCCCTTTTCATAGGCTCAGATTCAAGAAATGATTCTTTGAAGTCTTTAAGTTCTTTTCTGACTCCGTCCATGTCGCCTTTATTATAATGATACACAGTCCTTGGCTGTTTGCGACTATACTTGACTGCTGTGTCCATCTCTACATTTACCACATCATGGTCAGATATGCCTGGAGCTGTGTCCACTTGTTTTATCTGGTCAGGTAAGGAGGTGAAACATAAATCAAGTACGTTGCCTTTCCTTGTTGGTTTGTGCTGGACTTGAGTTAGCATGTTATCGTTTGCTGTATCTAAGAGAAGTTGGTTAAGTTTCATGCCATACTGAGGCTTCTTTTTTAATAACTGAGTTGGTCTTCCAGTTGATATCTGGTGTGTTGAAGTCGCCTGCTAAAATTATATTATGTAGCCTGTTCTTGGTGGTTAACTTCTTATGGGCTTTATCCAGTTCTTCCAGAGGCTTCGTGTCATGATCTGTTGGTCTGTACATAGATCCGACATAGAGTGGTTGTTTTCCAGCAAAGAAGATCTTCACCCAAATTGATTCACAATCTGTTTGGAGGCTTTCCTCTTCCATGCCAAGCAGGTCTTTGCGTAAGCCAATATCACTCCTCCCCCATGTCTGTCCCTATCTTTCCTGTAGATGTCGTAGTTCCTTGGGAAGATTTCACTAGTATAGTAACTTCCTTCCAGGTGACTTTCACAGCCACAGATGATATCTGGATCTTCCTGTTGAATGGCACCTAACAAGTCTCTTTGTTTTCTCTTACTTTTTAGTCCTCGTCTCGTCCATGATAGATTTTCAAAATTTGGTTCTTAGTTTTATGTTTCGTTCCAAAGACCATCACTTTAGTTTTTATTTCCATATTATTTATTTCAAACCATTTACGCAGTAAATCATAATGTTTTTGTAGTTTCTTCTGATTGCTTTTTAAATTGTTACCTTTACAAAACAGTGCCGTGTCATCAGCGTACAGAGCAATTTTGGTTTGTTTACTAAATTTCAAGTTACATATATCATTAAGAAATAAGCAAAAAATGAGTGGGCCCAAAATAGACCCTTGGGGCACACCAGAGTAAATCTGTAGAAAATTGCTTTGGGCACATTGAAATGAGACGCATTGTTGCCTATTCTTTAGGTATGAAGAGAACCAGTCTAATTCAACAGAATTAATTCCATAATATGGCATTTTAATAACAATATTTCGTGAGATATAACATCAAACCCCTTTTTGAGATCAAGGAATATCGCCCCTGTTATCAAACCACAATCAATATTGTTTAACAAGTAATCGGTTATTTCAATTAGACAAGTCGCAGTTGAATGCTTTGGGCGAAAACCCGATTGGCGTTGAGATAGCAGTTTGTATTCTTGAAGATAATCGTAAAGCTGGGCATGAACTAGCCTCTTGTCGATGGCCCTGGCGCTGTTGAAGTCCGTAAATTCTGGCGAGCGAAGCGAGCCAGATACGAGGCGCTTGCGCCGAGGGCCTCTTAACAAGTGATCTGAATTATATATTCATGAGACCCGATTTCCTACTGAATTATGCATGTATACGTGAATAATGTAACCACCGCAGCGATTGCCCAACACAGACCCGGCCAGTCTCACTGAGGAAATCCGCACAGAGCGGTAGATATTACGTCATAGTAGCTCTCTCTGATTGGATGATTTTCACCGAACTTCAGTTGGGTCGGAATATTCGCCAAACAACGAAAAACATAAGAAATTCAGATCACTTGTTAAGAGGCCCTCGGCGCAAGCGCCTTGTATCTGGCTCGCTTCGCTCGCCAGAATTTACGGACTCCAACACCGCCAGGGCCATCGACAAGAGGCTAGGCATGGACTGCCTTTTCAAGTATCTTTGACAGACAGGACAATTAAGAAATTGGGCTATAATTGCCAATGTCACTTGTTTCACTACTTTTTGGTACTGGAATAATCTTGGCTCTTTTGAAATCACTTGGGAAGAATCCTGAGCTTAAAGATTTGTTAAAGATTATTGAAAGTGGTTCAGCTATAAAAGGGGCAGCGATTTTCAATAATCTTGGATGTAAGTCATCCAGACCAACAGCTTTGTTAACATCAATTTTCCCAAGTTCTCTTTGTACAAACTCCGAGTCTATGCTTTTGAATTTAAACGTTGATTCAACCCTTGATAATGTATTCAAGGAATTAAAACTTTGTTGGTTAAGAGGGGAATGTCGTTTTACAACACTAACAAACAATTCGTTGAATGACTTTGCAATTTCTACCTTGTCTGAAGTCATATGAGTTCCTGTGTTAATAGTCGGATTAACTGAAACCTTTTTCTTCGGGAGTAAATTTTTCAGGACTTTCCACGAATTTTGCAATTTGTTTGCACATTGTTGAAATTTGTTGCAAAAAAGGTCCCTTTATATGATACTTATCTCTCCGACATTTCTTGCTGCTCTGTACGATCCGACATATTCGTATAATAAATAATCAGTACTTTAACTTTATAAACGACGTGTTATTTTGTTCTCTGTTCGCCTACTCCTCTCATTAATTTTATGGTAACAGGGTTGTACCCAACAATAGTCAGCAAAAATCATTTCTACTGTTTCTACATCCTTGATTATTTAATAACCTTGTACATAGGCGTGTTATATGAGTAATGAGTTGACGGTGGATTTTTTTCAAAATACCATGTCTCCCATTGAGTTTCTACATGTGCTATGTCTCACCCAGAGCGGCAGAATTCGTCATCGTGACGAATTCAATGTCTAGTTTTATTATTTGGTTATTTTTTAAGGGGTTGATGGGGATGGGGGAGCGCACCCTAGTTTTTTAATGGTGATCCCAATGGTTAAGAATGCATACTGGTCCAGATCCCTCAAAATCTTGCTCAAAACGTCACTATATTTTCTTCTTCTTCTTCTTCCGAGAAAAGTGCTGCTTCAAGGACTTGAAAATTTCGCACTGTGTGTGCTTGTGAGGAGCCTGTGTGAGCCTGCTGGCCCGGATCCTTGTGCATATATATACAGGGTGCAAGTAAAAAACTTTTAATCTCGTGAGGGCAGTTAGGGGTGCATCTTCCCCAGTGAGGACTTAAATGCCTCAATGGAGAGTGAGCAGGCTGGATCTACTGGAAGGTTGTTCCAGTCCCCAGAAGGAGCTGATGCACGCTCGGCTGGTACACAGTGTCGCTCTGAAGTGGGATCCGTGCCCTTTTGTTACAGATGTTGCTGCTTGGAGGTATTGTTGCCATTTAACGTCAACAAGATAAAAGCGGATGCGGTACAGCATATCAAGGCGGCTTTGCAGACGTCTGCTAACTAGCGAGGGCCATTGTAGTTTGTTCATCAGCTGTAACACTGCTGGTACGATCGTAGTCACCACATACGTACCGCGCACTCCTGCGTTGAACCATTTCGACCTTGTTGATGATTCTTTGGGTGTGTGGATCCAATGCTGTTGCAGCATACTCCACTATAGGCCTAACGTATGTGACATATGTAGCATCCTTGATCTTTTGGTTGCAGTGTCGGAAGTTATGGCGCAGGAAGGCACAAACAGAGTTTGCCTTCTTGACTGATGGCCATCGATGGTGTACTGGCCCATAAGAGGCTTCTTCTTGTTGGTCACTCGCAAGACCTGGCACTTGGTAGGATTGAATTCCATCTTCCACGTCTTCTCCCAGTCCTGGAGCCTGTCTAGATCTTCTTGCAGTTCTTCACAGTCCTGGGTTGATCTGATTGGTTTGTAGAGCAGACAGTCGTCAGCATAAAGGCGTGTGGTTGAATGCCTAATGCAATCTTGTAGGTCATTGATGTAGATCAAGAACAGCAATGGACCTAGGACGCTACCCTGGGGTACGCCAGATGTGACCTTGGCTTCAGAGCTGAGTTGGCCCTCCAGTATGACTTGTTGAGTACGGCCAGTCAGGAAGTTCTCGATCCACTGAAGAGTAAGGCCGTGTATACCGTATACTATATATGTTTGGCTTTGAGAAGGAGTCGCTTGTGAGAGACCTTGTCAAAGGCCTTAGCAAAGTCAAGATTCAAGATCCAAGATTTAAGATTATTTTATTGGTCCATGCATGCAAACATTACATAGAAATTATGCTTCCAATGGCTTTTTTGACAGTGAAAAATACAAATGATAGAAAATGCAATATAACATTTAACAATAGTAGACGATATACATAAATATGGATAATCATTTATGGTGTGCATGTGCCCCTCAATTTCATATTGTCTACAATTACCATGCGTCAAAAATTACCATGTCTCATAATATTTCCCGTCAGCTCCCCCATCCGCTTGGGCCCGATCCACAGTCTTCAGTTATCCGGTATCCGTTTAATTGCACTTCAATAGCTATCGAAAACAACAATAACAATTTCAAATCCACTAGGAAAATATATGATTATAAAGATAGATAGATAGCCGTATGTATAAAAGTTATCGCGTCACAGTTGAATTATACACATGTATGGAATTGGGGATGAATGAATTCCGAGAACGTAAAAGGCGAGTACGGGGAGGGCACAGTCTTATTCCAGAACGGTTAAATCTGAAACAATCATTGAGAAGATGAGTATTGTCTGTCATTATATTTTGAACTTTGGCAAGTAGGCGTTTATCATACAGTGCTGGAACAGGGGGCAGATCTGATCCTATAACCATCTGTGCGACTCTTCGAGTTCGATCTACCCCTCCCTTTTGCTCGTTTGACATGTTACCAAAAGTGCAAATCAGGTTGAATGCCATTACGCTTTGGATGATTGATTGGTAGAAGAGCTTAAAGATGGTTCTATCGATATGAAAGCTCTTTAGTTTCCGTAAGAAAAACATCCTTGTGTTCGTTTTCTTTTGTACAGACAGACAGTTTTCCTTCCAAGAAAGCTTATCATCAATGATTGTTCCTAGGTATTTGTACTCATGTACCTGCTCAATGACGTCTCCATGAATAAGGAGTGGCTCATGTATTGTATTGCCTTTCCGGAAGTCAATGATAATTTCTTTGGTTTTACTGGTATTCAATGATAGGTAATGGTTGTCACACCAAAGGGCAAAGTCTTCAACTTGGGAGATGTATTCATGAGGGTCACTGAACAGGTAGCCTGTTATCACAGTATCATCAGCATATTTTACTAAACTGCAAGAGGTTTTGGTGCTCGTGCAATTACTTGTGTACAGCGAGAAAAGAACAGGAGATAAGACGCAACCTTGGGGAGCACCTATATTGGTCATCATTTCGTTTGACTGATGATTCCCAGCTTTGACTGACTGGATTCTTGAACTGAGGAAATTTTGGATACATAGGATAAGTTTCGGATTTACATTCATATCAATTAACATTCGTACTAGACAATGAGGAGCGATCGTGTTGAACGCACTCGAGAAGTCCGCAAAAAGTGAGCGAGTGTCAATTTAGCACGAGTCCATCCGTCTAGTAGGATTACATCATACTGACGCTTGTCTTCTAGTCCTCTAGCAAGATCATGGCTGGTAAGGATTAGTTGTGTCTCACAAGAGCGGCGCTCCCGAAAGCAATGCTGATTATGTGAAAGAATGTCATGATGGATGCGGTGATGGATAACTGCATAGTGAACAACATGTTCACACAGCTTGCATAGTATCGCAGTCAGAGAAATCGGTCTGTAGCTACCCGGGGATGACTTGAAGCCCTTCTTGTAGATAGGAACTACAAGTGCCTTCTTCCACAGCGATGAAATGTACCCTTGATGAAGGGAGTTTGGAAAAGCAAGGTGATAGCAGGGGAAATCTGTTCGGCGGTTTCCTTCAACATCCTGGCAGAGATTCCGTCTGGCCCTGTTGCTTTGTGAGGTTTTAAGCTTTTCAGCAGCTTGGTGACTCCTTTGCATGTCACTACTATTTCATCCATATTTGGGAATGGACTGGGCCCCAAATCAGGTAAGGCTGAATTGTCATCGTTACTAAAAACAGAACAGAGCTGTTTGTTGAGTAGATTGGCCATCTGTTTGGGATCACAGTGTAGTAGGCCAATCTACTTAACAAACCGTTCTGTTCTGTGTTTAGCAACGCTGACAATTCTACATTTGAGTAACGGTGTCAAAGTCTAAATCATCATAATTATACAAACAAAATTTTTGTAGATGTGGTAGACTATTATATATTTGCATAACAAACATGATATCATGATTCATTTCTTTATACGTATTGTGTAGGGAGCTTATCATGGGGATTTTCCGTGTAAGGAGATTAAAGGTCATGGTCGTTATGCTTGTATCTGCATGAACATGTCTCTACATGTTAGATCCACTCGGGTTTCCCAGTGGCCATAATATAAGCTATTTCGCAATAGTTTATTGAATGTTAATTCATCGCAAAATAATAACACCTTGGCATTAAATCACGAGACCGTCATCAGTACAAGTTCGCCAACAACCTGTTGAATCGCTCGCGTATAAAGTTATCACGCTTTTTAATTGCAGTTATGCGATGCCCTGAACTGTGAGAGATTAATACAGGGATTATTATCTATTACAATTTTCTTTGCCATGCATATATCTCGAGGGTGTTTTAGACATAACTCACGCGACTAGCTGTGTCTTTTGAATATTCGACAAACTAAGAGAACGGTAGACATTCACGTGGAATTTATTTAAGAACACATCACTGTGCGTTCATGATTTATCGAGATCGCCGAAGAAAGAACCAAAAGACCATGGCAGATTTTCAAGGTAAGAATAATAAATCACTCGGAAAGGGGGCTGGTGTAATAACTGTACGTTGTTCAGCAACTTAAGTTGGCGCCAAACATCGGGTTAAAAGCCATTTTTTAACAAGTTAAATGCTGAATTAGTTTACAGGCAACCATCCTTGTAACTCGTAGTGCGTATGGGAGTGTATGATCTATGCAGGCTCTCTATTGTAGAGACTCATGATAATAGGGACTTTTAGATTTGCACGTCGACGTAGTGGACTGCAACGTGTGCCATTCTTTCAAGGCACTGGCCCGTGCCCGGCAGTGCCTTAAAAGGACGTCACATTACCTTTAAAGGACGTCACATTACCTTTAAAGGATGTCATCGTGGCAGTCCACGTTCTCGTCGTGTAAAATCTAAAAGTCCCTATTGACACAGAGACTGAAAGAGTTGGGCTTAGGCTTAGCTAAGTGGAATGTTGTTTAAGTCTTAAATGTGCCTATATAGACAAGGATAGAATTAGAGTTAGGTATAGTGCATGGAAATTATTTATGTAGATAATGGAATGTGTATTTTTTTGTTAAGAAAATGTAAGTTGCGATGGTATGAGATATAAAGCGAGAGGGAGAGAGAAAGAGAGACAGAGAGACAGAGAGAGAGAAAGAAGGAAATTATAGGCATAATATATGTACAAGGGGTATGAATATAAATATATATATAAATATATAAAAATGTATATATACACATATATTATACAGTTAACAACTAAATTATTCACACCCCATGTAAATTTGATGTATTATCGTGTTTTCGTAACTCGAATGAAAGGTGGACTGGTTGAATTGAGGACTTTGTTGAATAGTTTTAGACGTAATATTTAACACTTCACATCCTGAGGTAACATAAATCAGGACAAATCAAATTTCACACCCTTAATAAATTACAAATCTTTGTTAGGGTATGAATAATTTATTTGTTAAGTGTATAGCAAGTTGAAAATTGATAAATGATTCCGTAAAATGTCTTAAACTTCGAATTTTCACCCATAGGGCTTGATCCGGACATCAGGTTATACTTGTATGGATCGACCCTAGCCGTGGGTGAACATTTAAAGTTTCCGATGTTTCACGGATAATCATTTATTTAATTTTAACTCGTTATATTTTCTCTAAGTATTCAGAAGTAAAACTACTAGTTTCACAAACAATGTATATATACATACATATATATATATGCATATATATATATATATATTATATTTATATAAAGTATCTGCGTTAATGATAACTTGAGATTTATATTTGAACACATTACTGTGAGGGTCCATGATATATTGTCACCACAGAAAAAAGAACCACGAAGGCCATGCCAGATTAACAAGGTACGCAGAATGAATCGATCTGATTGGGGGCTGTAATAATTAGTGTTGTAAGGAAACTTATGTCGGCGCCAAACATCAGGTTAACAAAAAAGGTTAATGTACAGGTTGTGTAATTGTGTTTCTCATACTAATGAACGTATGGATAGTGATAAGATCCCTCCAAATCTTGCTGATTTTGTGTTTCTGTTTTTTAAACAATGCCGAAGTCTATCAAAAAATTTACCACAGCAGAATGAACATTGTAAATGATGGTAGAGGATATTAATTGGCATAGGAAACAAGACATTATGATTTATTGCTATATACGAAGCGAGCATATGTGAAATCTCCGTGTACGTAGTATAAAACAATGTCAAGATCGTTATGCCTGTATCATCATGAACATTACTACCCACAAAAAAAAATGGCGGAGTCACCTTCATGTCTCTACATGTTAAATCCATTCGGGTTTCCCAGTGACCTTGAAAGGTTTTTTTTCACAATAGGTTATTGACTATGCATTTCTTGCAAATTAAAAAGAGGAGATATGGGGTATTTAATAGAGATCAAAGAGAGAAAGAGAGTGAGAGGAGGGGGGGTGAGAGGGAGATAGGAAGTGAAGGAGAGAGAGGGAGAGAGAGAAAAAAAGAAAGCGAAAAAAAGAGAAAGAGAGAGAGAGAGAGAGGGAGAGAGAGAGAGAAAAAAAAAGGAAGAGAGAGACAGAAAGAAACAAATTTCAACCGAAAGACCAATCTCTTAAAGCATTCTCTCAGTTGTATACGTGTAGATATTATGTTATTGTACAATTTATGCCTAGGTCACATTTGCACTACGGCTATGATACGGCGTCCGTACGCCCCCGAAATCGAGAGATACTTGCGGCGGCCGCAGAAAATCTGCGGTGGCCTCAGGGTCACCCTAGGGCGTATCCCTATCTTTACAGGCCGTACGGGTCGCCGTGGGATTATAACGCGGAGTTATAACTGCTTTAATTTCTAGGTTCGCCGTAGCGATTAGACACGCCGTAGCCATGCCGCAAAGCGGTTCCACGGCAACCATACGTCGGGCGTACGGTGGCCTTTCGTTTGCCGTGCGGCTGCACTAGGGTCTTATGAATTACAATTGACTTTTGCAGATCCAAAATAATTGCGGCGGCCGCAGGAATTCCACGGGCGAAGTAGGGCAGCCTTAAGGCGGCCCTACGAGGTCCGTACGGTTGCCTTGCGGTATGGCCCACGTACGTCTCCCGTAAGCTCGCCACGCGCCATCTCTACGGCCCCTGTGGCTGTCTGCGCCGTCCGTGGAGCAGGTATGTAGCAGTAGCGTCAGTCCAGCCGCACGGTCGCCGTATGGTCCCTCTGCGGGCGCCTTGGTATTTGTCAAAAACCTACGGCCGTCGCAGGTACGCCCTAAGGCGGCCGTGCGTCATCACTTCAAAGGCCGTACGGCAGCCGCAGGTTTTCTGTCTCCACAAATTCAAAATACGCCGTGCGGCTACCCTATCGTATGTGACCGCTACCGTATGTGACCGTGGGAATGCTGCGGCGGCCCTATAATTGCCATTGGCCGTAGATATTTTAGACCCACGGCCGCCCGCGGCAAATGTGACCTAGGCATTACGAACATTGTTGGTTTTTCCCCTCAATATAAAACATTTAGTGAATACACGTTGGTCATGTTTCCCGATCCCATGGAAATATAATGGATGGAAATCTATTCTTCTACTTCAATGCACCATCTCCATTATCTTTGTGTATGCGTGTTGTATATGTTGTCACCATGGACACGGGAGTCCGCACAGATGGGTTTTTCCCTAACGGGGTATTTTAGCAGACAATTAAAAGTGCTCTATATGTTTCATTGCCTGGTTATTGTTTAAAGCATACAGAGAAATTTCCCTTTTTGAATATATCTATATATAAAATCTATGAAATATATTTAAATGTTTGAACATCAAAATATGAGTTGTAAGCAGCATTGCACACCAACATGAATCAACTTGTATTTGGATGTCACTCGACCTTTAAGAGATTAATACAGGGACTCATTAGGCCTATCTATTACGATTTTCTTTGCCATGCACATTTCTCCTGGGTGTTGTTGACATAATTTGCGCGTGTAGCTATGTTTTTCTTTAGTACTCCAGACGAAGAGAAAGGTAAATAATAGTACTCAAGATGTATATTTGAACACATTACTGTGAGGGTCTTTGATGTATTGAGATCGCGGAAGAAAGAACCAAAATGCCATGGCAGAATTTCAAGGTAACCGCCGGGTAAAAGGCCATTTTTTTAAAATTAGTTTACCGGCACAAACCCTTATCAATCGTGCGTATGAGAGTGCTTGAATTGTTAGAGTATATGTAGAGTACACGGTATATTGGGGCTCTCTATTGTAGCTACTCATGACCTTGCACGGAGACTGAAAGACTTAGCATATGCATGAATAAGTTTCAAATATAGCCTGTGCCAGCAGGCCAGGGTAGAATAAGGGTTAGGCATAGGGCATGGAAATTATATATGTAGATTATTTAATTTGTATTGCCCTTTTTTCCAGAAAATGTAAGTTGTGATGGTATGAGATATAAAGCGAGAGAAAGAGAGAGAGAGAGAGAGAGATAAAGACAGAGACAGAGACAGACAAATAGAGACAGGAAATCAAGTATAGGCATATTATATTATATATGTATATACACTGTTTATATATATATCAAAACATATATGATACTTGGCTGGGTCGTAAATCTAAACATGCAGTCTAGCATTTTGGTCTCATGGTCAGATTCGGCGAATGACTATTGGTTCTAACTATTCTCCATCGATACGTTATCTTTCTGACAATTCTCATCTGCACATTTTCTCCTCACGTTTCTCGACCGTCAACATCGCTTTTTTTTTGCTGCTCTGTCCAAATCGACATATTCGTATAATATAATAAATAATCAGTACCTTATCTTTATGAACGACGTGTTTTTTTGTTGTTTGTTCGCCTACTAAAAAACACTAACAAAGACCTGCTCCTCGATCAGTGACCACTGGTGTCGGAATTTGGAATATCTCACAATGGACTCTCGTCCCTTTCTCCTTCATTAGTACTTTCAAGTTCCTCCATAAACTCTTCAAAATCCATAAAAAGATCGTGCTGGTCAAACACTCAAGTCATTATCAATTATATGTACCGTATACTACGTGTATATGTGTAAAGATATAGCCAGACCGAACGCGAGAACAAAGCAAAGCGCCGGATTTATTTTACCGAGCACACGAACCATCTCGCCAAATTCAACACACTAAACAAAAAATTACATGATGAAAATGTCGACTAATAGAGCACCATTGGCATGTTTATGTCATAATTCTGAAAATGGGAATTGATATTAATACTATGAAATATTAAGGGAAGGTGAAGAATTCTACATAGAGTTATGAAACTAAACTTTGAAACTAAATAGCAGAAATTCGTATCTCTCTGCCCATGTTTTTCCGTGGAACATCCGGGTACGTGAATATACTCGTCCCCGGTTGTTACGTCACAAAATAGTGGACCAGCTCCGTGACTGATTTTCTAGGCTAAGAGAGGAGGCTATTTTTCGACATTTCAATTGAGGATATCCAGTAGCTAGAAGATTTTTGTGATATGCTATGTAAATGAACAACTTCGAAATAACATAGGCTTAGCGTAGGTACCAAATTAATGGACATTTATTGTCCTAGAATATCTGCTTTAATTACTAAATAAGCCTTTACATAGGCGTGCTATATGCGTTGACGATGGATTTCGTTTTTAAAAGACCAAATCTCCCATTGAGTTTCGACATGTGTTATGTCTCGATCAGAGCGACAGATCACTTAGACCCCGTTTACAGTGAGAAAAGGGCCAGGGCCGGGCCGGGCCTACTCGGCCCCGCAATTTTGTGCGTTTACAGTGGCAGGCTCGGCCGCGGCCTAAATTGTAACCTTTCAATATTTTGTCGTAGTGGCGCTCTGCATGTAAACAAACGATTATTTGGGGGCGCGCCGGGGGTCACAGTGCAGATCTGGTCGCGATTGTTACATGCATACATGCAGCGCAGTACGGCGTGATTATCCTATGACATAATGATCCTTTCACATCCGGGGTAACAGTTGGCCCCGCAATTGGCCGCGCATTTGGCCCTGCGTGCGTTTACAGTGAGAAAAGCCGGGCCGCGGCCAAGACTACCTCCAGAGCAGGGCCAAATGCGCGGCCAGTTTGGCCTCGCATTTGGCCTTTTGCGCGTTTACAATGCGAGGCCGGGCCGCGGCTCGGCCCGGCCCAGTCAGGCCTTTTTGCTCACTGTAAACGGGGTCTTAGACCCCGTTTACAATGAGAAAAGGGCCAGGGCCGAGCCAGGCCTACTCGGCCCCGCAATTTTGTGCGTTTACAGTGGCAGGCTCGGCCGCGGCCTAAATTGTAACCTTTCATTATTTTGTCGTAGTGGCGCTCTGCATGTAAACAAACGATTATTAGGGGGACGCCGGGGTCACAGTGCAGATCCGGTCGCGGTTGTTACATGCATGCATGCAGCGCAGTACGGCGTGATTATCCTATGACGTAATGATCCTTTCACTTCCGGGATAACTAGTTGGCCCCGCAATTGGCCGCGCATTTGGCCCTGCGTGCGTTTACAGTGAGAAATAATGACACATGGGCATTGTTTCATGATACCGTCATAAGTACAAGTTCGCCAACAACCCATTAGAACGCTCGTTTATAAAGTTAACAATCTTTATAATTGGATGGCTGCGATACCCTGAACTTTAATAGATTAATACAGGGAATTAACATCTTTTAAGATTCTCTTTGCCATGCACTCATCTCATTGTTGACATACATCACGCACTTAGCTTTGTTTTTTCAATACTTGATAAACTATGAGAACGGTATATTTGGACACATTACTGTGTGGGCCCATGATTAGGCGTGTTATATGAGTAATATATATATGAGTAATGAGTTGGCATCGCGGAAGAAAAAACCAAAAGGCCATGGTAGATTTTCAAGGTAAGAAGATTGGATCACTCGGAAAGGGGGCTTGTTTAATAACTTTTGTTCGGGAACTTATGTTGGCGCCAAACGCCGGGTTAAAAGCCAGTTTTTTTAAACATGTTAAGAGCTGAATTAGTTTACAGGCACAAACCATTGTTACTCGTAGTTCGTATGAGAGTGTATATATGCACTGATATACTATGTATATTGCACGGTTTATGTGGGATCCCTATTGTAGCTACTCATGACATTGACAAAGAGACTGAAAGAGTTAGGCTTAGCTCATGCATGAGTGGAATGTTGTTCAAGTCTCAAATATAATCTGTACCTACAGAGTCGTGTAGAAATAGAGTTTGGTATAGTGCATGGGAATTATTTATGTAGATTATGGAATTGGTATTGCTTTTTTCAGAAAATGTAAGTTGTGATGGTATGAGATAAAGAGAGAGAGAGAGAGAAAGAGAAAGTCTAGACATGTTTATTATATATACTCTGTATACATAATAATTAAAACAATTGAAACAAAAATCCTTGACAGCTCTCTAATTTAGATAATGGAATTTGTATTGATTTTTTCAGAAAATAGAAGTTGTGATGGTATAAGATAACAAGAGAAAGAACTAGCAGAGAACTATCAAAGATTTTTTTATATCAATTGTTTTAATTATTATTTGTATATTGCCGTGTCGGTGGATTATCAAAATTAAATTATTTGTTATATATATATATATACATGTATAAATAGTGGAAGATGAATACATTATTCTGTGAAACGTCTGTAGCTTCGACTTTTAACACAAAGGGCTTCATTCGGTTATCAGTAATTCCCAGCTTTGGACGAAACTTCGAAGTCTCAAACGTTATATATTTGTTTCCAACTTGTTAAATTTTCGAAGTACATGCACAAATGTATGTACATAATGATGAATGTACATACTATGGGAAATCAATTTAGTTTGGGATATAATTTGAATAGCCATTAAATGAATTGTTCCTCCTTAATTGCTACCTTTCTTTTTGAAGGTTTGGAGAGGCTGTTTTTGGTATTTTGGGTTTAGCCGAATATCGATCAACGCGCCCCCGTGGTCTAGTGGTTGATGGCGTTCATACCTAATAGACTCGGGCTCAGTTTCTGGCGGAGACAGTTTTTGCAACCTCTGCAGCTATTCATGAAGGAAATAGCATTTCCCTTCCTGGGTTTCCCAGTGGCCTTGAAATTGGGCTTTTTCGCAAGAGAATATTGACAATCCATTTCCTGCAAAATATTAATATTTTGGTTATTAATAGACTTGCAGAAGTCAGTTATTTGTTGAGAACGTAATTCACATCGCTAAAGGTTAGATAGCTATGCCCTCTAATCATGACTCATTCGTAGTTAGGTCTATTGTTGACATAACGTACGTCGCTATGTCTACCGTATCATAAGCAAAAAATAACTTTGTTTCATTGTATTTCAGCAAACTGGATTTATTATCAAATGATCATGATTCATTGTGATCACAAGAGAGAAAATATAAAAAAGACTATGTCAGATTTTCAAGCTAAGAGGAATTACTTGGTAAGAAATGAGGCTGTTATGGCGTTGTTCAAGCATTTGCGTGGGTGCTTTGTGGTCGGCGCTTTATTCCGTCAAAGGTATAGGCTTAAAGCTTTACGGATATTGAAACCGCTTTGGGGAAGAATTATATAGAATTTCGAATGAAATTCCGATCATCAGGAATCGACAGGGGAAGGCGCTCAATCATGTGGCGTTAAAAGCATCGTTTAACAATCTTAAATCCGAGATGCATGGCCCTACGTGTTATCAGTATATGTGATATGGTGTAATAATGTAATAATGAAGCCCTGAAAAAAAATTGCGCTTCAAAATGATCATGAAGTGCCTCAAAAAGTAAAAAAAAATTTGAGTGACCGGTTTTTCCATACACATTTTCCCCAATAGATTGTAGTGTTATGAAAAACCGTTAGGAAAACGCAAAATTTGATTTTGATTTCCAATCATAAATATCTTGGTAATCAGACAGGCGATCGGCTTGTAAAAGTCATGGGGTTCCTTACTAACATAAAGGTTTATAATTATCATTGCAGATGAGCTAAATCCAGGATTTTGTTTCAGAATCTGAGACAAAGTTACCCAATCCCTTTAAATTGTTTTGTTATCACCTTTGCGAATGATGTGGAGGTGTTGTGGTTCAGGCAATTGACTTTTAAAGGTAATACAACGTTTTGGTACGGGGTCATAAATTTGGTGAAAATGAAAATATTGGAAGCATATGTGATCGTTTTCGCGGTTGAAATCGAGTCTAAAGTGAAATTATAAACTGTTTATGTAGTATAGCTCCCTCTCAAGATCCAAAATACTTAAAGGAGGGAGGAGAAGAAAAACATTACATCAATGAAATTCAACAAATTTAGAATATTATGCCAGTATAGCACTTTATTGACACGATTCAATTCAATTAATGATTTGAAAACACCACTGACACTGAAAAAACAATAATTTAATCAAGCCTCCACGAGCGACTCGAAGCGGGAATGTGAAGGCGATCGTTGTCGGTCTAAGGGCTGGGACGTAAGAGGGAAGACACGATGCCATCATAATATTATTCACCGATGGAGGTGCTACACAAATAGACTTTATTTGCCCTTTTCTAAGAATGCTTCCACCAGTGTCATGGAGAGCACTGCTTGTGCATAAATGAATAATAATATAACTTTCATGAGCACGTATTTAGTATTTTGTCTCCGTGTATTTCACAATTTGGTCTGCAATGACCTTTATCTGCTCATGCTCAGACTGCAACTATGAACTGGCTTATTAGCGGCGGGTCTTCCCTCTTACGTCACACAAGTCCCGGATGTAAAACAGAGTTGCACAGCGGGCAAAATTTGGGGTTGCAAATTGGTCACTTCAAACGAAGATTTCTTAGCTGGATGACAATGTTTGGCTTTCAAACTTACTTTATTTCATTTATGAGACTCTCTTCTTTATATACATTCAAAATTTATCCAAATCTGACAACATTGTTTTTCTTCTCCACTCTCCTTTAAAACAATGTTTCTTGACTAAAATCGACCGATTTTCTATTGCCGTTTGGAAACTATATATCAGAACTGCATATTCCGAGATTGTCATGGTCGCAGCTACCATTGTATGACTGTAGGCGCTATTTGAAATTCATCAGGAGCACCGATACAATTTGATATTCACTTTCTCGGAAGCAGAAGAGTTTTAGAGGCTTAATTTTCTAGTGCTTATTATACATCCACAGGGGCATCCAAATATATCAAAATTTAAAATTTTAAAGAATCACTATCCAGCCTATTTTCAAAATTTCCCAAAACTTTGCATTACCTCTAATCTAAGGATCGAGGGTTTGAATCCCATCCCGGTACTGACATCCTTTTGTAGGACAGTGAATCCAGATGTTAAATGACTAATGAGTACAAGGTAGGATGCAAAAGCCATTACAGGTTGTTTATCATTGTGGGCGTCTATGAAATGGCGACTGGCTTGAGTGCTCCCCAGGGAGTGCAGAATGTTATTACTTTGTGTGTGGGTAAGCCTGAAACCGATGACAGGGAAATAATACATGTATATCATTTTGTTAAACCCTTATAGACACCGTCGATATATGAAGCGCTATATAAACCTAGAATGATATTATTTTTACTATTATACCTTTGTGGTGGATGTGAGGTAGGCAGAAAGAAGAGGGAGTTAGACAGAGTGGGGGAGAGGAAAAGTGAGAGCAAAAGAAAGAGAGAGGACAACAATATAGTAAACGCTCTCTCGAAAATTCTTGTGCATCTCACGCTGTGTCCCAGCAGGGTATAACAATTGTATTCAATAACGTGACTGTACACCTATTTCGATATTAAAATACACGTTCAGTTCATTCTTTCTGTCTTATCAACCCAGCCTTCCTCGGAATAATCTTACTGACCTGGGCCGCAGTCACCGTCTGTGGAACCACTGAAGAACTATCCAGCACGACCGGTGACACTGTTAACATACCATGTCCGTTTGGAGAAGGCACGATACGTAACATATTCTGGTACTACACGAACTGTACTGGGGGTCACAAGATTTTATTCTTTGTCAAGGAGGAATTTGCTTTTGGAGCAGAATATGAAAATCGAACAAGTTTGCAAAAGGACAATTTGACGCTCATCTTGAAAGATATAACCGTCGCTGATGAGGGGACCTATTGCTGTACCGTGGATCGGCAAGGGCAAACGGCGGTGCCTGATATCAACACCAAGCTCAATGTGTTCAGTAGGTTTGTTTTCTGATCTTCTTGACGGCCCTTATAAACTATTGATTATGACATTGTTTATAGAACAGTCACTCTTCCACGTAAAACCTAAATGTTAAGTCCACATTACAACAGTTTTGTTTTATAGTAATAATAATAATATCAATAAGTTTGCTTAAAGTTATTATATCCCAAGCAATCGCAGGTTCCAATCGACATCTGGGCTGAGAGTGGTAAATCTTTATCAATGGGTTAACCAAATACCGTAGTGTCGGCCTGGGATTCGAACCCGCAAGCTTTGGATTGAGAGTTATTCAAGTGAATACACCACTTTACCACGACATCACCAATTTTTTTTAAATGTTAACACCCGTTAACACCCCCACAGAAGGGAAAGGCTGATGTAGAGTCTCGAGATCCCCAATCACTTGCCCCATTGTACACTGCTTAGAAAAATTACCATGCATTTATTTTCATTGGAGGGGTCCCAGATTAGATCCTTGCTTACTTCTTCGGACTAGGAGTTTTGCCCACATCTGTCCCTCTGGACTACGCTGTATTAAAATGGTACTGGGCAATTATGTGATAAGTATTGCAGGACATGCAGGAAGAGCACTAGTAATACTGATGTGGCTACCCTCTGATAAGAACAACAACAATAATAATAATGATAATAATAATAATGGTAATAATAACAACTATTATCATTATCAATATTACTATCATTATTTTGTTTCTCTTATCCACAAGCGAGGTTTTTCTTTCCATAATTTCAATACATATTTAAATTAATTACTCAATGATTGAGTGAAAGATAATATAGGCTAAAAATTAAAGTATTTTCAACAATTCTTCCAGCTTAGTCTATTCTGCTGTTGTTATTTTTATAATAATAATAATAATTATTATTACTATCATTTTTTATTATTATTATTATTATTATTATTATTATTATTATTATCATTATTATTATTATTATTATTATTATTATTATTATTATTATTATTATTATTGATACTGGTATAAGTGATGACAAATACTGTTATTATCATTATCATCATTCAATTCAGGTCTTCGCCCAGATACACTTCCGGTGATTTCACCTTGCACCGGGGCTGACGAGCCTTCATCCTGTAGCATTCACGCCAACCAATCCTTCACCCTTACCTGCACACTCCCAAACGTTCATCCTGTTGAAGATACTGAACTCATTTGGTATCAGGGTGGGAAACGTGTCTCATCCACGGATAACGTTACGCAGAACGACGACGGGACCACTGATATCAGTCGACTGATTGAGGTGTCTGAAACAGGAAACTTTACCTGTAACGCCACGTATCTTTCGACTAATGGAAGAGAGAACACAGTCGCGTCAGTTAAAGCATGGATCGTTTCACCCTCAGGTATGATATTATAACATTTAAAAAATTGGTACCTAATACTTTGGTTGCTTTCAGTGCCCCTCTGCACTGTTGCTTGCTTGTCACACATGGAATTTTGCGCAAAACAATAAAAAAAAATTGATGTCAGGGCTATTTTGTGCAACACAAATGGCTTTGCAAAATTAGCAATATCCCGTCTTGATTAGCCCAATGGTTACTTCCTAACACTGGTGTAGATTAATCTAGCACTGGAAAAGAATAATGAAGCCTTTGGTATATCTTTCTCACGATAAATACAATGTGGCACTGGGAGATTATTTGTGTGCCTATATTCACCATTTTCACTGATAGGAGAATTAAATAACAGTTGTATTGTATCTGTGCATTAGAAGGATTCACTTATTTTAATAATATATAGTATAAATGTGATGTTAATGTTTGAATATATGTTATTAATATCATATCATAGTACTTTATATCGGATTATATAAAACTTTATTATCATCATATTAATCATTAGTCTTATTATTATTATTATTATTGTTATTAGCACATGAAGATGTTGAACAGATCCCTTCACAAGATAACACTATTACCTTTAGTCCTCCTTATAGGATAAAATATTAGTTTTCTATCAACTTGTCGTCCTGTTTTAGACGTACAAAACACACCGGGAAATAATATGAAGAGTGGTCCAATCGCCGGGATGACAATTTTAGGCATTGCGTTCGTTGCAGTTATCCTGGCAATCGTCGCTCTTTTAATTAAAAAAAAAAAATGTTCGACAGCACCAGGTAAGTTTGCATTAATTATGACGAGTATTTTTCCAAACTCGACAACGTAATCATAATTATTATTTTTTCTTCAAAAGGACTCAATATTGCAATCCAAAATAAATTTACCCAGGTAAAAGGGAACATGATCTTGGCTGTATATTGTTAGATTTCATTCAATAAACAAACTTGTTCCCTTTTCTTACCCGTTATTACGATGATATGGTAAATCTAACCCAACCCATTTCACAATATGTGTAACCCCAAACACCAACATTTATGTTTGTCCATTATTCTTTTGTTTGAATCACAAAACCAATCCGAAGTTTAAAGGCAATACAGGGATGAATAGTAATCCTCGATTTTGCCATCTCCTTTCTAACTCATTGCCCTTTTAAAAATTATACCAATTCGGATGCCGAAAGTGATCAAGGTATATGTTTTATTTCACTTTACATTATATTTAGGTTTATGTGTAGTGTTAGCTCGACGTTTATAATTCACTTATTACTATCAAGTGACTAAACAGCGATGGCCGATGAAGCATAGGTCGTATAATCGCTATGAGGGCATAATTCAGAGGTTATATTTTATAATAATGTAATCATTATGGTAAAAGTGAAATCCTAGTCTAGAGCACAAGTATATGGTACAACCATAGTAGCAAAGAAAACTATATAAGATACCAAATCTTATAAAATTTTCTTTGCTATTTTTTGTTGCATTGTTAAACCCCTTAGTTCATGATCTGTCTTACAATCCTATTACTCTTCTTACATTTTCCCTAAAGATCAAATTTTATTGTATTTTCAGTATTCATTATTATTGAGAAAAAGTGCGGATTAAGATTTAAATTGGCAAAGTCCATCAAGCATGATACATACATTTGATCATGAACATAAGATAAGATATTTTAACTTTAATATACAGAAAATGTGCTATACCAATATTAATCTTCAGTAAAATCAACGGAATCTGAACAATTCATCGGGCTGACAACCAAAATCGGTTCCAAAGATGGAAAAGATAAGATAGTTTAAAGGTATTACAAATGAAATTAAATAATACAAAGTCGACAGGTCAACAAGATAAATGATTGTTTCGTCGGGAGCCCCTCTATGCTTTTTTATTTCTTATTTTTTATTTTTTACTGGAAGAGGAAAACCCTAGATCGGAACAAATTCCATATTTATTGAAAGCACTGGTTGCATCTGATTTTGTGGCCTTTGCAGTGGAATATTCCTCCAAAGAAGTTAGATGGCTTCCATTAATACCCCCTTTACATACACGGATTTTCTTACGAGTCCTTACGGATCGCACATATTCACGGATCTTTCACGGATCCTTACGATTTTGCCACTTTTACGACCGATTTAAGAGTTGTTACGAGCTATTTACGAGCTATTTACGGTTTATTACAGATTATTACGAGTTATTACGATGTAATACTACGAGCAACTTGCGTGTTAGTTACGACCTGTTTACGTGTTGTTATGAATAGTTACGAATATTTACGAGTCCTTACGATTTTTAGCCAAAAAATAACAACTGAAAATGAAGTGTTCGAATTTGCAGCATTTATACCTTTCCCTAAATCGTAAGCAATTCGTAAAGTACTCGTAAATACACGTAAAGTGCTCGTAATAACTCGTAACAATCCGTAAAGCCATCGTAACACGACCCGAATGAAATTGTAAACAATACGTAAGCACTCGCACTAATCCGTAAATAATCCGTAAATAATCCGTAAACAAATCGTAAACTAACCGTAACAAATCGTTAAAAAACTTTGTTACGAGTCATTTACGGATTCTTGCAAGCAGTTTACGGGTGGTTACGTGTTGTTGCGAGCTGTTTACGATACTTACGGATTGTTACGACCTATTTACGAGTTATTTACGGAAAAATTAATCCGTAGACAATCGTAAGAAGATTTTTGACATGTCAAAAAATTCGCCTCTCCTTTCACGGATCCTTAAGAGTGTCTGCGAGTTGTTGCGAGTTGTGACGGGTTATTTACGGATACCAGCAAGTTATTTAAGGATGCTTCCGATTGACTACGAGTTGGCGATCCGTAATGACTCGTAAGAAAAATCCGTGTATGTGAAGGGGGTATAAACCAGTTGGTAGCTAAACAACGTGCACAAGAGCTTTAATACAAAGGTCTTTTGTCCCAAATTTTTAAAAACTCACAATAAAGGAATACTGGATAATTTCTCTTGAATGTTCTGGAATTATTATTCATATAATGCACCTACGGTACATTTCATGGTATACAGGCCGAAATATTATTTTCAAAAGGGCCAGCAAAAGTTGGTCATTAATCAAAGCATCTCTATCTATTTGCGAATGAGTCTTTATTAAATGCACATTGTATTACCTCTGCACGTTTGAAACGAGCTGTGGATATTTGGGGTCATAAAAAACAACAACATGCCCTATGTATTCTTATTAGGAACTGCTTCAGCATCTTTATCTCAAATTTCTCGTTTACCCACAGTAGTAGTATTATGTAATAGTCATAGTAGTGTCTTTAACTATAAAACAAACAATTTTCTTATGATGTAATGTAGAAAGGTTTGAATGATTTTCATAACAATATTATTTCATGTAGGACAATTTATAGCTCTGTGTTTTATACGATTAAGTCTACCATATTTGTCAAATATTTTCCCTTATTAATGTCACGGCAGAGAGTCATAATACAAGATCAGAACCAACTTATTATTGTTGTTATGTTCGTGTATTTAAAATGTAAAATCAGGATTGAGATAGTATGATTTGAAATCTTATTCACAGGCGTGTTTTATTATTTTGGGCACTTGTGTCAAATATCGGGCCGAGTATATAAGGCATCTGCAAGAATCTTCAGTTTAGAAGGAGGCAGATTATCTTGAAGAAGAAGAAGATTTCAAATTAAGTAATATTTCCCTTATCGCATTTAGAATAGTTTTTCACACGTTATCAAATTAATTAACTTGATCATAATTTAGTACTTTAAATGGGAACCTAAAACTTATTTGCATTATCATGAGGCAAGGAACTTGAAAGAAAGTATTGCGACATATTTCATGAACGAAATTTGGTTTAAAAAATAATTTGGACAAGTTTTAGAGGGAACTATGAGGTGCCATCTGAGAAAATTGACACAACGAACTCCAGGGGTCGTATTTGAGATGACTAAAAATTCGGTTTTGCTGAGAATATATTGATCTACCTGTCTATCAAATCTGGTGCTTTCATCACAAAATAAAGAACTGAATCGCTATGCTGCTCCACTTTTAGGGCTGTCCAAAGACGAGCAAGAAATTTGTTGGCACATTTAGCAGTACAAAGAAGAGCGTCATTCTTGACTTAAGAAAATCAGTCTGCCGAACAACAAGAAAAAAAATGCTTGTCATGATATTTTGATAAATTATATTATTTAACACAGAATACCTAGTTTTCATACTTAACGAAAAGTAATTGAATGTATTGTCATTTTTTTTTTTAACTCAACACCATGACAAATACAAGATTTTCCTTACGCTTCAAAATATTTAAATCTGATAGAGGAATTGAGATCAAATTTTAAATGAATCTTCACTATGAAGGAAAGATAGAAAAGAATTAATATGTCAGGTATTCAACATATCCGAAATCGTCCAGAAAATCTGTGCTGTACTCATTTAAAGTTGCTTCTTTTTGTTTCTAAACAACATTAGGAGAATCTACAGAACTCAACGAAAGACCAACAGAAAACCCTTCCAAACATGAAGAAGGTGAGAAATCTATCTTGTTTCATAAAAAATAAAGAGTAATAAAAGAGAGAAGACCCTTTTTTCTTCTCTTAGTATCTTGCTTTAGCTGAAACTGTTATTAGGGCGGTCCAAAGACAAGCACTACGTTTGTTAGCTATTATATTTATTAAAAAGGCTACATGTACACAAAACGCGTTCCCCCAAGCTTATGAGGGTCATGCATTCTACTAACAAGATAAAAGAAATATGAAATATAATGACAACTTTAAATAAACTTCGAAATTGGCCTCCACCTTGTACTTTAGGAAAAAGAAATGTCACATTGCTCTGTTTGCAACTTAGTTGTTTTTTGTTTTTGTTTACTGAACATCAAGAACAAAAAATATCTTACTTTCATTACACATAATAATATTCAGTATGATAAAATATTTCAGAATACAATGTGAATTAAATGTCTTTATCGAGCAAAACAAACAAGAATTATTCTATATTAAAGGTAAAAATGATAACATTAAACAGAAAAAATTGTCTTTGATCTAATTGAACTTTATTTCCTAGAGGTATTTTTTTTTTCCTCTGACATTTTTACCTCTGACATTTTTACACCGAGCCAAATCAAATGCCTAACTGCGGAAATTCATGGATATTCATATATGCATTCTATTTAAATAGCCACGGTGATTCACAACAAGAGCAAGGTATGTAGACGTGTTGTGGTCCGTTGCATAAGTCTCTGGACTGTGAGCCACAGGGTTCGAACCCCTGCCGCCGAGCCCTATCGTCCTTTGGCAAGAGATCAATCTACATTTCCTACACTTGGGTCAGGTGTACTGGCAACCTGGTGGGATTTATTCTTGAATGCAATAAGTGCAAAGGTTAACCGGAGTAATAACATCAAAAGTCCTTTGAACGCGTATAATATTGTACCAAATGAAGATCTGCCCCTCATTTTTGTTTGTTAATGTGATGTCTATTCTGGTTCATCATGCGAAATTATTTAATCATTGTTATCAGGATTCCCTAACCTTAATCATGTTACAGATGTAACATCACGATTGATCTCATCGCCTGAAACAATTCCTAGAACTTCAACTGCTACTACTACTCATGCTACTGCTACTACTACTACAACTACTGCTATTCCTACTCTTGCTACTGCTGCTTCTACCTCTACGAGTAATTCTGCACAGAAAGGTAATACGAATCCAAAGTCACAACTGTGTTATTTTGATAGAATGAATAAGAACAAAAGAACGGGAGAATTTTGAAAGAGAAGTTTCCGAAATATCGAGAAATACAAGTGTTTCGGCCCTTACTTCTTTGCGCGTGGATGTCAATTCTAAATTTACGCGATATGACACAGAGTACCCCGTTCCTCGAATATTGGGTTCATAAATATCCTTTCAGACTCACTTTTATGGAATCTTGTAGAACCTTAAAAAGTTCCTAGAAGGAGCATTCCTTCTAGAGTTCCGTTTTAGAACCGCCGCACATTATCAAGAACCCTGACGGAGCCGTTTTGTTGAAAGTGAAGAATATTGAGTAGAGTAAAGAAAAAAATGCCCCCTGAACAAAAAAATGCTTTCCAAATGTTCTCTTATTCATGAAAAGAAGGATGTGAAATATTGAGACCAAATTCTCATTCCACATTTGTAGTCCAATACATATAGTTTGAAGATTTCAAAGCCCCGCATTCTACACCGTTTCTTTTGAATTAATGTAACTAATCTTTCCAAATTACAATTGAAAATTAAGAGGGGAAAACACATAGTCCATTATGTGTCCATGTCTGTTGTCACTTTTTGATGGTCATCCTTTCCAATGTGGAGCAATACGTTTAAATCAGAATAAAGATTGAGTGCATAAGTTTGCACAATATTACAATTGTAACCTGAATTTGAAAAATTGTTTGTTTTTTACAGACAAATCATAGAAGAAAAAAAAATCAAAGTTTCATACCTTTAGGTTAATTGTTCAAATTGTTCACTTTCTACTTTGCTCAGTTCTTAATAATGGTTGACGGTTTGATGGTTCTGTAGGCGACGATATGGGTTGTGGTTGCCTGGCGGAAGACCTCAGATGATATCGGGGTCTGAGTTGGTGTTGGTCAGCTAGCAAGGACGGAATAGGTTGGGGTTGGTCAGCTGACAAAGATGGCCTAGGTTGAAGTAGGTCAGCTGATGACCTCAGATGATACGTTGGTCTGAGTTAGAGATGGTCAGCAGGCAAGGACGGGCTAGGTTGGGATTGGTTACCTGATTAAGATGCCTAGGTTGGAGTTGGTCAGCTGATGACTTCAGATGATACGTTGGTCTGAGTTGGGTTCCCTCAGCTGGTGATGGCCTAGGTTTATATTGGTCAGTATATGGTGACGGCCCAGATT
Source organism: Mesocentrotus franciscanus (assembly GCA_037976565.1). Classification (NCBI taxonomy): domain Eukaryota; kingdom Metazoa; phylum Echinodermata; class Echinoidea; order Camarodonta; family Strongylocentrotidae; genus Mesocentrotus; species Mesocentrotus franciscanus. The sequence goes on along the minus strand of CP137667.1, from coordinate 29,795,194 downwards.
GTGGTTGGTCAGCTAATGAGACATGGAATAAGTTTGTCTGATAAGGCTGATGCTGGAGTGGGGCTGACTCATCTGACCTTCATTGGTGGCCAGAAACGGTTGACTGGTTTGAGGTTTGTTGCCGAACAGACAAACTTGACCGTTGATATTCTCTTGTGGGGCTCTGGCTCGATACAGTTTCAAACGATTATGATGGACACGTCGCTTGATCATTTCGTCATGGGTGTCGACGGTGTCATAATTTAGACCATCATTTGATGAAGAAGAAACTGTGAAAGGACCTTTCCAGCTTGGTTCAAGTTGTTACCTGTTGTGAGTTGGGTCATGTAACCAGACAAGGTCACCTGTGTAGTGCTTGACAGTGCGAGTCCTCGTGTCATATTGTTGTTTTTGCTGTTGTTGTTGCTGCCGTGTTTTCTTTTTTAAATGTACTCCCAGGCTTTTCTCAGTCGTTCAGAAAGGTTGGCTGTGTTTTCGAGGACTGAGTTGCCAAATCATGATAGAGTATAACAGGTGATGTTGGCAGGTGTGCGGCCTCGATCTCTAGCATTCATGACTAAGTGTGGGGTCAAACATGTTGTTGTATGAGTGCTCGTGTTGTACGATAACTGGACTTGGTTGATTTGAGTGTTCCATTCTCCACCTTGATCAGCAATGTACTTCGCAAGTTGATATATGATGGTGCGATGACATCATTCTACTATGCCAGCTCCTTGGGGATGATAGGGTGTTGATATATACTTTTTGATGCCCAATTGGCTGCACTGTTCTTCCACTAATCTCGACCCGGACTGTCGTCCGTGTGTAAGACCCCCGGAACACCATGTTCTTTCACATATTCTTCAAACAGATGCTTGGTGACAGGTGGAGCAGTCTGGTCCTTCATGAGGTATATATTGATATATTTGCTGAAATGGTCGGTCACATCAACGAGAATGTAGAGAAAACGTCCTCTTGTAATTGGCAGCTCAGCAATATCAGCGAAGACCATCTAAAAGGCGAATATTGGTAATGGGATGAATGGGTGCTTTGATGCTTGGGATTGGTGTCCGGAAGGACTCACACGATGTTACTGTGTTGCAGAAGTCGGTGATTTCCTTGTTCGTGAAGGGCCAATAGCAAATTGACTCTGTTCTCTGTATCGCGCGATGAGCGCCGAAATGTCCTGATGATAGGTGAACGTGTAATTCCTAGAGAATCCTATGTACGAGTGACTTCGGTAGCTTTATTTACAAAAGGTAGTAAATGTAGAATTTCTGGACCAGGCCCTCCCGGAATTATTGTCAATGTATTCCATAAACATCCCATCATTGATTGCCAATCTCCATCTTATTGGGTTAAACTAGTATGGACATTGATTCAAAAGTTAACAATATTCAAAAAGTTTGATTTGAAACACACACATACACACACCCCACACACACGCACACACCCGCACACACACACACACACACACACACACAGTAGTCTAAGGAAGTAACGCTATTGTAAACTTTTTTTTTTCAAGGAATCACTGGGCAGTCCAAATCCAATGGGGAATCGTATTCTCTCACACATAAATCGGGTTAGAACAATTGCGTTCTGATTTGCTATATCATATGCTTTCAGAAATTTCACTTTCTCAAAAATTCGGATAATTTCTATAAATTGTCGCGTGCAAGATGTTGATGTAATTTTTAGGAAACATGTCAATTAATTTGAAGCTTTACGAGGGTTGTCCTTTCACAGTGTATTCCTTTTAAATGGTACCAACATTCTTTACGATATCGTTAGCAACGTAGATAATTATTAACATTATTATTATTGTTATACTATCATTTATATTCTTATTATTATCAGTATTATTATGATAAGTATAATTAATATCAGTATTATCATTATGATTATCATTATCATCATTTTTAGTATCATTATTATTAACATTATTATTATTATCATTATTATTATTATTATTATTATTATTATTATTATCATTATTATTATCAGGACATTATATTGTGGTTTATCATGCGCAATAAAGTAATCGTATCAATTTAGGATTCCCTAACCTATGTCATGTTACAGATGGAAGCGAACCGTCCATCTCATCACCTACTACTACTACTCCTGCTAGTCCTTCTAATACAACTTGTAATACTTCTATACGGGACAGTAATACGGACAGGTATGATATCAAGGCATTTAGCATGTTGAAAGCTGAATTCTCGTTCCACATGTTTGGGGAGAAAGTTTTTTCGTTGGCGCATCTTAGAAACTTCTCTGGACAACAACAGATTTGTATTCTCGCAATTGTTTGAATTAAAAGAAAATATTTCCTTGAAAGTTAAGAATTGGGGAAAATATGATATTTTCTTTGACCCGTAATATATCAAAAATAAATAAAAGATGGTAAAAAAGGTTAATAAACCTTACAGGATAAAGATGGTCTGTAGTCTAAGACAAAAATGCGGAAGACAGGTTAAACATACTGTCCACACTTTTCATGGGTATATAGCAAGTGGAAAAATATTGGAACGTTAGAAACGAAACAGGGAAATTGACATAATATGAAGGTACACTTGTTATGATAACGTGAATTTGAGTTCACAATAGTATTGATATTGTTATTATTATCATTATTATTACTATTATTGTTGTTATTATTATTATTACTATTATCGTTATTATTTTTATTATCATTATCATTGTTATTAATATCATTGATATTATCATTATTTACTATTTCTAACTATGTTTTGAAGGCAAGTGGAACACTAAGTTGCATAGTAGCATTGACCATGAACAAAATGATGTTCAGAAAACATGAGCAACTCCTTCCCAATCAGAACAGAGGTACAGAGAGAAAAAAGGCAGTTGCATAATTAAACTTTTGTTGTTGTTGATGTTCTTATTTTGCACCCCATTAATCAAGGTGTCATTAACACCAAACATTTTAAAGTTCATTCTCCTTTTAATTTCGACATATTTTCATGTTGATAATAGTTTTTTGCTGAGGTTGTGCATGTTGTATTCTTACTTGTTCGTGATTACGTTTAATCAACAAAGTTTCCTATCGTACCTACATATATTTCAAATACAGAAAGAGCTCAGTGGCCGATGTCGATTTCGACGACACCTTGAAGGAAATAGCCAAGGCCATATACAAAGATTCAGAAATCGATGATCTGGGGAAAAGATTGGGATTTGAACCCGCAGACATTGGTCGCTTCATTGTAGCAAACGCTGAAGGACGGAATTATATGGGAACTTTGGATATGCTCAGGACGTGGCGAAAAGGACAAATACTTTCGACGGAGAAGGCGGCATTGAAGTTGGCACTATCGGAAGCTGGATTTAAAAACCTGGCAGATCAATATGAAAGCACTCTCAATCCCGGTAAGCGAGAATTGATAGCTTGCAATTTTTCTGGAGGAGATACTTAAAAAAAATACGTTTCATACAGAAAATGGAACTGGAACGAAGTATAGTCAACCGTTTAACCTTTAAAACCTAATGATGGAATAAATAAATACACACACACACACACCCACACACACATATATATATATATATATATGTGTGTGTGTGTGGTGTGTGTTTGTGTCTTTGTTTTTTGTGTGTATGTATATAGTTATCTTTAGATGTCATACGTTTCAGTATTCAGAAGTTGTGTAGCCATTATAGCACCAACAGAAAAGCCATAATTTTGGGTGTTTGCTTTTTGCCATATTGTTTTTTTAACTCACGCGATCAACAATTCATTTAATCACCTTGATTTACTAACTTTAACTTATTTAATGAAGTATAATTGAAATAATAATTTTATCACAAGTTATTCTAAAGGATATGTTCTTGTTTTTTGTTCTTTTAAAAGAAACAGATGTGAATACAGTGATTATAAATCACGAATCTGATTTTGTGATTTAAACCGAAAATATAATGTTGTTGGTTAGTCAAATTGCAGACTTTGAATTAATGACCATAAAGGATACCGCTATTCAAAAAAAGAAAAAAAAAACCTAAGCAAAAGATTAAAACTCTGCCCCTAGAAGAAAATTGCTTCACATAATCATCGGTCTATTTCATCATATTCATTCAATTTATTGAATTCAGGGATATTGATATATATTGTTAGGTCAATCAGAACAGAAGTAACGGATTTGGAGATCAACAACCTATCCAAACAGCGAGCTGTTCGTAATATTAGGATGCGATGTCAACTACAAAGGCAAAATAAAGAAGAACAAAGTCATGGACTTCACGGCTGCTTTCGAAGTACTATTGCAAGAATGGAAAACCCACGTTAGATCCATGGATGATCTCGATGTACCTTTAAGAAAAGCAGACCTTGCAGGACTTGTACCTAAACACAAGAAGTATTCTTGGCAAGGAGGGTGTACGACACTTGCTCTTGCGACAAATGCTCCTCGCCGATTTGTATATACTTACCAAATTCTGAACTTCAACCCAGGACCCAACACTATACCTAAACCTAATCCTAAACCCAACCTAAAACCCAAATAGCGACCTTCACCCTAGCCCTTTACCTGGGACGAAATAAAGCCTGGAGCAATTGACGCAGGACCACGTGTCGGGTGATCGGCTAAGAATCAAGCATTAGCCACCACTATTGTATTTGCCTCATGTAATCACAAGAGCAATAACTCCCTTTCCATAGTAATTCTGTTTTTGCCCATATTGTTTCACTTGCGTTAACAAAGATTTAACATTTTAAACAGTTTATGCATCCATCTGGCAAGCCTTATTTGCTTTTACAGATTAACAATTTTTTTTATTGGTACGATGGTTTATATTGTTTTATATACCTGTCTTTAGAAATCTAGCCATCTGATTGGTCGAAATTGGAGTCGTGATTTTAGCGATGCCCGTAAAGAAACGAACAATGCCAGTAACGGTAAATAGCTCATGAGTGAGATTCCCGTTGCCCCGGGTAACGGGAAAATAGTTAAATTCTGCTGAAATACCCATTAGTTTACGTGTAGAAAGTTTCTTTGTGCGAGCGCGGATACCATACTGTGCAGTGTGTGTGCGACTCCCTAATGATCGTAACATTCAGTCAACTTTCCAGCGAAGATTAACATACAGCGTTTCAGATTTTCTGTGATTTTTAAACCAATCTTTACTCAGGAAAAGTATAAGGTAAGAATTCTTGGTAGATTTTTGTGTGAATTCGGTATATAAAAGATATATTGACTGCTTTAAGGGCATCGTTTAACAATGTTAAATCTGAGATGCACGGCCCTATATTTTATCAGTGTCTGTGATATGGTGTAAAATTGAAGCCCTAAAAAAAAAATCGCGCTTCAAAATGATCAAGAAGTGCCTCAAAAAAGTAAAAATCTTAGAGTGACCGGTTTTACCATACTCGTTTTCCCCAGCAGACTGTAGTGTTATGAAAACCGTTAGGAAAACGCAAATTTGGTTTCGATTTCCAATCTTAAATATCTTGATAATCAGACAGGCGATCGGCTTGTAAAATTCGCGCTTGAGTGACCCAAAGATTTATAATTATCATTGCAGCATGATTTTTCCTTGATATTTTAATTTTAATTATGTCAATTTACATATAACTTGTACAATTTTTTATCTATTTTGGTAAATGTGTTTATAATTTAACATATGTTTACTTATGTAATAGATTTAATACTTCATATGAATAAACTTAGAACGAAGAAAATGCTGATAATCAATAGGTAATGAATGACACCTTTTCGTGAAGACCTTATTGAATTTTGTAAAAACAACCCTTTGATTGATGGCAGTGCTTAAGTGATTATTTTTGTCACCTTAAAAATAGAAATGAATAAATGCTAAATGAAGGTTGAATTCATTTGAAACAAGATGTGGTTGACTGTAGTAGTCGTAGGAAGAAGGTAACGAAATTCAGGAAGAAATGTCCTTTAATCATTATGAAATAGAGAGACATCACAAGTTTTAGAAAGAGGTTTCCTTATTTACATCGGGTCTTCGCGTCGGTTGGACAAACTTTCGTGAATAATAAAACCCCTATTCCCGGAGGGTCGGATATACAGATTTTTTTTTATATAACCCCCTCTTATAACAAAAGTGTTGGGCCCAGTTTACTTAGTACTTTTTGAAAACCTACAGCAATTCTACAAAAACAAGCTTTTCAAACACACATTGGCAACTCTGTGACGTATCTTGCGATCTCCCCTCCCATTTTGCCCTGTACTAAAAAAACGTGTACTAGAAAATTATAAATCATACATTATTGCAAATATGTTTTTATGCAACCCCTGTATGAAATAAGTCTATTCCGTCATCAATAATTAAGAAAAGGAGAGTTTTTGAAATTTTCTGAACAGAGCATATTGGTGAGGACCTCGCAAGATACGTCACAGTGTTGCCAAATTGTGATTCACTACTGACAACTTTAAAAATGTATAACTTTCCTACGTCTAATTGGATAGTGCTCAAACTTTCCTAAACTTGTTTCTCTCATTTTCTGCTTTTATTAAACTCACGGAATTTTTAAAGATGGGGCCATGTTTTCCAAAAAGTTTAATGTAACCCAAAAATACGCAAAGAACGGATAGAACGAAGAAAGACTTCACAAAGTAAAAATAAACAAATGCGTAAATGTGGTTGTTGAAGTATTACTTTGATTTTTGTGTGTAAAAGATGTTCATGTATCTCATATACTTGTGTTAACTGTTTAACGTATATATATATATATATATATATATATAATTTTTTTTTTAAACTAATGTTACTGGTGCATAAGCCCAATGTGTTGTTATCCTGCTTAAAGTGCGTCATACACGTACCGTAACTCGTGTAATTTTAGTAATGCTTTAAATGACTCAATATACATCTTTAAAGTGTGTTTTGCCTGCATCTCGATTACATCAGTATCGTGATATGTCATTCAAGCAATATAACACAATTTTGTTAAATCTATTAGAACGAAATATCTGTTTGATCTCAAATCTATTTTTAGAAAACATTTGTAAGAATATTTTTTATATTTGAATATTCTTATTCTCGAACACTTTTATTCCACGTTCGTGTATAATGATGATTATATTTGTGCACTTGATGCTGTTTAATGAGAATATAACTTTTAACAAAGACGTTTGGACATTTCCTTTTTGTTCTTCATCTTACGTATCAGCATTATGAGGCATGAATGTGGGAGAATATGTGTGTATATGTGTGTTTGTTTATTTGTTTATTTATTTCAATACGGTGATAAAAAACATGCTTTCAGCTTGGCACAGCTGTTTTTCAGCCTGTCCGTACATGGTACATTAAAATACATATCAATAAACAGATAAAATACAAAAATTAAACAAAAGCAATACAAAGTATTAAATTAAGTAAATTTAAAGAAAAAAAAAACATTTTAAAAAGGAAAGAAAAATATAATGCAAATTAAACAGAAAAAGAACAACAACAACAATATATGTATATTACTAGAAAGGGAGGGGGTATAATTGAGAAATCAATCTGGTGAACATATTTAAGTTACTAGCTAAGCGGATTGACTCTGGGAGTTCATTAAACAGATTGATACCAATATGAAGTGAACTATTTTTAAGAAAGTTTGTCCGGGGTGTGCCCAAGTGAAGAATACATTTGTGGTTGCGCAATGAATAAGAACTTTCTTTAACGGTTGTTTTAGAACATAGAGATGGTGGTGCTATGTTATGGATCCGTTTAAAAATTAAAATCAATGAATCCTTCTTAATCTTATTGGTAACGCAATCAATTTTTACATTATTATATATATCTTTTCTGCTATATCTACAATCTACATTCAAGACTATTCTCAAGGCCCTATTTTGTAATATTTGCAATTTAATTAAATGATGGGAAGAAGGACAAAGCCAAATAACATGACAATAATAAAAATACGATTGAATCATTGTGTGATATAAGATAATTGCAGTGGCCCTATCAATATATGGTCTAGCTCGTCGCAACACGTAAACATTTCGGAGTATCTTTGATTTTGTATTTTCAATTTGGGGGGACCATGACAATGATTTATCCAAAAGGACACCTAAGTATTTTAATTCATCAGTAATGTCCAAAGAATGACCATTGATACATACTTTGACATGCTGAAATTTCAGAAGATTTTTCCTTGTCCCAAACAGAATAAACTTACATTTTCTTTCATTAAGTATCAATTCATTATGTGAAAACCAATTTGTCACTAACTAAAGATCTTCCGTTAACATTTTCTGTAACTGCAGCGGATCTTTGGAGGCAAAATAAACACAAGTGTCGTCTGCATAAAGAGATATGGAGCAATTTCGAACAACTTTCGGCAAATCATTCAGGTACAAAATAAATAAAAGTGGGCCAATTATACTGCCCTGAGCTACCCCGTGTTTAATAAAAGACACGGCTGATTCATTGCCATTTATTACTGTTATTTGACTTCGCAAGTAAAAATAATCCTTGAACCACTGAATCACATTTTCATGAAAACCATAGAACTTTAATTTACGAATGAGTATATCGTGAATACCATATCGAAAGCTTTTTCCAGATCGAGTGAAACCATACCGACAACATTGCCAGTGTCAATGGCTAACCTAATATTTTCAATTAAATCTAATAATGCAAAAGTGGTTGAATACTTTGGGCGAAATCCATATTGATTACTGACCAGAATATCATTTTCGTCTAAATAAGAATAAACTGTGTGGATTTGTGCGTGTGTGTGTTTGAGAGAGAGAGAGAGAAAGAGAGAGAGAGAGAGATATTGAGATCAGATGAGAGAATGGGAGAGATATAACTGCGTATAGCGTTTGATTTGATTTGATGTGATATGGTTATATCATGTTTATGTAGGCAAAAGAGTAGTTTTTCAAGTGTTTGCACCTTCGACCATATACTCAACATGCGTATTCCATTTAAAATCCGACTGGATAACAACTCCAAGTAGTTTCAATGTATCGCTGCGTTGCAGCGATGCGTCCTGGAGGGTAAGCACTGTCGGGCCTGCCTGATTCCTACAAAAAACAAACGTCCATTGTAAGGTTTGACCATTCCTGTAGTTGAGTTAGCGCAGGCAAGAGGGTTGATTGTGATCCAGCAGGGCGCGTTTCGACGATCCGTTTGAGTCATTTATTGTATTGACATAACTTCAAATGAAATGGGTGATATACACCATCCTCAATATGGAAATTTCACCTTAGAAGCAGTAGCCGTTCTAGAGGAAAATGGGGGCGCTTTGGGGCTTCAATAATACTGGATACTCCCCCTCCTCACATGCACCCCTTTTTTATCATAGAAAAAAAAAGTCTTCTAGAACCGCGCCTGCCATGATAATGAGGAAACACCAGGCGACAAGACATTTTGCCATTTCATTATCAACATACACGGAATGCCTACGTGCATGTTATTGCAAATTATAAAGAAAGAGACTATTTAAGAATCAGATGTATTGCATTCGAATTCGAATTAACTATTTTGAAACCTCAAACGCTAGTTCGAGAAAGGTAATCCTAATTATAATTTTGTGAAGTGTTTACTTAAACCCATATTCAGAAAAAGCACCCAAGATCTGTCCAATTTAAATACATGTGCTTCCCTTTTAATGTTGAATATGTGCTTCAATTCAAAATTAATTAGAGAGCCATATTTAGCACATTGCAATCGGACCGGCTTTTAAAAGTAATAGCACTGCCTGTTCTTATTATCACAATGTGGGGCGGCAGAGTCAGGAGCAGGAGTAATACAATGCAAAAAAATTATAAACATCTAAAGCATAATAATAATCATTGTATTGGGACCAACTAATATATACTTAATGATATATTCAATAATTTAATATTCATAAGAAGTAGGTGCTTGCTCTCTACGCTCGGTCAGAAATTGACAAAAAAATAGTATTCACCGTAAAGTATTACGAAGAAGCAATATTCTAACGACCTCTCGAAGATACAAACAAGTGTTAGAGAAGATAAAGGGGTATTGTACAGTCTCAAAATTAAAAATCGTCAAGTTTTTCATCTACCCTTTGTACATAGGCCTAGGTGATCGTTTTTTTTTTTCTTCCAAAAACGAACAGTTTCGGTTGGTGTACCTACATTAAAAGGAAAATTGGACCCTGATATTAAGTTGGTTTTAATAATAGAAGAAACTAGACATGTAATACTTGTTAATAACAAGTATAGGTGGGCTGTTCCAAGTGCATGCCACACATGTTTAGTGACATACTAAGTAGTTAAGATAACATTGGCTTGATTTGACCTTATTTTTTGAAATAATCCTTTTATTCAGGTCTATTAGTGTGCCAAATTTCAAATCTATACAATGCATGATTTTAGAGAAACCATGTAAAGTATGTTTGACCTTTGACCCTTAAATCTAAATATCAAAATGAAATGCATTTTCTAGATTTTATTTTTTTATAAGAAATCATATCTCCGACTCATAATCTATCCAACTATGATTAAAACATTAATACACGACAAGGACTCAGATTTCCCATAGGGTTGTACTCAAACGATTGACATTCTTCTCCCATAGATATAACACGCAAAATTAGGCATTTTATTACATTGTTTGTGATTGTATATGATAATATGTTATAATAGTCGAAGAAGATCATAAAATCAAATTTAAAACGACGGCAAAAAAAATAAAAAAATTGACCCACCAGGAATCGAACGTGGGTCGCCGGAATGGGAGGCAAGTGCTATGACCACTATACCAAAATAATCCACATAGACATTACACGTGAACGGAAAATGGAATTCTCAAATCCCACTTTGCAAGTGAAATATGAGCATGATCCCGGCATCTGATCGAAAAATAAAGGGCACATTGTGATAGCTTATTGTCTCAGCTACAACATACTCGAAGCTCAGCAAAACAAAACTAAAACGACGGAGATATTGCTCGCGAAAGACGGGAATGTAGAATCCAGTTTTGAAAAAAGTCATGTCCCATAGAGAATACACGCAAAATGTGAAAAATTGACATGCCTCCTTTAATCGCAAAAATACGCCATGATGCCTTTGTCAAAATGAAAAATCGTGGAGTTGCATTTGTAGAAAATTGTCTCAGCTGAAACATATCAAAATTTGGAAGAAAATCGATCAATATTCACAGAGATACAATCAATTTTCCAAAAATATGCTGACGTCATAATATGCAAATTGAAATTTTGAGTTCGGAGGCCATTATGATGACGTCATGAGTTAATTGAGGGTCAAATGAGACATGAAATCATATCTCCGACTCATAATCTATCCAAATATGAAAAAAATTTGGGAGTTCCCATCCATTCTGAAGAGTTACAATGAATTTTGTATAGGCATGTTTTTGCCCATATATGCTATGTATTACAAGAGCTCGCGCGCACGTACATTTATCTTGAATGGACGCTCATCTTGTTATTAATGGTCATAAAGAGATAAACATGGTATCAAATTGTTCGAAAAATATGGGAAATATCATGAAAGATAAAAAAAATGGCGATTCTATGTTGTGTAATGGTGTTACGCGCAAAAACGCGCGCGCATGTGCGTGTGCGCGATTTTTATAAAAAATGCTTAAAATGGCCTGAAACGTATGCAAAATGAATTTGAGACGATTTTGAGCATTTTGAATTTTGCGCGCGCGCTCGCGCGGACGTACGCATGCGCGCGCGTTTTTGACCTGAAATTGACCGGACGGATATTGACCTTGATCATGATAAATATGAATGAGAAACGAATTTTCGTTATGAAGATATGATCATGAGTAGATTTTCAGAAAATTTTACAAAATGGCGCCTAGATGACGTCATCAGTCAAGGTCAAGGTTAAAAACCTTATTTTGCTTTGTCTACATGCCTTTACATATGTATGCCAAATTTCAAGGCATTTGATTTAGCCTTTTACAAGTTATCGTGCTAACAAAAAAGTGCTTGGAAATAAGAAAAATAAAGAATAAAGAATAAAGGCAATTCTAACGAAAACGTAAGGCGGTCTGTATTATATACAGCCCACCAAATAAATAATAAGGCAATTCTAACGAAAACATAAGGTGGTCTGTATTATATACAGCCCACCTGATTATATACAGCCCACCTGAAAAGTTAGAAAAAAAGATATGAAAGTTTGAGCAATATCTGTTATGATTTATATTAGTTGTCATCAGTGAAACACGAATTGGCAACACTGTGACGTATTTGGCGAGCTCAGCTCTACTTTCCTCTGTGCAGAAATGTTCATATACCTTCATTTTGTTAGTAATTGGTGACGGGAAAAATTTGTTTCATACAGGGGTTGTATAAAAAAATAATATATGCCATAATTATATTCAGGGTGAATGTATGATTGACAATTTTCATGATGAAACTTATAGGTTTTTAGAACAAAGCAAATAGGAGGAGAGCTCGCAAGATACGTCTCAGACTTGCCTATTTGTGTTTGATTGATTGTACCTCCAAAATTAATGACTTTCTTTAATTTCATTTATAATTGGTTTGCTCAAACATTCACTGACCTGTTTCTCTAAATTTTTCTGTTTCTATTAAAACCAACTTAATATTACGGTTGACCTCCAATCTAAAAACATTTCTTCGCCCCTGAACTAAGTGCAGATAATCGCTTCTCGCTTACGATAGTACTGACGCACAACAGCACTTAGTGTATGTAAGACTTCAATATAAACAAAACCCCACTTGGAGTCAGATACAGACTTCGATGCATGTGCCAGGTTGACTGCAGAAGCCTAACTATATATGTATATATATATATATATGTATATATATAGCGCATCGATTCCGTAATTCTATTCCTAAGCACAAGGCATCAGTCAGGTAAGTTTGAATATACTTATGTTCTGTGATTTTGGTTCCTAAAAGAGAGCCACAGAAGTGGTCATAAAGAAATATATGGAAACGACCTGGTTTGCCATAGATAAACATTTCTAACACATTGGAGTTATTTTTTACTCCAATATGACCATGGAGTCGCAAGTATCATCGTGTGTTAAACTCGCGATCCATAGTCTCCGCAATCTCCGTGCTATTCGCAAGTATCTCACCACAAAGGCAGTTGAGCAGCTTGTGCATGCATTTGTAACATCCCGCATCGATTGTTGTAACTCTTTACTTTATGGCATCCTCATGATGTCTCAAGTTAAGAGGCTCCAACTTGTTCAGAATGCTGCTGCCCGTCTAGTAACACATACACGCAAGTCCTCCCACATCACACCAGTCCTTAAATCCCTGCATTGGCTTCCTGTTGAACATCGTCTCACCTAAAAAATCCTTCTAATCACATACCGTGCCTTGAAGTTCTCCTCGCCACAGTACATCTCTTCTCTACTCAACTTTCGCAAGCCTAGCTGGTCGTTCTGGTCTCCGTTCTTCGAATACATCAACTCTGATCATCCCTAAAACCAGACGATCATGGGGAGATCGAGCATTTACCTCAGCAGCTCCCCGATTGTGGAACAGTCTCCCAAACACACTAAAGGACTGTACATCAGTAGACCATTTCAAGGCCAGTTTAAAAACATATCTAATGGCCAACTTTAACTAATTACATCCTTTTCACCACGTAAAATGTAATGTAAGCATAATTATATCTAAGTATAGTTTATATGTAGCTCATTGTAAGCGCCTTGAGCACCCTCTGGGTGGATATGTTGCGCATTATAAATGTCTTATTATTATTAAACACACCGCTGATCGACAACCGAATAGACTATACTGAGGTACATAGTACAAGTAGTTCTTTTGGTACTGAATCTTTCGATGTCATCCATAAATATTCGCACAGTTGTACACAATGAAGTGGGGAATAACAGACACGCGTGTAACTGTGCAAAATGTAGTCTTAGAACTTAGAAGTGATACTGTAGTTTCGTTAATAATGCTATACTGCTAGCTAGTGGGAAAGGGTAAACTTCCGTAGCCTAAGTAGTATATACTCCTAAATAGTTACAGATAGATAACAGAGTGTCTAAGATATGTCAACAACTGTATGTAAGTACAAGTATGTTCTGTTTATCCTTATCGCTGTCAATTGAAAGCACTCCTTGCTGGCAAAGGGGAACATTTTAATACAAACAATGTACACAAAACTGCACTATACTAAATTGAGCCAGAAAGCACATGGGAAATAATTTTATTGTGAAATTATAACAAGAAAATTGTAACCTTGTTAGTATTAAGTGTAAAGTTCCCCTCATGCAACATGTAAAATGTCATATCTATTAAAAAAGTAGTTTTTGACTGGGCATGGGCTTTATTTCTTCTGGGTGTACCAAAACTTCAATTCTCTTGTGGTCTCCTCTTGTTAATCAATCTATTTTTGTGTTGCTAATGCTATGTTTGTTATTATTTGTTGGCCCTTCGTAGCTGAAGTTGTTTATTGCCTCTCAACTTTTTACGTATTTTCATATTGAAGAAAAATGTTTTGTTGTTGTTCCTGCTGCTGCTGCAGATGTAATTTATCACCATGTCATAAATACGTTGTAAGTTTCGCTCATGTGCGAACATTCTTACATTTTGACCTTCCTCGGAGTATCCTCCTTTACTCAAATTTTCAATCCTAAATAGCTAATGAGCTCCGTGGTCAATGTCGATTTCGACGGCATCTTGAAGAAAATAGCCAAGGTCCTATACAAAGATTCAGAAATCGATGATCTGGGGAATAGATTGGGATTTCAGCCCGCAGATATTGGTCGCTACATTGAAGCAAACGCCCAACAAGGACGGAATTATATGGGAACGTTGGATATGCTCAGGACGTGCCGAAAAGGACAAACGCCTTCGACGGAAAAAGTGGCATTGAGGTCAGCATTATCAGAAGCTGGATTTAAAAACCTGGCAGATCAATATCTGAGCACTCCAAATACCGGTAAGCGAAAATTGGCACGTGGCAATTCTTCTGGAGTTTTATACAGAAAAGGAAAAAAGTACCCACAGGTTTCAAAGCAGATCATGAATACATTGTTTTCGTTCAGGTTAAAATAATGACAATTTGTTTTGACATGTCCAACAAACTGAAAATGAATGACAACAAAATCAAGATTACTTTCTTACGCGTTATAAGCATATTGAACATTTTTGTTTATTATACAACAGAACGTTTCATGTGTTGAAACCGATTTCCCTCTTTCCTTTCTTTTTCAGGGCAGCAACAGGAAACAGCCCTTGGCCCTTCATCGTCTACCCTGTCAGCGGCAACCAGCACTAACAGGTAAGCTTATTTATAGGTAAACAACCGTTTGCTCGCATCGTTCCATCGGGTCTCTTTGTCTTCGAGTTATAAGAACTTTCGTGAATAATCTAGACCAAGTCCAAAAGGGTCGGTCGCGTGTAACGTTTGTGAAATCATGGACCTAACATGTTAGGTCCATAGTGAAATACACCACTCTTATCGCCAAAGTGTTGGGTCTAGTTTACCCGACACTTTCTGACAAACCTACAATATATCTACGAAAACTCGGGTCTAGACCCTACACTTTCTAATACGAAATAAATACTCACAAGAGTTCGTATCAAGGCTAGACACTTTTATATTGTATTTGTATGGGCATGTTTTTACAGAAGGTAACGTAAAAGATTAGCCTTAATATTTCAATGACCTTTATGTAAAATAGTGATTATTTGTATTAAATCTACCCGACCTTCCCTGACTATGAGGGAATGTTTACACGAATGTTCGTGTTATCCGACATCCCCACCCGACGCGGATATCTGATGGAACGAAGCAGCCTCAATTTTCACCTTTATACATTATATCAAGGAGTTATTACTCCTTGATTTTATTTAGATGCCTTACCCCTCAGTAGCCAGTGCTGTCATGATAGTACCAACAGAGAAGCCCTTTTTTCAAGTGTATATTTTTGCCATATTTCCTTTTAACTAACGCGAATATCAACAACTAATTCTATCACCTTGATTACCTAACTTCAACTTATTCAAGAAAGTATGATTACAATTGTTGAAACGCTCGTTTATAAAATTAACACGCTTTTCAATGAATTGGGGTCACTTCTGCCACTTGACCTGGAACCTTGAGACTCCTCATGGGCTTCCAATTCTCCCTACGTTGTTGTCTCGTTTCCACGGCCAGTATGAAGCTGTTCCCCGCTCTGCCGGTTCCCATTCTGAGTCCGGATCGCTAGCATCCCTAACTCCCTCTAAATTCCCTAAAATCAGAGGATAAACTGGGTTAGTTACACATAGTACGTCCAGTTCTCCTGTAAAGAACGGGGTGTCTACGTTGATTCGAGCCCTCGGGAATCTTTTAACTGTTCTATCAATCAATAAACACAAACGTTGTTCCCCTGTCATTTGCCCAGGTTTTACCAAATCTTCCCTCACTAAAGCAGCCGAACATCCACTATCTCGGAGGACTGCCAGCGTAACTCCGTTCACAAGTCCTCGAACAACTGGCATTGAACGGACGGCCTTAGCGCCGCAGGCCACACTTATAACTGGCAGGTCTTGATCCTGGATTTCTTCTAGACTACACTGACAAGCAAAACACGAATCAAGTAATAAACATGCTGCCTCACCAATTCCTGTACTGAAGTCCAGTTCCTCTGATCGGAGACTTCCTGCCAATCCTCCATCTGGCTCTGCCCACATCTCCGTCGTCCCCAATGACGAACTTCGACCCTGACGAGGCTCTCTGTGCGACTGATCTGTTGCTTCCGGTGGTTCTGCTATCTCAAACATGCCGGCGGCCACCTTGTCCGGCCTCCTCGCGTTACAGTTTCGAGCGAGATGCGCTTTGCTCCCACAAATGTAACACCGGCCATCATTTCTTGGACGGTTACCCTGCTTGTCCTGGAACGGCTGCTTCCTCGCCTCTCGTGGACCTGCTACCCTAGGACGAAGGTCAGAACGCGAGTTATCATACTTATCAATTCGAGAAGGTTTGTGACTTGCGACGTTTGGCAAGCGTCAACCAGATCGAGCTTCTATAAAGCGATCGGCTACTTCAGATAATTCATCTAAACTCTTGGGCTTTCGCTCCCGTATGAACACTGCCATCTCTTTCAGGCAACTGTCATAAAACTGTTCTATGATAACTAACTCAATCAAATTCTCTAGTGTTTCCTGATAGCCAGCTAGTGTCAACCACTTCTTGAGATAAACTCGCATCCTATAAATGAACTGACTAGCAGTTTCTCCAGAATCAGGCCTCGCTGTGCGCAATTTTTTCCTATACTCTTTACTAGTAATATCATACCTTTTCAAGAGCGCACCCTTAAGTGTATCATAATCTAATGCTTCGGTATCGCTAAGCCTACTGTATGTGTCTAATGCCTTCCCTGTCGAAAGCGCGCTAATATTAGTAGCCCATGACGCACGCAGCCAACACTGTGCAGTAGCATATCGCTCAAATCTACTGAGATAAGTATCTAAGTTATCCCTATCCTCGCTGAATGTAGGCAGCTTTGGCGCGCGTACATGCGATCTGTTTTCACTTACTGTTTCTTCACTTCTCTCTCCTCTCGAACGCCCTAACTCCACCTTCAGCTTAACCAACTCTTGTTCTTCCTTCACTCTTTCACGCTCGATTACACGCTCTTCTCGTGCCCTTTTCTGTTCTTCATCTATGAAAGATCGCAACTCAGTACCGTTCAGGCCAAGGGATTCCCCGATACCCATGAGTTTTTCGATTTCCATTTTGAAATCCTCCTCCCAAGCCTATTCTAACAAAAATGTTACAACTTACCACAGAACTTGAACCAAGCCGCTACTCGAACCCACGCCCTTGCCAGCTCTGCACTCTCTGCTGACCCTTCTGAACCAATCTGATGTCCTATACAAAAAGAACTATACATATATTCTGCTATGGTACCACATACTAAAAAAATCGTTTCCTGCAAAGCTTATTTACTCACAAGGTATCTTTCCTAACAACCAGACAGCCCTATCCTTATACAATAAATCTTAACTACCAGTGGGTGACACTTAATTGTTTGAAACAGTCCCTTCGTGGTCACCAAAATGTCACCACCAGTCCCCACTAAACACATACACGTAAAATAACAGCATCTGCACAATTTGTGTATGATTATAAAATCAACAAATACTAAGCTTCTTTATTAAAGCACGTAGATAAATTATAATAATAATATAACCAGGAATGAACAAGGTCAAAGGCATCTGATACATACAAGAAAATAAGTGTAAAGTCTAGTTGAGTAGAAGCGTTGATGTTCACATGAACTGAATCTATCTATCTAAGTATCTTCTCCCGGTTCGGAGGTTGATTGCAACATCTCTCCATTTCACTCTATCTTCTGCCATTCTGGTGCACTCTCGCAGTTTTAGTCCACTCCAGTTCTTGACATTCTCTTCCCAGTTGATTCTGGGTCTCCTCTAGGTCTACTTCCTTCCACTCTTCCTTCCAATACATCCTTTAAGAGGCTTTGGTGCCTTTTAACATGACCAAAGTATTTGACTTTTCTCTCCTTAACTAATCCTACTAGTGCAATTTGTTTACGCCCTGCCATGTGCAATATCTCTTTGTTGGTTTTCATTCGTTTCCAGGATATCTTCATCATTCTTCTGTAGATCCACATTTCAAAAGATGTTATTCTATTTTCCATGGCCTTGTTTATTGTTTATGTTTCTGCTCCATACAATAGGACAGACCATACATAACAGTTTACTAGTCTCAACCTAAGTGCAAATTTCACCTTTCTATTTGTGAATAATCCTTTCATTGCCAGAAATGTATTCCGAGCAATTTCTATTCTTCTTTTTATTTCTGCTTCGCATCTGGCATCATCTGTGATATTTTGTCCTAAGTAGATGTGATTACTGACTTGCTCAATGATATGTCCATTGAGTTTCAAACATATTCTAGGCTTGTTCTCTGTTCTACTAAAAATCATTGATTTAGTTTTCTTGACATTCATGCTTAGACCAAACTCTTCACTTTTGACTTTTACAATATCCAATACATGTTGTAAATCTGCTTCATTCTCTGCGCAAAGTACAGTGTCATCAGCATAACGTAAATTATTAATATTTACACCCCAATATTAACACCTTTCATATCTGAAATTTCCTGAATACCAATTCTGTGCACAAGTTGAACAGGGATGGAGACATTACGCATCCCTGACGTACTCCTCTTTGATTTTTGTGTAACCTGTAATTTCATTGTTAATTTTGATGGCAGCTGTCTGCTCCCAGTAAAGTTTAGATATGAGACGTATGTTCTTACCATCTAGATTAATTTTTGTAAGCTTTCAATCAATTTTTCGTGGTGAATTTTGTCGAATGCTTTAGAGTAGTCAATAAAGCACATATATATTTCTTTATTTACTGCCATATACCTTTCTGTCACCATTCTCATACAGAATATTGCTTCTCTAGTACCACTTTGAGGTCTAAAACCAAACTGTTCCTTACCTACTTCATTGTCAATTTGAATTTTTATTCTGTTGAGAATGATCTTTAAGAGCAACTTGGTTACATGGCTCATAAGGCTAATTGTCCGAAATCTTCACATACACTTGCCTTAGGCTTCTTTGGAATTGGCACAAATATCGACTTTTTCAGATCTTCAGGAATATGACCTGTATTGTATATCATTTGGCAAATACTAGTCAAATGTTCAATCCCAAATTCTTTTAAGGCCACAAGTTCTTCCCGTGTTATCCCATCTGGGCCTTCAGATTTAGAAGTTCCCAGTGAATGCAGAGCTTGTTTAACTTCTGATTCAAGTATACTTGGACCCTCGTTGTCAGTGATTGGAAGTTCTGGACCTCTATCATCGTCAAATAGGTCTTGGATATATTCTTCCCATCTTTGTTTAATATCATCCTTTTCAAAGAGGGAAGATGTTCCATCCTTGTTCTTGATACATCCGCTTGCTGCCTTGTTTTTCTTCTTCTTAAAATGCTTGATTTCTCTGTGCATTTCATTTGTTTGGTTTGTCTTGGAGAAATGCTCAATTCTAACACATTTTTGAGTTAGCCATTCTTCTTTTGCTCTTTTACATTCATTATCAATTTCCTTATTGATGACTCTGTATGATTTGGAGTTTCTGACTTGCTTTTGCCTCTCCTGCATCAAGTTCAGAATCTTTTCTGTCATCCATGGTTGTTTTGCTGGTTCTTTTTAGTTGGTAGTGTCTTATTTCCATGCTGAATGCCTTTTTTCAAGCATTTCCATTCCACTTCTAGTTTCTCAATGTCACTTACTTCATTATTTGTTTGTTCTATTTCTTCTGTGACTAGACAATTATACCTATTTCTAACTTCCATAAGGTATTTTTCTGCTATGTCTGTTTTATTTAGAGCTGTGACATCCGGAAGAGAGTTTCTTTTGTTCTGGGGGGTGTATTCTTTAGCTTTATTTCAACTTCTGCAATCACCGGGTTGTGATCAGAATTTATGTCAGCCCCTGGGCATGTCTTTACCTGCTTGATACAATTCTTGAACCTGTTCTTTATTAAAATATAGTCGATCTGATTTCTATTTACATCTCCTGGGCTCTTCCAGGTGTAGGTTCTTCTTTATGTTGTTGGTAAAAGGTGTTGGTTATCACTAGATCATGTTCCTTACAGAACTGAACAAGTCGATCACCCTGTTCATTACGATGGCCTAGTCCATATTGTCCAACAATCTTTCCATCCTTACCTTCTCCGACTTTAGCATTCCAATCACCTATTACGATAACAACTTCTGTTGATTTACAATGCTTTAGCATTTCGTCTATTTGATCGTAATATTTTTCTACTTGTTCATCACTGTAATCACTGGTTGGGGCATACACTTGAATTATTGCTAGGTTAAACGGTTTAGCTTTCAACTTCATTAACATTATTCTCTCATTTAATGTCCAGTAACCTAGAATGAACTGAATATGGCCTGCTTAATGTTGTCTAACTGACTCAGTCCCTATAATATATATATATACATCGATGTCCACCGTACTATGTCGGGTCGGCTTGTCGAGATGCTGAGTGACCTTCATGTGACCTCTAGTCCATGCAGCCGTCGAATGCTAGCCCGGCTAGCGAGAATCCAGTTCGGGTGATTAATAGCGGCCTGGTGTCCAGGCAAAGCCCAAAGGTACGAGTTTATCTCCTCTGTACACGGTCCAAAGACTGCAGAGCGGCATTGGCGTGGTCCTGTAGAGGCTTGGTTCTCCCTTGTGGCTTATTAAGGATATTAAGGTAAGTTCTGAGGACAAATACCCATTAGCCTGACACGTTTTCACCAAGCTCAAACCACGCCCTATGTACTAGCTCACTCTCACTCAGTCCTTAAGCTACACAGACTTATAGCACTCTGCCTACGTGGTGCGAACCTTGCCTTCAACTCACATAGCAACAATAGGCAACTACATGCTTGAACGCATCGCATTCCTTTCCCTAAACACCTGATTGTGGTTCAGCTTGCGCCTTTTGACAGATAGACAGAGAGAGAAAGAAAGTATAGGCGCATTATATAAATATATATTTATTTATATTGAATAAGGCAGACTAATTGAACATGGTTGCTACTTTGAGTGTCACGCCTTACAAGCGATCATCAGGCAACTGATAACATTCCTAAAAGTACATGATTACTCTACAGCCTGGGTACAAATACGCTCACAATATAACTTTAACTAATACAATAATAATTATTCATGGGTGAACGGGCTATTGTATATATGTATTTATATTTATATATACACATCTATAACAAGTGGAAAATAAATGAATGATTCCGTGAAACGTCTGTAGCTTCGACTTATCACACATTATTCCGTTTAAGGTATAGTTTATTTACCAGGAATTGTTATGCCCGCGTCACACTGTCCTGAATTTGACATAAGATGGACACACGATGAAGGAAATATTCAAATTCGGCTGTGATCGTAAAGACATCGGGCCATTCGTGATGGCATCTTAAGCCATCGTATGACCGCCGATGGATTTTTCAGGCTCCGGCAGCAACTTCGTGAGCGGTGGCGAAATCTTTGGCAAGCCAAAGAATTGCCAGAAGACCTTACGAAGGTTCCTTTTCGTGTTGAATTCGTGTGTCCATGTTGCCCTTCGTAAGGCCATCGTGAGGGCATCTTGTCAAATCGTGTCATCTTCGTCTTTACTTCGTGTGATCATCGGTGCCATCGGGCATTTTCGCCTCACGAAGACAATACGAAGGAAACAAAAAGCTGCCCGATCGTCTGGGGAATGCAACACAAATACGTGAAGCCCTCGCAATGCCGTCGTGTAGCCATCGTATTATAGTACGATGACATCGAGATGGGAACACGGTGTCGGCGAAGACAGCCGAATAGTTTTTTTCTCCAGAAAGTGCCCTTTTTGTTGGTCCCCCCACTTTGGAAGTCGCTCCGCAGCCCCTACTCAGAGCATCAATAATCTCCTATCAGCAATTGAATTTCCCACGGTCGGCCGAAGGTTTCATACCATCGGGAGGTCACCTGACGCCTTCGTGATCTAGTTCGAACACATCGTACTCACAATACGACGTCGTGTAGCCATCGTGTGGCCTTCGTGTGGTCTGCGGGTGAACTACTTAATAAAAATCACATCTTCGTGTTGCCTTCGTGTGTGGTTCGGGTGTCATCGTGTGACCTTCTCTATGCATCGTACTTGCTTCGGCTGTTGATTGGCTTTTAACCAAGTTCGGGGCCATCTTCGTGCGAAATTCAAAATTACATATTCGTGTGTCCATCTGGTGTCAACTTCGGGACAGTGTGACGCGGGCATTAGGAATTGACAAGGAGATTCGCTAAATCATGTGGCATAAAATTGTTTTGTAGCCACTTTTGTAAATGATACATTCATCTGTGTGGATGTGTCGTGGTATAATAGTTCATTCACCTGACTCTCAATCCAAGAGTTGAGAGTTGGAATCCCAACATGGCACTATTATCCTTCGGCAAGGCATTAATCCACAGTTGCCACTCTCCACCCAGGTTTTAAATAAGTACCAGTAAGATTCGAAAGTCAATAAAATTTGCTTCCCGTTGTGAGCGGCTATGAAATGGCGACTGGCTTGGATGCACCCAAGAGAGTGGCAAATGACAGGGAAAATATATATCTGTAAATGGCGTAGGGGCACCGTCGATATATAAAGTGCTATATACAACCAGAATGTCGTTATTGTCATTATACATTTAAGTTTGGTGTGAGACAAGAAATAGGGGGAGAGAGAAAGTGAGAGCAAAAGAAAGAGAAAGTGAGAGAGGATAACAACAAATTAAACGCTCTCACAAACCTTTTCACCGACCGCACCCACACCCTCACATTCTGCTCATCGCACGCTATGCCAGCAGGGTATAAACATTTTTGTTCAATAAAGTGTCTGTACAGATATTTTGATCAAAAAATACATGTTTAGTTCATTATTTCTGCCTTATCAACACAGCTTTCCTCGTTATGACTTTACTGACATGGGCTGCAGTCATCGTCTCCGAAACCACTCCAGAACTTTCCACGACGATCGGTGACACTGTTAACATACCATGTCCCTTTGGAGAAGGCACGTTACGTTACATCTTATGGTACAGTAACTACAGCCATAGTAATAGGCGTCAGAATATTTTGATCTTTACAGAGGGGGACTTTACTATAGAAGCAGAATATGCAAATCGAGCAAGTTTGCAAGACGACTATTCGACGCTCATCCTGAAAGGAATTACTGTGGCTGATGAGGGGACCTATCACTGTGTCGTGGACGGGCTAAAGCAAACGACAATGCCCAATATCAAGACCAAGCTCAATGTTGTCAGTAAATTTCTTTTCTGATCTCTTTGACGGCCCTGAAAAGGTATAGATTATGATATTGTTTATAGAACAGTCAAACTTTCACGTAAAACCTAGAACAACAAAACAAACACAGTTTTAATAAGAATATTAACACTTTTGTCTACCCAGGAAGCCTATTCAGCACTATAGCTGTTATTCTACAATTATTATATCACAATCGATTGCCATATACCCATTGACATCTGGACTCAGTTGTATTAATTCTTTGTTAATTATTGCAGGACCTGCAGGAGGAACAGTAAAGACACTCATGTGGCTACCCTGGGTTTATTACAAAATTATGGTAATAATAGATATATAATAACAATGACAATAATGATAATAATAACAATAATAATACAAAAATGTTATTATTATTATTATTACTATAATTCTAATTATCATCAGAACTATTATCATAATCATTGTTGCTGGTTTTGTTATTGTTATTATTATTATTTGTATTATAATGAGTGTAATTGATAACACTGGTATTATTATTGACAATACTATTATTATTATTGACAATAATGCTATTATTATTATCATTTTTATTATTATTAAGGTCTTCGCCCTGATACGCTTCCGGTGATTTCACCTTGCACTGGGGCTGGTGAGTCTTCATCTTGCAGCATTCACGCCAACCAATCCTTTACCCTTACCTGCACACTACCCAACGTTTATCCTGTTGAAGATACTGAACTCATTTGGTATCAGAATGGAAAAACATTTCTCATCTATTTATGACGTTACGCAGAACGATGACGGAACCACTGATATCATACGACAGATTCAGGTGTCTGAAACAGGAAACTTTACCTGTAACGCCACATATCTTTCGGCTAATGGCAGAGAGAACACAGCCGTATCAGTTGAAGCATGGATCATACCACCCGCACGTATGTATTATACAATTTTGATAATAATTTATTAACACTTTGGTTTCAATATTCGCCTCTCTGCACGGTCCCTCGTTTGCACCACATGCAATTTCGCACAAAAAAAATAAAACCAATTGACGTAAGCACTGCTTTGTGCAACACAATGGCATTGCAAAATTAGCCATTTCTGGTGATGAATATCCCAATGGCAACCATATTAATACTGGTATATGTTCATCTTGCACTGGAAACAATGTATCTCGCGATAAATATGGCACAGAAAGAACATTTTTTTATTGCTATATTCACTAAATGGAGAAAAACATGCTATTGTATCTTCATATTAGAAGGACACACTTAAGCTTCCATATTAGTCTTATTTTGATAATAATAAATTCAATAATTAAGTGACCTTAATGTTTGAACGTTATGTTATTAATATCATATCAACACACATTATCTTTTTATTTGATATCGGAATTGATCTATAAAAATACTCAGGCTTGTAATGGTATATTTTTAAAGTTATATTGTTGAGCACAAAAGGGGACTTCCCGTTCTATTTCCGCTTTAAAGTCTGATTAAGTTCGTTAGTATAATTATTATTGTCATTATTACTACTATCATCATTATTATTGTTGTTAATCCGTGATATGTTGAAGAGATCCCTTCAGAAGATAACACTAACATGGTCATCCTAATTACCTTAAATCCTCCTTCTATAATTATTATTTTTTTCCTTAACTTTTCGTCCTTCCTTAGATGTTACGGACACACCAGAAAACGAAATGAGGACATATCTAATCGCCGGGACAACAATAGGCATTGTTGTCTCCCTGGCGATCATCATCACCCTTTTCATTTATCGCTTGAAAACACGAGGCAAGTTTGTATTCGAAATATGACGATCATTATTTTCCTACTCTAAAACATAATCATAATTTTCGAAAATATTAAAAAAGGACGGAGTATTGCAATTTAAAATAATTTAGTTTGGTAAAAAGGGAACATGCTTTTTGTTTGTAAAATCCGACCCAACATTGGGGGAGTTTTAACCTATATTGTGTAAGATTTCACCAAAACAATAAGCATGTTCCAATTTGTTACCCATTAGGCCTCATTCGTATCATGACAATTAACCCCTGGACAATCACCACCGGAAAACTACCCCCTAACGACAATAACCCGCCAAAAAAATTATACCCGGAAAATAAACCCCAAAGGGCAACTACCCCTCAAGGGCAATACTCCCCGGAAACCCCACCCCCAATGACAACAACCCCAATGAAATAAACACCAGCAAATTACCCCCAAGGACAACCACCCCCCATGACAATTCCCCCTGAAAATTACCCCCCTTGGACAATTACCCCCTTCGGGGATGGTTGTCCGTTGGGGGAAATCTTCCGGATGGTTATTGTCCTTTGGGGTAGTTTTCAGACGTATGTTGCGCGCAGTTGCCATTCATTTACATTTAAAAAGAACATGCAGCGGAGTTTTACACTTTTTTTCTGTGGCGGTTTACCTCTTTATATCTAAACGAACCTGTATTGGGTAAATCTTTATATCTAGATCTTTGTCCATTCCTTTTTTTTAAATAGCATTTCAGGGTATTCCCTCTTCTGCTATTTTGATATATAGAGACGGGAAACAGTTATTTGTGAAATTAAGAAAAAGTGTGCCTACATGTGTTTTTCTTTACGTTTTTAATCACAAAACTAACCTGAATTTGTAGATGCAATACAAATATAAAAATAATGCTAAGGTTTACATTTGTGTTGAAGGTCGATGCGCCTTCAGAAAGGACAAAAAGAAAAGGAAGGAGCCCGAACTCAATCCAGGTATGTGTTATACATTACTCTAAAAATGGCCCGACGTTTGCTCCGGGATTTATTTAGTCAGAAAGGGAGTTTGGACTTGACTTTCAATGGTTTTCAGATGGATCGGTTTTCTGATAGTGAGGGTTATGTTTAGGTCAAGGGTGTGGTTTGAAACTGACATGACAGGAATGGCCACTGGATCGTACATGTATGTCGTACAATCGGCATGATGGAATAGTTAAGACTTTGTTTAGAATAAATTCATCATTATGGCATTATGGTGAAAGCATATCCTCTTGGATGTTATATAAATATATAGAAATATATAATATTTTTTTTAATTCGACAGTTATATGTACAACCTTAGCAACAATATCTTAATTGTTTGTAATGCTATTTTGGTCTATAACTAGGCTAAAACCCGTCAGATCATGTTCGGCCTTCAATCATATTACCTGATCGCTCTTCTTGCATTTTCCAAAAATGAAAATCGTAAAGACCATCTATCATGTTTAATAAATGGAATATAAGACAACAATATAAACATCTTTCTTCATTACCTTCGTCTTTAAATTCGAAACCGTCATTCGTAAAAAATGAATGTAAAACACAACATTAACACATTAACAAACGATCCATCATTTGTCAGCATACATGAATCTGTAGTAAGAAGAAGACAAAATTAGTTCCTTGATCCAGTCACATTTTAAACTCGGTATGAATAGGCATAAATATCATTAAGCATTCATTTTAAATAGTGATTTTTCGTTATCTTTTGACCATGTAGCCTAGCATAGCCGGGTCATGTTGGAGCGCCTTGAGGACCTTGCAAGGTCGATACGTGCGCTATATAAGAAACCAATATTATTATTATTATGTACGTTTGACATACATGGGCCTTGTTTCATTATACTTGCTTTCAACAACAAGTGTAACATTTCTTAAACAAATTTGGTTACAGTCAATTAATTACAACGATTCCAGTTGCTTATAACAGTAATTGTTACTTGTACACTTGATACAAACACTTTATGGAACAGGGTCCAGGTTTCGGTTAATATGACACAAAAACCTATCTCTCTCTCTTTCCACAGTTGATAACTCAACCTTGCTTTCATCGTCTACCGTGACACAGGGGGAGAGCTTGAACAGGTACAGTGTTTGCATATACAAAATAGTCAAAAATGCATCGTA
Source organism: Mesocentrotus franciscanus (assembly GCA_037976565.1). NCBI lineage: Eukaryota > Metazoa > Echinodermata > Echinoidea > Camarodonta > Strongylocentrotidae > Mesocentrotus > Mesocentrotus franciscanus. The sequence continues at coordinate 29,767,576 of CP137667.1, read as the reverse complement.
CGCCTTTTCCATTAAGGGGATATTTCTTCATAATTTCCAATATAAAATTTATCGCAAAAAAGTACCATGTGGGCGCAACAACACACAGACATACACACATAAGATAAGCATAACAATATATTTTATATACATATATAAGCCGGAGAAAAGGGCAGATTTGCCAACACTTATATCCACGTCAAGTTGGGTTTGGTGTTCATACGTGTATATGGGGAAGGGGATAGGGGTTCCTAGATATCCTATATTATAAATGTATTAAAGAGGACGTTTACTGTGCGGTCATGGCTTAAACTCGTTTCTGTAATATATTTCCTCGATTTAAATGGATATATGCGACTGAAATAAAATAGATCTCCATATTTTTTAGTGAGTGAGTGCTCTAGAGTTGTACTTGGGGATCTCTATGGTGGGGGTTCAATTACACCTCCTTTACTTCTAAACTATAATAGAAACACAATGTCATTGGTTCCCAAGGGGATTTGAAGTGCATTTACTCAGTGAACAAAGACAGCTTTTTGTAAAGAGTTACGTATTTTCTTCAGTATAATATTCCAAAGGCGATGAAAATCAGGGTCAATGTATATTTATTTAATATTTGTAATTTGCGCTCATATAACTCATTGCCAAGTGCGGTATGAGAATAAATGAATACATTTTAATTTGTGGATGGGTACAGTGATATCACGGTATGATATTTACATCTCCAGCAGAGGTTGTTGTCCTACTATTACAGTGCTCTTGTTAAGATGATTGAAGTTATTAGTGTGTCTTGCGCAATACATTTGGTCTGAAACAGTAGCAGCAGGGTTTGCTGTACTACTAGTAGTGGTGGTAGTGGTAGTAGAAGTAGTAGTAGTAGTAGTAGCAGTAGTAGTAGTAGTAGATATATTAGTACAGTAGTCTTTAAATAGTAGTGGTGGTAGTCGTAGTAGAATTAGTAGTATTAATTGTAGTAGTAGTAGTAGTAGTAGTAGTAGTAGTAGTAGTAGTAGTAGTATTAGTGGTAGTAGTAGTAGTAGTAGTAGTTTTAGTAGTAAAAAGAGTAGTACAAGTAATAACAATAGTATTTGTCTTGGTATTAGTGATAGTAGTAGTAGTAGTAGAAGTAGTAATATTAGTAGTGGCGGTAGAAGTAGTAGCATTAGTAGTAGTAGTAGTTGTTGAAGTTGCAGTAGTATTATATGAGGAGTGAGAGTAGTAGGAGTAGTTCTAGTAGTGATGGGATTAGTAGAAGTAGTAGCGGTAGTAGAAGAACAAATAACTATAGTAGTAGTAGTGGTAGTAATAGGAGGCGGAGTATTTGCTGTGCACGATCATAATACGAATAACAATAGCTTTGAGAATCGTGTAATTGTCATTCAATTGTCTCTTTTTTATAGATATAACGTTGAAGATTTACATGTTTTCGGTGAATTTCGATCAGGATTTTACTTTTATCTCACTCTTTCAGAAATCGAGCAAAAGGAATCGCCAACACTGACACTTTATCAGACGAAATACTTAGCCAATTGGCAGAGGCGTTGGCCGTAGTCAATAATTTACTCACGCTAGGTCAAAATCTCGGATTTAGGCAAAACGAAGTCGACATGTTTATGAGTGCGAACAAGAAAAATGACAGTTTCGAAGGGACCTCCGCCATGCTGTTTGCCTGGAAGAAAAAAACCCGTAGATTGAAACAAATTCCAGATTTGGTGAAAGCACTGATTGCATCTGATTTGGTGCCCTTTGCAGAGGAATTCTTCCCTGAAGAAGGTATGATGGCTTCCTTTGAACCAGTTCGTAGTTATACAATCTGCATACGTGCTGACAAAGGTCGTTTGTACTAAATTCGTAAAACCCACAAAGACGAATAACAGATAGTTGCTTTTGAATGTTATGGTATTATTATTCACCAAAATAAAATAAAATTAGTCATTTATTTTAGCATCTCCGTGTCTTTGGAATTGATTTTTATTAATTAATACCCATAATGGCGACTCTTCATGTTTAAACAAAATATGTGGATATCTGGGGTCATTATTACCATAACATAATATGTATGCTATCTAGGAACAGGTAATGAAGACAAATTCGAATGATTTGCATAATAATATCATTTCTTATAGGAAAATGTATTACTTTGTGTTTTATGCGATTACGTCTACCCGACTTGTCACGGTATCAGAGTGTCGTAATACCAAATCAACATCAACATGGAAGATATATTTTCTGCGTGTATTGATCTTGTCTTCCGTCAAACATTATTATCTCCTACACCCCCAAGGAATGCAAGCGATAACAGGAGGGGGAAAAAGAAGTTTATTTTAGATAACGCATGTCAATATGTTTGTATGATCAATATATTATCGTGTGTATGTTGTGAGGGTGTATTTATCTATGAAGCATGTAGGTATGTATAATTATCTATTATTTACGTGTTTTGTATCATTTTTTTTGTAGCCGCAAAACAACTCTCGAAAGAAACCCCTTCCACATCATATTCTAATGTGGCCAGTGCAAGCTTGTTGGTATTAACTTGATATTTTACGATTTATTTGAAGGGGGCCCTATTTCGCCACAGTATTTGAAAAAAACATATATATACATAAATAAATTTTAATTAAAAATAAGGAAATATTTGGATCCTCACCAACATACAAGTACATAAAAAAGTATCGAAATAAGTTACAAATTAATCGTTTAAAATTCATAGAGTATTCTAATCATCAATATATAATTACAAAGGGAGAATCAAATACGCCGTTTGGAATATTTTCATCAGTGTACTAGTAATTGCAAAATATTAATCAAAAGGGGTGAAAGTGAATAGTCAAATTGGACATCATACTTTAAACGAACAAATAAACGAAAAGAAATAATAGCATGAAAGTACAGAAGTATTATCAAGGAAATAGTTATTAGTAATATCCAGCCAATCTCTGTTTATGTTATTTATTTCTTATTTTGAACTCTGTACTTAATCTGCCACCGTATATACTGCTAATAGAGGTGACATCAATCTGACTTATAGCATACTCATTACTTAAAAAAAAAAAAAAGATAAACATGTAGGTGGACAAATAAATGGATTCTATCATGAAATTGGACTTAAGTTGATACCTATATTTGGAATATATGTTTTTATTATTAGGCTTTTTGTTTCAATAAATTAAAGTGGCCCACTATGTTGTTGTATGTTATTGTTTAGCCCTGATGTATGTATAGTGATGTAAGGTAATAACTTAACTCATAGGTATTTGTTCAATTTATATTTTGTTTTCCATACTCTATTTACACTTTTACATCTAATTACATTTCAACTCCCGACCTCCATTCCCCATTCAATCTTCACACATCGCTCTCATTGCCACACCTTGGTCAATTCCATTCCATTTCCACTTCACAAGGTTCTATTGTTTAGTACTCATTTATATTCAGAGCACCTTATGATCACCCTTTCATACTGTTTATTGGTTCTTCCTCCCACCTGGGTTCCTCCATTATGTTGTACTATCATTTGTTATGTTTCTGGTTGGTTCTTTATTCATGATGTCACTCGTGTTTTGATCTATTGAAATTGAGATTTTTAAAATAAAGTCAGTGTAACTTTAATCTTAAAACGAGTAGGACCTAAATTCTTGGTGTTTTCTACAGTGCCATAAAGAGATAAGCGTCATACTTGACTGACCAAAACGCTTATAAGAAGCGGCCAATTATTTTTATTCTAACATTTCTGCTCATGTAAGTAATAAATAATCCGATAAACTGCATATGGAAATATACGCACTATTCCATGTACAAAGTACTCCTGCATTCTTCATCGAAGTTGTGTAAGTAGGAGGACTGCATTTGGGCGGCGTTCTGCACGCATATGTCCCTTTCGACCCATCACTGCAGGACCCTCGTGAAGCGTAGCATTAATACTCGTGTGATTACACCGGTTAAATAAGACCAAATTTTAAAATCATATTGTTTAATACTATATTATCATTAACAACGTAAATATGGATTTTGTTTTGGTCTGTGATTTACCCATATATTGGACTGAATTGTCACGGAGAAAGAACTTATGGAACTGGCAGGTTGCCTTCATGCAAACTCCTAACACAGAAGTCACCATTAACTTAGGGGTTGGGTATACCGAACACGACAATATCAGGAGGCAAAATGCATCATCATTAAAAGATGCTTATTTCGAAATGTTAATGAAATGGAAACGCAAAGAGGATGGTGGAAAAGTTAGAGATCTTGATGAAGCTTTACATGAAGCCGATTTTGGGGGCTTTCGTACAAAAATACGTAACTATTTTATGGTATCCACAATTTCATGTATAAAGAACACGATCGCATTAGACTTTTAGAAAATATCAACCGATTAAATTTAAAGGGAATTTCAATAGGCTTTGGCAATCACTTATTGAAATGTGCGAGCATTACTGCCACTGACGTATTACGTAATATGAACATGATTTCAGTGGGATAAACAATGCGATATTGAATTTAACCTAGAGTTGAATTGTTGAAATTCTTTGTGATCTTGTCAACATGGTTAATGTAAAAAATCAGTGTTGGACTTCTGGCACTACCTTAATTTACCTTTCAGATCGTTTTAACACGGTTGATATAAAGCATAAGAGTTTATCTTCTGGCATAATCGACATTTGGCAAGGCGGTAATACACATTTGCCACAGATGATTAACTATTTGTATCATCTATATACAGTGTGAGTCAAAACAAGTTTACATCTAGAAAATTGATAATTACTTTAAATATCATCTATGAACAGTAAATTATTATACATCTTATGAAAGAGTGTTTTATCCCAAATCATTTGGTATCATTTTTGTGTGGTATGTGTTCACGCTTGGATGAAGAGGAGGCATTGTTTGCGAGAGTGCAAAAATCGACTTGCGCCAAAGTTGCTTATCTGATCTTTTAATAAAACAATTGGGACTTAGGTATTAAATCGGTTTTTGCAGATCCAAATAACTTCCCTAACAAAATTAATCATGCCACACATATCAAATATCGAAGATCAAATATCAACGAACATTTGTGCGCGTGTCTGTGTGCGTGTGTGACTTTGCTTCTGCAAAAAGCATATGCAATGCATTTCATTTGGTGCATTCAATTCATTCTTTTACTCCGCTAATCCCAACATAATACATGCTGTAGGCATCACTTTTGCGCAAGTCGATTTTTGCACTCTCGCAAACAATGCCTCCTGTTCATCCAAGCGTGAACATATACCACGCAAAAAAGATACCAAATGATTTGGGATTAAACATTCTTTCATAAGATGTATAATAATTTACTGTTCATAGATGACACTTAAAGTAGTTAGCAATTTTCTAGATGTAAACTTTTTTTTGACTCACACGGTATTTTGCTAGCCTATTTCATCAATTCTAGTTTACTCTTTCCTCATTTATTTTTCTTCCACTCTTAAGAACCTGCTTTAAACCACAACTAGACCAATGATGCCAATCCCATTTAACTAAAAAAATGAGTTATTCAGAACATCTCATTTGACTTTTATTCCAGAGGTGACAAACGCAATAATTATACACCAAAATATATCTTTATATTCGGAGTAATATTCAACATCCAAAATTATATGTCATTGTACATAGAAAGCTTGGACCATATGATCACAAATGTATAACGCATGCTAGGTTTTATTAAATAACAAGTATCACAAAATGCTTCAAACTTGTGTTTTCTAGTGCCCAATGTAGGCCAACAACATTTAATGTTCTGTCGTTATGGATATAAGCTTGCACTTGGTTACCATTTAGTTCAAGGTGTTGTGTTCATAAATGATAATAATAGATTGAAATTAATGGTCTCTGAAAGTCGATGATAGCTCACAAAAGGTGAATACCCGTCTGAGGGGGAATACCATCCTATGATTTGCTGGCAGTCATAGAAGACAGTGCAACAGACCTGTAAACAACTGCATGTGCAATCTCGCTTTACAACGATTCTGATTAATTAATGTCGTGTAAAACACGTTTTTAGAAAATTGGCGATGAAAACCCGCTATCCATATCCAATATCCCAGTTGTCGATCGTATCCTTGGAGCGTCCAAACCTGTTAATGATTGTAAAGCGCACCGCATACTAAACGATCATCTGTTTTTGAAGAAATGGCTATTATATTAGAAATATTAATCTAGACGAAAACATGATATTCCTGATTAGGTTTCTAGATAATGATAAGAATACCAATAATCAGAATTTTACTGCATTTAAGCCTTTAACAGCATTCAAGCCGAATCGGTTTCAAAATCGTAAACAATCAACTTTACTGTTCCGATTGTGAGCCGATTTCGTTTTATTCCTCCAAAGAAGCTTTATATCCCTAGAAATAATTTATATTATATTAATTTGACTCTTTAGTTCCTCGTTCATTAAGATATTACATGTTTGAATGTTTATATCAAATGTAGTTGCAAATTCTTCAAATATCGGACAACGTCGGATCGTATCCCGATCGTATGATGTGCGGTGGAATTACGACATATTTTCCGGCTAAAACTTAAAATGAACCTCTTCAGATTCATGAAACACTTCATTTTCAAGCAAAATGTATTGATATATTGCACTGATCATAACAATGGCTTTGATAAATAAGTTAACCCATCCAGAGACGTGTCCCTGCTCCAAGCCTGGCTCCAGCTGCAACCCAAACCCAAACTCTCCGTGTTATATAGCATGAACGCAGATCCAATTTTGCTTATTTTAAAATGTTTCATATTCCATATGATTATGTGAAATAAAATTTTACTGGACTATTAATTGCGAACCCAATCGCAACCAATCCTAATCCAGCTTTAAAATTGAAGAAATACATCTGAGCAAGAACAATTGTAATATCACCGCTTTACATGTGGTATCCTTGATATGTATCGACTCTAGCGTTTCCACGTAATATAATGATTAATTTGAATTTGATTAAAAAAAATGTTTAATTTGTAAGAAAGGGGCAAGGTTAAGGTCGGTACAAAGTGTTGGTTAAGGAAGGGAGTGTGCATGGGGTGGAGTGCCAGAGCTGACTTGGTTTTAGTTGTTAGCGCAGTATAAGGTATGTTGCTTTGTCAGGCAAGCACTTAACGAAACAAAATGCCCCATATTGCTGACACCCACTACAGCCAAGTAGGCCAAAACTATGTATTTAGGTGGCTCTGCGACGCAGGGGATACCCCTCTCGTTTCTGATTAACTCCCACATGTATACCCATATTTTAAGGTTGATCTTAAGAAGAGTTGCATATAAAAGAATAAACCAATTTACGCGTCTAAAGTTCACTTGCACTGTTAATGACAATGGCTTATATAAATCAAGTCACGGAGATATTTACACTATGATATTTATCGGACATTATGAAATGAGTGTCAGATGTATGCCCCTAAACGATGATAATTATGATTAGGAACATTCTCAATAAACCAGGTAGTATATTGATAATATTACATGCTATAAACAAGTCAACTGAACAATATTTTAACTTGCGACAATTCACATCAACTTCAGAACGTATGTTTAGAACATTTGATGTTATACAAAGTTGGGCGTTTCCTTACTATTATTTTTTTTGGGGAAAAAACCCGCTTTAAAATCTATACCAAAATATATTACTCAGAGTTATAGAATTCGTTTAAGAGATATGTTATGATGCAATCTATCATGTTTTATACAATTGCTGTTATTGAATATCCATCTGAAATATGAAATCATTTTTAAAACGCTCTATCCATCTTGCACCAATGCTATCAGTACACACTGCTGTATTGCAAAATGATATAGAGAACAGTAACAGGGAAATCCCATTTCTACAGCATATCATGCGATGAGTTAAAGGGAGTGTAGCATGGCAAATACTGGTTAACGCCATCTACGTCTCATTTTGGACAACTGCACGTAAACGAATGGACTTGATTAACGGTAGTCAGCGACCTAATCTCTACATGGTCAGTGCGCGCTAGCGTTCGCAAAACAGACCGATGTTCTCCCCACGCTTCGGTTTCGCGTATGTTGCACGCACGTGAATGCTGCGGCCACGTCGTCCGTAGTCGTATTATACCCGATTGGCCCCGAGTAGGGCCACGGGAAAGACACATAGTCTCGTCATGCTACACTCCCTTTAAGAGACGCTCTGACCTCCACATGTCAATGAAAAGACACCCTCTCTTGTTTAGTGTATTGGACCCGATTGTGAATGAAAACAAAGAAACTACAATTTACGAATGTATTGTCTCTACATAACGTGAAGATATGATACACTGAAATAAATCCTTGTTTTGTCTATCAAATACTCTCTTTCTTTTCAATTTCCTTTCTCTATCTTATTCTCTCACCCACACACACACACACTTTCTCCCTCTCTCTTGCCTTTCTTCCTTTTGCTGGCTTTCTCAGTTTCTTCTTTTACCTCTATCCGTCTCCTAATTAATCTCTTTCCACATCGTACCTAGCCTATCCGATAGGCGTCTGGCTTTATGGCAAGTATACTAATCGCGTTATGGACCGGAGACAAACATCGGCGCGGACGTCAGCCCGAGCGCCTATCATCACTGGTGAACTCATCATTATTCATATATGTTTTTCGTACGTGTGACGAGTGTATTCTCATGCATGATTCATAAGACTAGCCTTATTTGGTGAGCGATCCCTTCTATTCAACCAATCATGAGTTCATGACGTCATGGCCTCATCGCTCATTGGCCTATTTTGGTCAATGGACATGAATATTAATGAAAGAGCTTTGCAGGGGGTTCGTAGATTTTCTACGAACGAAACAATGTACATAAAAGAAAATTAACTTTTCGCACCCAGCAGTGATGATAGGCGCTCGGGCTGACGCCCGCGCCGATGTCAGTCTCCATAACGCGATTAGTATACTTGACATATAGCCCAACGCCTATCGGATAGGCTACATCGTACCTGGATGTTCACCTAGAAAAGATAGCATGCAACAATTATGTAATATAAAAATGTATACTTGTAGTTGTTGAAGTATTTCTTTAAATTTTGTTGTAGGCAAAATTTGCATTATCTCATATCTGTGTGTTAAATTTGATATACATGTACATAGCCGAATATGCATTACTGTTTTTCTACTGATGTATTGATACATACGCCCCATGTGGTGTCATCTTTCTTAAAGTGCGTCTTTTGATGACATACATGTTATCATGGTAAATCACGTGGTTTTTGTAACTAAATGACTAAGTATACAACTTTGAAGTGTGTTTTGCCTCTATCTCGATGACATTAGTAGCTTTATAATACAACATTCCACTTGTATCTTTTAGAACACAAAGGGTTTGCTTACCTATATTCCATTTTCAGAAAACTTTTGTAAACATTTATTTTTCATATACAAAATATTCATACTCTGGAACATTATAATTCCTTGTTCATGTATAACGAGGATTCTGTGTGTGCTCTTGATACTGTTTAAAGAGAATAAAACGTTTGAAAAACCAATTTGGAAATGTCCTATTTGTTCTTGATCTTACGTATCAGCGTAATGAGACATGAATACAAGGGAATGTGTGTGCGCTTGTGTGTGTGCTTTAAAAAGAGAGAGAAAGAGAGATATTAAAAGAGGATATACTGAGAAATAATTTTAACCGGTATATATCTTGTTTTGATAGGATATGGTTAATATGGGACTCGAACCGTTAACCACTTGATTCACAGTCCAGCGACGTATCCACTAGACCTCGACACCTCTACTTGCCTAGCGAACGATAAGATAAGATCAAATTATTGGAAAAGTGAAGGGCATAAAAAATTTATCTTTAACAAAAATTATGATAATTATACTTTCATAAGAAAAACCTCATTTGAATACATTGAATTAAAGTAATTTAATGAAGTAAACATTATATGGTTAGGGTACTATGTTATCAATATGGGGTTTGCAATTCAGTTTATTGTTAATAGTAAGCCCGAGTAATCTCGTAGAGCATAGTTATGTCTAGCGGCTCGAGTCAAGAGAGAGAGAGGAGGGGAGGGAAAGAGAGAGGGAGAGGGAGTAAGAAAGAGAGAGAAAGAGAGAGAGAGTTTTCGAACAGTGTTGATTTGTTCCCCTCAACATCAAAAATGTATTAAATACACGTTCGTCATGATTCCCGATCCCATGAAAATATAATAGATGGAAATCTATTATTCTTCTTTATCGCACCATCTCCATTACCTTTGTCATGTTTGTGATATTTAGTCACCATGGACACGGGAGTTTATGCAGGTAGGTTTTCCCAAAGGGTATTTTAGCACACAATTAATGTTGCGCCATATGCCACATTGACTGGTTGTTTTTTAACACACACAGAAATGTATTTTTTTTTAATATATGTTTTAACACAAACATGCATGCCAGCTGGTCAATACAATCCAACGACAATTAATGGAGTGTACACATAACGTATAGGAATATGATAACCCATTAAAAGGGAAGTCCATCCTGATATTGAATTAGTTTTAATATAAGCACAACCATTAGAGAGACATGTCAGTGAAGGTTTTTAGCAAAATCCGTTTAAAAATAAGAAAGTTATCAGTCTTGTAAAGTGCGATTAATCAAACAAAAAATGGCTACTCTGTGACGTTTCTTGCGAGCTCCCCTTTCATTTGCCCAGTACTAAAACAAGTAAAATGTTCAGTCATACACTCACCTTCAATATAATCATTGCAAATATGTTTTTATAATTTATACAACCCTGAATTAAAGTTCATGAAATTTTCTGTACAAAGGAATTTGAGAAGAGCTCGCAAAATATGTCACAGTGTTGCCAATTTGTGTTTCACTGACGACAAGTTCAAAAATTCAAAACTTTCCTATGTTTGATCAGATATTACAAAACCTTTGTTTCTCTCATTTTTGCTGCTTTTATTGATTCCAAGTTAATATCAGAGTGACCTTCCACTTTAAAAAAGTGTTTGTCAAACTTGGCCTTTGAACGAGACACTCTTACGCGGCGTGTACGACAGTTTGTTCGCATATTACAATAAATAATAACTATGTATTCCACGAATGTAGATAACTTGACCAATTTAGCTTTAGATCAAACCAGAGTGTATGAGTAGATTGCAAATTGCGTTACACCTTACACAATGCTCCGATGTAATGGCTGAATTTTCTTAGATATCCCTCCACATGAATGCATACACTTTTGAATGCAACAACTACTTATTGTTCTCCAGTTTCATAATAGGCCGGACTCTTGCCTCTTCTGCCCAAATCAAATCATGTACTTTACATTTAAGTTTATATTATTCGTTTCTTGTATAGGGCATTATCACATTATGATAGCGTCTGTATGTGCTTCCACGGGATTTTGGGATGTTATCACCCCGACTTTAGCTACAATACTATGAAATTTTCTTTCAAAACGGATGGAAGACGAGAACAATCATTAAGAAGTAATTAGAGATGGATATCGGAAAGGGTGTGCCTTAGGTTTTCCTTTTAAATTCGTTTATGGAATTGTCCCCCGTACATTCTGAAATTATATGAACAATTCTAAGAAGAAAAAAATGAACAGGAGATAAAGGAGGTATGGCGATAACACACTTTCTAGGCATAATCAGGGCCCCGTCTTACAAAGAGTTGCGATTGATCCAAATCAATCGCAAGTCCTCCAATTAATCGCAAGTTTGCAGTCTCCTATATATTATGTACATAATTGCGACTGATATCAATCGCAAATAAGTTGCGATTGATATCAACTCTTTGTAAGACAGGGCCCTGTCCTCCAAAAAGTGAATTTTCAGTCTCCCCAAACAGAAAATATTCGCTCGTCAGCTACACGTTCCCTTTGTAGCCTTATCTAGGGTTTGGTAATAAAGCTTAAGAACTTAGGTAATACGTAGGGAATACGTGGCAATTTCATCATTTGTTTACAAGAGCTGTATAAAGGCAAAATGTGTTGAAGGGACTTGGTAACATTGTTCAGATGAGAGAAAATGGTGCTAAGGTAGTGAATTCAATGCTAGATGTATCTAAAAGTTTGAGTGAAAACAGACTATTATTAATGTTCGATTCCTTAATTCTCCCAACCATATTATTACAATTTAATTACATTTTAGGTGAATGAAAATCGTCACAAAGCAATGAATTATTTACCATTCCAGACATTTGAGTGTTGTACTTAAAAAAAAACCTGTTTTATGTCTTGTTTTCATGGAAAAACGGTCGGGAAAATTCTAAAAATGGCAGTGGGAGAATTTACTGTTAGAGGGCGTCGCACAGTGACGCCTTCAAAGAAAACCATAAATATCTTTGTGGTTTGAGATTTTTTTTCAGGATTTTGTGCATGTTAGAGGGTAAGTACAGTAGAAGGAATATATTAAGTAACATTTCATACAAAAATTACGCAGTTCTTTCATCAACCCACAACAATGTTACCGAGTCACTTAAAGGGTCGTTCCACTGAAATTCGGACAGTTGTACTAACAAATTCCTCTTAACGATGATTACAGATGTTGCCTAACAAATAATCATGAAGAGAGAATATGATGAATTTCCAGAGCAGAATTTGATTTGGCTGTGTGATCAAAAGTGCCTTACAAATTTAAAATTCGACATCACAGAACGGACCATTTTCTGGGTCGGTCACTGCTAAACATTGCAAATTACATAATTTAACAAAGGCGTTGCTTGACTGTAGCCAAAATTATCATACTCCAAAAGGCAATTCTCGGTTTACCTTACTTTTTTTATTTTTTAAAGGGGATTGAGGGAGGGGGGGGGGGCGCACCCGGGTTTTGTTATGGAGTTCCTGATGATTAAGAATGTATACTGGTTCAGATCCCTCAAAGTCTGCTCATTAAGTCACTGCATTGAGCATAACTGGGTCAAAGTCTAAATCATCCCATACAAAAAAGATATTTGTAGATGGTCGTAGACGATATGAATTGGCTTAGCAAACATGACATTATGATTCATTTCTATATACGTATTGTGTAGCGAGCTTATCATGTGTATTTGCCGTGTAAGGAGTATACAACTAGGTCACGATCGCTATAGTTGTATATTTTTTAACATGAGCACCCGCAATGACACTGACTGGATCAACTCTATGCTCCATTTGGGGTTTCATAGAGGGCTTGATAGAGGCTATTCGCATTAGGTTATTGACTATTTATTTCTCGCAAAATGATAATACCTGGGCATTGTTTCACGACACCGTAATAAGTACAAGCTTCCCAACAATCCATTGTAACGCTCGTATGTACAGTAAACACACTTTTCAATGGGAGCCTGGGAGGTCTGTGATGCCCTGGACTTAAAGATAAAGACCAGTTCTTGTCATGCGATTGCATTGTGAAAGAAACGTTGTGGAATCGATCAGAAAATGTTGATCATCTAGCATATAAGTATTGGTGTGTACTGCAAGGTTCTGGAATCATCAAAATGAAAAGAAATTTGGCCTAGTCTTGGTAAAGTTACAGGCACTGTACACAGAAAGATGTATGTGGGACTAGGCGACCACGTGCGCGATATCTATTAGGTCCCAATAGATATAATAATTTACCAAATATATCAATTAGTAGGCGGTTTCCCGGCAAAATTTGTATCATCACGTATTAGTCAAAACATATTCTTTCACATGATTGGTAATGAGAGCTTCCATTTCATTTTTTGAGAGAGGGGCGTTTCCAAAACTGGTCTTTACCTTTAAAGAGATTAATACATGGAATTATTATCTATTACGTTTTTCCTTGCCATGCACATATCTCCTGGGTGTTTTTTGACATAATTCACGCGTGTGGCTATATTTTTTGAGATCTCCAGACTTGAGAAAGGCAGATAATAACTTGAGATTTATATGTATACACAATACTGTGAGGGTCCATGATTTATTGAGATCGCGGAAGAAAGACCCACAAGGCCATGGCAGATTGTCAAGGTAAGACAAATGAAACACTCAGAAAGTGTGGTGGTTTGATAACTGTTGTTATACAGCTTACGTTGGCGCCAAACGCCTGGTTAAAAGCCATTAAAAATGACTCGTAGTGGGTATGAGAGAGTGTATGAACTGATTTACTATGTATATTACACGGTCTATGCATGATCTATATCGTAGCTACTCATGACCTTGACCTTGACACAGAGATTGAAAGAGCTTTGCTTAGCATTATGCATACATTGGATTAAAAAAAAAAAAAATCAAATATAGTCTGTGCCAGCAGGCCAGGGTATGATAAGGGTTGGGCATAGCGCATGGTAATTATATGTGCAGATTATTGAATTTGTATTGATTTTTTCTCTCCAGAAAAATGTAAGTTGTGATCGCATGAGATATAAAGAGAGAGAGAGAGAGATAACATATACACACAGAGACAGGCATATATATATATATATATATGGAGACAGAAAGAAAGTATAGGCATAATATATATATATATATATATATATCAAAACATATATGATACTTGGCTGGGTCGTAAATGTATACATGCAGTGTAGCCTTTTTGGTCTCATGGTCAGATTTGGTAAATGTCTCTTGGTTCTTACTATTCTCTATCGATACTTTATCTCTCTGACAATTCTCATCTGCACATTTTCTCCTCACATTTCTCGACCGTCAATATCGCTTTTCTCTTGCTCTGTACGATCCGACATATTCGTATAATAAATAATCAGTACTTTAACTTCATAAACGACATGTTATTTTGTTCTTTGTTCGCCTACTTGTACCCAACAATAGTCAGCACAATCATTTCTACTATTTCTACATCCTTGATTATTTGATAAGCTTGTACATAGGTGTATTATGTGAGTAATGAGTTGACGGTGGATTTTTGTTTTGAGTTCCTACATGCGTTATGTCTCGACCAGAGCGGCAGAATTCGTCATCGTGACGATTTCAATGTCTAGTTTTATAATTTGGTTATTTTTAAGGGGTTGAGGGGGGTCGGGGTGGGGGGCACCCGAATTTTTTTTTATGGTGATCCCAAATGGTTAAGAATGCATATTGGTTCAGATCCCTCAAAGTCTTGCTCATTGAGACACTGCATTTGAGCACCCGTGTCAAAGTCAAAATCATCATATACAAACAAAATATTTGTAGATGGTTGTAGACGATACAAATTGGCATAGCAAACATGACATCATGATTCTTTTCTATATACGTATTGTGTAGTGAGCTTATCATGTGGATTTTCCGTGTAAGGAGTATTAAACTAGGTCATGATTGTTATTGTATCTGCATGAACATGAACACCCGCAAGGACAATGACGGGATCACCTTCATGTCTGTGCATGTTAAATCCATTCGGGGTTTCCCAGTTGCCTTGATATAGGCTCTTTCGCAATAGGTTTCTATTGACTATTTATTTCTCGCAAAATTATGACACCAGGGCATTGTTTCACGAGACCGTCATAAGTACACGTTTGCTAAAAACCCATTGGGACGCTCGTTTATAAAGTTAACACGCTTTATAATTGGATGCCTGCGATGCCCTGAACTTTAATAGGTTAATACAGATAATTATTATCTATTAATATTTTCGTTACCATGCAATTATCTCAATGGTGCTGTTGACATAAATCACGCACGTAGCTTTGTTTTTTGAATACTCGATAAACTAAGAGAACAGTATATTTGGACACATTACTATGAGGGTCCATGATATATTGGCATCGCGGAAGAAAGAACAAAAAGGCCATGGCATTTTTCAAGGTAAGAAGATTCGATCACTCGAAAGGGGCCTTTTTAATAACTGTTGTTCGGGAACTTATATTGGCGCCAATCGCCGGGTTAAGACCTGAATTACTCTACAAGCACAAACCCTTGTCACTCGTCGTTCGTATGAGAGTGTATATATGCACTGATAGACTATGTATATTGCACGGTCTATGCGAGATCTTTATTGTAGCTACTCATGATACTCAAGAGGCTGAAAGAGTTAGGCTTAGCTCATGCATGAGTGGAATGTTGTTCAAGTCTCAAATGTAGTCTGTACCTACAGACCCCTGTAGAATTAGAGTTTGGTATAGTGCATGGGAATTATTTATGTAGATTATGGAATTGGTATTGCTTTTTCAGAAAATGTAAGTTGTGATGGTATAAGATAAAAATAGACAGGACTAGCAGAGAACTCTCAAGGATCTTTTATATCAATTGTTTTAATTATTATCTGTATATTAATTGTCGTGACGGAGGATTATCAAAATTAAATTATTTGTTCTATATATATAAACATATATAACAAGTTGAAAATTAATAAATTATTCTGTGAAACGTCTGTAGCTTCGATTTTTCACACAAAGGGCTTCATTCGGTTATCAGTAATTCCCAGCTTTGGACGAAAATTAATTCGCAGTCTCAGACGTTATATATTTATTTTCAACTTGTTAAATTTTCGAAGTATTGAGACGCAATATGTAGACTGTATACATACATACATAAATGTATGTACATAATGATGAATGTACATAATATGGAAAATCAATTTGGCTTGGGATGTAATTTGAATAGCTACTAAATAATTGTTCCTCCTTACTAACTTCCTTTTGAGGGTTTGGAGAGGCTGTCTTTTGGTATTTCTGGTGTAGCCGAATATCTATCAACCTGCCTCCGTGGTCTAGTGGTTGATGGCGTACATACCTACACAAACTCGGGTTTAGTTCCTGGCGGAGACAGTTTTTGCAACCTCTGCAGCTATTCCCACAAAAGGAAATAGCATTTCCGTTTCGGGGTTTCCCAGTGGCCTTAAGATCGGGCTTTTTCGCAAGAGAATATTTACAATCCCTTTCTTGCACAATATTAGTATTTTGGCTATTAATAGACCTGCAGAAGTCTGTTATTTGTTGAGAACGTAATTCA
This sequence comes from Mesocentrotus franciscanus, assembly GCA_037976565.1. Lineage (NCBI taxonomy): Eukaryota > Metazoa > Echinodermata > Echinoidea > Camarodonta > Strongylocentrotidae > Mesocentrotus > Mesocentrotus franciscanus. The sequence goes on along the minus strand of CP137667.1, from coordinate 29,750,752 downwards.
TATCGCTAAAGGTTAGTAAGCCATGTCCCCAAATCATGACTCATTCGTAGTAGGTATATTGTGTTTAAATAACGTACGTCGCTATGCATACCCTATCATAAGTAAATAATGATGTTGTTTGTAGTGAGCACATTTTTTTTTTGTTGCACCCGAAAATTAGAAAATTGGAAAATCTCGCCGGCCGAAAATTCGCTCAGTGGGGGAAAGTGAGCACATTTTTTTTTTTTTTTTGCACCCGAAAATTAGAAAATTGGAAAATCGTGCCAGCTGGAAATTCGTTGAGTGGGGGTAGTGAGCACTAATTTTTTTTTTGGCCGGGGGGGGGGGCACGTGTACCCTATGCCCTCCTGGATCCGCCAATGAAATTCCGATCATCAGGAATTGACATTGGAGAGGCGCTCAATCATGTGTCGTTAAATTGTTTCGTTATCACCTTTGTTAATGATGCATACATTTATGAGGAGGTATTGTGGTACAGTGGTTCAGTCATTTGACTGTCAAAGGTAGTACAAAGTTTTGGTATGGGGTCATGAATTTGGTTCAAATGAACATATTGGAAGCATATGCGTTCCTACAATATTCAATGATCGTTGTCGCGATTGAAATCGAGTCTTAATTAGTGATGAAATTGTGAATAATAAACTGTTTATGTTGTAATACAACTTGTAGGCCTATAGCTCCCTCTCAAGATTGATATTACTTTAACTTCAAAACAATTTCTATGCCCGTTTGGAAATTATATATCAGAACTGCATATTCCAAGATTGTCATGGTCGCAGCTACCATTGTATGGCCATGGGCACTATTTAAAATTTATCGAGAGTACCGATACATTTGATATTTTAAATTCTCGAAATCCTAAGCGTTTTAGAGCCCAATTTTTTTCAAAGTTGCTTATTCTAACATTAGGTTTCACAATGGTTCTGCAACATTTAAACTTCATATTCCAATTCTGTTGAAATATTACCAACACTTTTTATTACCTTTAATCGAAGGATGTAGGGTTTGAATCCCATCCCGGTACTAACATCCTTTGGAAGGACATTAAATCCAGATGTTAAATGAGTACAAGGTAGGATGCAAAAGTCATTACAGTTTGCTTAGCATTGTGGGCGTGACGTAGCGACTGGCTTGAGTGCTCCCCAGGGATTGCAGAATGTTAATACTTTGCGTGTGGGTAAGCCTGAAACCGACGACAGGGAAATAATATATTTTTAAAACCCTTAGAGACACTGTCGATATATGAATTAGCGCTATATAAATCTAGAATGATATTATATGTATTATTATACATTTGTGGTGGATGTGGGCAGGCAGAAAGAAGGGGGAGTTAGACAAAGTGGGGGAGAGTAAAAGTGAGAGAAAAAGAAAGAGAGAGAGAGAGAGAGAGAGAGGAAACAATATAATACTCGCTCTCACAGAGAGAAAGAGAGAGAGGAAACAATATAATACTCGCTCTCACGAACCTTTTCACCGACCGACATCTACACCCTCACATTCTGCTCATCGCACACTGTGTCCCAGCAGGGTAAACAATTGTATTTAATAACGTGTCTGTACAGTTATTTCAATATGAACATACATGTTCAGTTCATTAAATCTTTCTGTTCTATCAACCCAGCCTTCCTCGTAATAACCTTACTGACCTGGGCCGCAGTCAGCGTCTCCGGAACCACTGAAGAACTTTCCAAGACGACCGGTGACACTGTTAACATACCATGTCCGTTTGGAGAAGGCACGGCACGTAATATCTACTGGTACTACACGAACTGTACTGGGGGTCACAAGATTGTATTTTTTGCCAAGGAGGAATTAACTTTTGGAGCAGAATATGCAAATCGAACAAGTTTGCAAAAGGACAATTCGACGCTCATCGTGACAGATATAACCGTCGCTGATGAGGGGACCTATTGCTGTACCGTGGACCGGCAAGGGCAAAGGGCAGTGTCCGATATCAACACCAAGCTCAATGTGTTCAGTAAGTTTGTTTTCTGATCTCCTTGACGGCCCTTACAAAATATTGATTATGACATTGTTTCACGTATAACCTAGACGTTAATGCCACATTACAACCGTTTTGTATAATATTAATAATAATATTAATTTCAAAATTGTGCTTACTGTTATTATATCCTAAGCAATTGCAGGTTCCCATTGACATCTGGGCTGAGAGTGGTACATCTTTATTAATGGGTTAACCAATACCTTAGTGTCGGCCTGGGATTCGAACCCGCAAGATTTGGATTGAGAGCCATTAAAATGAATACACCACTTTACCACGACACCTCCAATTTTGTTCTCAATGTTAACACCCGTTAAAGGTACTTTGTCCCATTTGCAGGCCAAACAAAAATGAAAAGGTTAACTTCCAACGGCATTTGAAATACATTACTTATTTAGAACTTCCCTCAAAACGAGAAAGCTTGATAAGGGCTTTTAATGGAAAAATAACGACCATTAATTGTCGAATCGACTTAGGTGATTGCAATCACTTAAGTAATAATCTGATTTTAGACCCTTTTACTGAATTGTCGTACATTTTGTGCTGCACAAAGGTTCAATCAGTTTAATTTTGGCCATGACAAGTAGTGGGTTATTGATGTAGACACATGCTTATGTACCTGTGACAGCTCATTTTATGTATGTTATTACCAAAGAAAAAAGAGATGTCAGTCAGTCACTCAAAAGTGTCTAACAGTGAAGTCTAGAAGGTAAACGGTTTTTCTTGCATAATTTGAATACTAGGACACTGCTAATGTTTAAATTTCACAGATAGGACATACATGACGCGTTCATATTTCCTGCATAGTTCCTGCAAAGATGTTGGCTGCAAAAGGGACATAGTATCTTTAACCCCTACTGAAGGAAAAGGCTGATGTAGAGTCCCGAGATCCCCTATCACTTGCCCCATTGTACGCTACTTAGAAAAGTTGCCATGCATTTATTTTCATTGGAGGGGTCGCAGGTAAGATCCTTGCTTACTTCTTCGGACTAGGAGTTTAGCCCACATCTGTCCCTCTGGACTAAGCTGTATTTAAATGGTACTGGGCAATTCTGTGATAATTATTACAGGATATGCGGGAAGAGCAGTAGTAACACTGATGTGGCTACCCTCTGATAACAACAACAACGATAACAATAATGATAATAATGGTAATAATAACACTATTATCATTATTATTACTGTCATTATATCAATCATGAGTGAAATTATCATACTAATTGGTGCGGTTGTTGTCATTTTGAACTTTCTACTGTTACAACAAATAATGTTTTAAAGCAAATAAGTAATTTATCTAATGATAAAGCCATGGGAAATGATCTACTACCGATTAGATTGATAAAACTTGCAATACCTTTCATCAAAGAACTATTAACAAATATAAGAAATCTTTCTATAACTTCTGGGATTGTTCCGGATGACTGGAAAGTTGCTCGTGTAGTAGCATTGCACAAAGGTGGAACAAAAGAAGCATGTAATTATAGGCCAATTTCAATTCTTCCAATTTTGTCAAAAATCGTAGAAAGAATTGTATTTAATCAACTTTACGAATATTTAAACGGAAACGGTATAATTAACAAGTATCAGTCAGGCTTCAGACCACTTCACTCAACTACCACAGCACTATTGAATGTAACTGATGACTGGCTGAAGAGCATGGAAGATGGAAAGGTCGTAATTGCTGTAATGTTAGATTTTAAAAAGGATTTCGACACGGTGAATCATGATCTCCTTCTCAAAAAAATTACAACAATATGGGATACAAGATCGCCCTCTACGATGGTTTGCTAGTTATCTGAAAAACAGATCGCAAGCAACGTGTGTTAATGGTAAATTATCTGATTTTTCTTCATTTAAATGTGGTGTTCCTCAAGCCAGAGGGTCAATACTCGGCCCACTTATGTTTGTATTGTATATTAACAGCCTACCCGAAGGACTTCGATATTGTAAAGTCAGCATGTATGCTGACGACACTGTCTTATATATTTCTGGCAATAAATTAAGCTTAAATGTAAACAAAACCGAGTACATTGTGCTGGGCACAAGACAGCGTTTAAAAAGAATACAGGATGATGATATTCATATCAAGATAAAAGGAACCCCCTTGAAACGAGTGCAATCATGTAAACATCTGGGAGTAATATTCGACGAAAGCCTCACTTGGCGGATCATATTAAACTATTGCAGAAGAAAGCAAATTCAGGATTACATATGTTAAAAAGTATTAAAAATATATTAAATAAAGAGTCATTGAAAATGGTATAAAATGCACTAATATCCTCCTATCTGAACTATTGTGATGTTATATGGGCAACCTGTGGGAAAACGCTGTTGTTATGTTATTTTGGATTATATACGTCAAAGACGAGACAATTTGCTGAATAACATTAGATGCCCCCCTCCACACATTTTTATTTTTTTATTACAGAAAGTGATAGTGGGATGGAAAAGTACACTCATTTGTATATACATGTATATATTTTTAATAATATTTTACTAACTTTTTTACTTCCCTTGTATATAAGTTTAAATATAATTGCATTTTTGTTGTTTTGCCTAAATACAACTTGACAATGCTATTTTATCGTATTAATAAATATTTTCAATTCTTAGTAAGCCCGTATTTAATTTTTATCCAATTTAAAAAAAAAATAAAGAAATAACTATGTTTACTATATTTTCACTATATTGTATTATATTATAGTATATTTATATCATATTTCAGCATATTTCATCATATTTATGGCATGGTTATAATCCTTTGATATTTCTTTACAATATATTTTGTTAAAAGCAAACTTATAAACAACTTTATATTGATGTATACATGCATACGAATTTCATATAATTTATCTCTACACGGTTTGTCATCAGTAATTCTACTATTTCGTTATTCTTGATATGATATATAGTTTTGTTGTTATGATTACTTAGTATTTTTATTGTATATGCACGGCCGAACAGCCGAACAGCTGAACTGGGCTTTTACCGTGAATAAATAAATGAATCAAATAAAATCAAATCAATCATTATTATGATTATGATAATTATTATTATTATTGTCATTACTATTATTATTATTATCATTTTGATTTTGATTATTATTATTATTATTAATATTATTATTATTATTACTAGCAGGACCCGTGGAAAATCCACGGGATTCTAGGGAGGGTGGGGGTTGAAAATAGATATGTGCTAACGATTATTATTATCAATGTTATTATATATATTTTTTTATTTATTTTTATTTTTTAATAATATTTTTTAAAGATAATTTCTTTTTATCATTTTATAATTTTTCTTCTTCTTTTCATTAATATTGTACTCGTTAGAATATCAACCTTTTGTTTGCTGTCCCATGTATCATTTTGAATTTTTTTTTATAAATATGTATCATGTAATAAAACTTGAAAATTGGAAGAAAACAGTGAAATCAATAAGTTGTAATTAAAATTGATGCATATATTTTAGACTAATACTTTCTTTTTACTTTCGTTAATTACGATTATTGTCGTCACTTAAATTCGTTCCTACTTTTTCACTATCCCTTTCCGGATCCTCACTCTCGTTATCTATACGAATATTGTTGTCATGCATGCACTGAAAATAATATACAAATATACATAAAATGACACTCGAGGATCTAGCTAAAACTATTCGCATCGAAGGAACATCAAATCGTATTATATTCTCCCGAGGGCCATCGCGGCCCGAGGGAGAACAGTACTATTGATGTTCCTGAGTGCGAATAGTTTTAGCTTGTTCGAGAATGAGTCATTGTATATTTGTTTTATATCCCTTCCACCCAGGCGCGGATCAAGGATTCCTTAGGGGGCCCAAATTTGAAGTTATGCGAGCCAAATATTGGTACGTAATGAGCAAAAACGTTTTTTTTTTTTTTTTGGGGGGGGCCGGGGCAGACAAAACATCCGCATCACCCCACTCTTACATGCAAGCCCCGCTCAACGTTTTCATAGTGATTCGGGGTCAAGGGCGGAGCCCCAGAAGCTCAGGGTTTTAGGCATTAAATTACGGTCAGATAAGCATCCCAGGGTCCGCCTTAGGGCCATTGAGTGGGTCCAGGGGGCAGAGCCACCGGAAGTTCAGGGTTTTTAGGCATTTAATTACGGTCAGATGAGTATAATTTGATACCTTATTTGTGGCACTGGCAGGTCACTCATTGGCGTGGGGTCCAGGGGGCGGAGCCCCCAGAAGCTCAGGGGTTTTAGGCATTTAATCACGGTCAGATGAGCATATTTTGATACCTCATTATTTTGTGACACTGGCAGGTCACTATTTTTCTTTCTTTCTCTCTTTCTTTCTATTTCTCTTTAATATACTTTTTCCACAAAAAGTGGGGAGGGGGGGGGAGCTCGAGCCCTCCGAGCCCTGCCATTCCACGGACCCTGACATGTAGGCCTCTAAATAAGTATATTTTTGCCCGACTGTAAATTTGGGAATTTGTCATTTTCCAACAAACGCAATCAAAAGTATAATGTACTAAAAATCTCGGAAAATTATGTAATTTCAGCAACATTTGTAAATCACCGGTATCGAATTAGAAATAAACCACGTTTAAATTTCATTTGGGGGCAGGCCCCAAGCACCCAAGCCCCCGTCAGTATGCAAGCGCCCCCGATCTACACCTTGTTGGCGGGAAAAATCGCAACTGATCTCCCCTACCTTTCTTCTTTCTCTTTTTTCTTTCCTTCCCTTCTTTCTCTCTCTTTTAGGAGTGCTGGGGAAGGGACGCAAGGCCGATTCACACGTTTTTGGCGGGATTAATCGCAACTGATCTCCCTTCTTTTCACCCTTTTCTTTTCTTCTTACTCTTTTTTGTTCCATTTTAGCTCTCTTTTGTTGGCGGGGGCGGGGGCCGGGGAGAGGCAAGGTTTTTGGCCCTCGATTCACAACTTGTTGGCGAGAAAATTGCAACTGATATCCCCTTCTTTTCCTTTCTTCCTCTTTTTCTTTCTCTTTATCTCCTCTTTTCCTTTTTTCTTTCCCTTTCCTTCCTTCTCTCTTATTTTGTTGATGAGGGGGGGAGGCAACAGCCCGGGAGGCAAGGCCCTTTCGCGCCCCCCCCCCACCTCCTTAATTCTTATTTACACCTTTTCTTTTCTTCTTCCTCTTCTTTCTTTCCCTTTCTCTCCCTTTTCCCTTCTTTTCCTTCTTCTCTCTCTTTTTTTCTTTGCTGGGAGGGGACCAAGGCCCCTGCCCCCATGGATCCGCGCCTCCTTCCACCTGTAGGCCTATCATTCCTTGCACACTTCTGTAATAGCATGTACGTACCGTACTCACATTCACATCACATTCAAAAAGAAATAAAAGAAAACAACAATTGCACGGCTCAAACATGAAACATTGAATGATCTAAATACACGCTATATACAGGTACTACATGCAGTATAGCTAGAGTGCTGCAGTTACTGCATAGGTTAAATTGCATTGTGTGAGCGCCGTGACTGGCCTGACACCGCGGGAGTTGCCCGTGCGGAGGCATGTGATATTACCTAAGCTCGCTGAATTTTTCTTCTCTTCAGTTATATGGTCTCGACATTTACAATCTATTTGCGTTATTATTGTTGTGATTTCAATGTAGTTTTCATAAAAGACCAATAAAGCAGAAGCTTGGACTATGATTATGTTGGCATGGTCCACAGAATTTGTACAAATATATTCAAAGTAAAGATTTTACGCGAAAAATCGGACTGTTTGTGCCAATATATTGTAACCGTCGCACGAATTATCTCGACTGTGTGTGTACGTGTGTGAGCGTAGAACCACGTATTACGTTGACGTCAGTTTGGCTGATGCGTATATATAGCAAGATGCCTCACACGGGATAGGCCCAACCCATCGCATCATGCATGTGCTACGCTACATGACGTGAGTGAAGTGTCTCTTGATAAAGTATCTCTTTGATTAGACTGCATATAGCAAGATGCCTAACACGGGATAGGCCCTCCCCTTTGCGACGTGCATATTTGCTACAACACATCATGGACTGGACTGTCCCTGATAGTGTGATCTCTTTGATTAGACGTGCAGAGGGCGGGTGCACGCCTCGCCGACTCACTCTCGCGGGTTCGTCGCCTCCTTGCACGGACGACGCCGGCCGTGCTCTCGTCCGCCCGTCCTCCCGGGACCCCGAAACCACCTTTTAACGACATGGACGGCGACCACGGGGTCGACGTGGCACGCGACATGCCCGATCCCATCCATTTGGAATTGTGTCGCCGTTCCCGCGCCACGGCAGAGGCGGGCAGGGTCGAGGAAAGACGGGTTTGATGTCAAGAAATTCACATTGGCAGACCGTTACGCACCCCCCGCGGCGATTTTGCGTATTAATATATAGATTATTCATAATGAGACTGGTGTAAGTGATGATATCATCATTCAATTAAGGTCTTCGCCCTGACACGCTTCCAGTGATTTCACCTTGCACCGGGGCTGACGAGTCTTCATCCTGTAGCATTCATGCCAACCAATCCTTCACCCTTACCTGCACACTCCTCAACGTTTATCCTGTTCAAGATACCGAATTCATTTGGTATCAGGATGGAAAACGTGTCTCATCTACCGACGACGTTAAGCAGAACGATGACGGGACCACTGATATCAGTGAACAGATTCAGGTGTATGAAACAGGAAATTTTACCTGTAACGCCACATATCTTTCGGCTAATGGAAAAGAGAACACAGCCGCATCAGTTGAAGCATGGATCATACTACCCGTAGGTATGTATTCATACAAGTGTCATAATTGGTACTGAACACTGTGGCTGCTTTCTGCGCCTAGCTACATGGCCCCTTGTTTGCCATACGTACAATTTCGCACAATACAAAAGACACAAATTAACGTAAGGATTGTTTGTGCAACAAATATGGCTTTGCAAAATTACAAATTTCCGGTGTTAATTAGACCCATGACAACCCTTTTAACACCGGTATAGATTTTTCTTGCACTAGAACCAATCGTGAAGCCTTTGTTAGATCAATCTCAAGACAAATGCAATACGGCAAAGAAATATATTCACTAAAAGGAGAATTGTATCTGCATATTAGAAGGATACACAATTCTATTAGTCCTACTGTAATAGTATGATATAAAAAGGATGCACACATTATAATAATTACGTGACTTTAATGTTTGACGTTATGTTGTTAATATCAGATCATATTACAATATACGTTATATACGAATTAATATGTACAAATCGCTTAGCATGAAATTATGTTTTGATATAGCTGTCTTGTAAAGCGTATTCGTGGTATTAGAGAGACTTTCCATTCTAGTTTGCGCTTTTAAAAGTCCAATCTTGTTATTCTCATTAATCCCACTATCATTATTATTGTTATCATTATGATAATTATTGATATCATCATTAAGGCACGAATATGTCGAATAGGCCCCTTCAGAACTTACATGGTGTTCAAACTACCTTAGGTCTTCCTGATATGAGCATATTTTTTGTTTTTCTTCAAATTTTCGCCTTTCTTTAGATGTACCAAACACACCGGGAACGAATTTGACGAGTGGTGAAATCGTCGGGATAACAGCAGGCACTGTTGTGCTTGTAGTCATCCTTGCGATCATCGTCCATATCATCTATCGTCGAAAATTCAGAGGCAAGTTTGTTTTCCATATGAAATATGACGAGATTATTTCCTACTCGAAAACGAAATCATAATTTGTTTTAGTATTTGAAAGGAATATTGCAATAACAAAATAAAAAAAGTTAATTAAATAAAAGGGAACGTTGTTATTGTTGGTAAAATCTACCCAATATTGGGTTAATTTTACCCTATATTTTGTTAAATTTCACCAAAGAAATATGCCTGTTCCCATGTCTTACCCATTAGGTCTCGTTGAGACCTTTGTTGTGCGCAGTTTCAATTCACTTACACATATACAAACCGCGGTTTACCGCGTCATAATATCTGAATGAACCTTTATTGGGTAAATTTAACCCAACTTATTTTCGAGGGTGTGTCGCCCTCAAACTACAATCTGTTTACATCTTGATCTTCGTCTATTCTTTGTTTTGTTTTCCATTTCGAGATATTTGCGTCTATTTCTGTTATTTTTTTAAATATAGAGACAGTACACAATTATTTGCGGAAACTAAAGAAAAACAGTGTACCTATATGTGTTTTTTTTATGAGAATAATACAACCAATCAGAATTAATCATGTTTATAGAGGCATAAATATGAAACATGATACTAAAGTTTGCATTTGTTTTCAAGGTCAAAGCTCCTCTAGACATGATATCGAATTGGAAGAGACCCACCAATATATTACCCCACAAATTGCCCGCCGTTTTGCTCTGGACTTTATTTCGTCACAAAGGGATTTTGGACTTGACTTTCATTGGTGTTCAGATTGATGGGTTTTTATGATATTTAGGTTTATCGTTATGTCAAGGGTATGATTTGAAATTGACCTCACAGGAATTCACCCTGGAGATTCAAAAGCCTATTTAGCTCTGCACCCTCACCGAAACAAATGCTTGAAAAACACCACTTGTTAGTCTATTTAAAGGATCTCATTTCTCCCAGCAGGAGATGGAGATCCTCCAAATCCTCAGAACAGGAAAGGTGATTCCCAACAATATCAAGGTATGTATAAGTGTTATGGTCAATTGCATAAGCCTCTGGACTATGAGCCACAAGGTTCGAATCCATGCCGTCGAGCACTATCGTCCTTTGGCAATACGCCACAAATATTAGTTTGTCATACTCGACCCTGGTAGGAATTATTCCTTTAATGCAACGAGCGCTGCGATCTTGGGAGTTTAAAGCCGGGATGATAATATCAAAAGTTCTTTGGAAGCCCAAAATGTATGGCGTAAAGCACAAACGTGTAGGTCGTATAATCGGCATAAGGACGTACTTCAGACTTCGTTTAGATTAAATTCATTGTCACGGTTAAAGTAAATATTTATCTTGGAAGTCCTATATATATATATATATACATTTATTTTTTAATCCGACAGTCATATGTGCCGTAATATCAACAACATCATATTAAGTTTTCAATGATATTTTCTTGCATAGTTAGGCTACTGAAGCTCCAGTTCATGTTCAGTGGTCAATCATATTACCTGATGATTCTCCTCGCGATTTCTGTAACCATCATAACAAAATAAAATGTCACTCTTTTAATGTATTTTTAGTATTCACTATTGAGAGAAGGCGTCAGTCTAGGGTTTTAATCAAAGGAACTAGATGATTATTCTGTCATGCATATAATATGATAACACATTCTAACATGCTCATGAAACGCATTTTTATTCACCAACTATTTCTTTAGTAACAACAGAAGTTTCAGAACTCCTTGAAATATCACCAGAAACCGGGTCTAAAAATCGAGATGGTAAGATCATTTAAAGGTTTAAAACAATATTTGTCAAGAAAGAAAAAGACAACAGCAACAACTTTCTTTGTACCTATTTTATCCTTTATCTGTAACTGTTCTTACGGATGTCCAAAGGCGAGCAATACATCTATCTATCTATATATCTATCAGGCTATAGTCCATCCAGACGTTGGACAAAGCCCTCCTCATAACATTTCCATTTTCTTCTGTCTCGAGCTGTCCTAGTCCAAGCGGCCGTTCCCATGTGTGATGTTAGGTCATCTCTCCATTTTCTCTTCTGCCTTCCTCTTCTTCTCTTTCCCGTCCTTGGTTGCCATTCTGTTAAACGGTTTGTCCATCTATTGTCCTGAAGTCTTGCTACATGCCCAGCGCATCTCCACTTTGATTCTCTGACTTTTGTCCATGATGTCTTTAACTTTTGTTTTCTGGCGTATGAATTTGTGATTGATTTTGTCTCGCAGAGATAAATGCGACATCTTTCTCTCCATAGCTCGTTGAGTAGTTACAAGCTTCTGTTCTAGATCCTTTGTTGGCACATATGTTTATTCAATCACTACGAAACAGAACGCCTTTCCTGGCTTAAAGGTACTATGTCCCATTTGCAGGCCAAAAAAATGAAAAGGTTGAATTCCAACGGCATTTGAAAGACAATACTAATTTAGAACTTCCTTAAAAAATGGGGCTTGAAAATGTCTTTAAGTGGGAAAATAACGACTATTAGTTGTCGAATCGACTTAGGAGCTATAGAGCTAGTAAGTAATAGTCTGATTTTTCAGACCATTGTACCGAATGGTCGTACGTTTTATGCTGCGCAAAGATTCAATCAGTTTAATTTTGGCCATTACAAGAAGTGGGTTATTGATGTAGACAAATGCTCATGTACCCTTTACAGCTCATTTTATGTATGTTATTACCAAAGATGAAAAAGCCAGTCAGTCACTCAATAGTGTCTGACAGTGAAGTCTAGCAAGTAAACGGGTTTCCTTGCATAATTTGAATATAAGGACACTGCTAACGTTTAAATTTCACAGATAGGACATGCATGACATATTCATAATTCCTGCAAAGTTCTACAGAATTTGATGTTGGCTGCAAAAGGGACATAGTATCTTTAAGAACATCAATATGCCGAACAACTAGAAAAATACATGTCATGATAATTCGATGAAATAAATTATATTAAATTATAATTTTTATTCGGAATATTTAGTTTTCAATCCTTTCATTTATTTTCCTTTCACCTGACTTTCCTGAAAGATTATATATTTGTGTTCTAGTAGTAACAAAAGCCCATTTAGTTCTGCACCCCCACCGAAACAAAAGCTCGAAAATACCACTTATTAGCCTATTAAAGGATCGCGTTTAAATTTCTCCCAGCAGGAGATGGAAATCCTCCGACTCCTCAGAACAGCAACGATGGATCCCAACAAGATCAAGGTATGTAGAAGTGTTGTTGTCTATTGCATAAGCCTCTGGACTTTGAACAACAAGAAAGAGGAGCGCCATGCTTGGCTTAAGAAAATCAATCTGCCGAACAAGAAATATGCGCATCATGATAATTTGACAAGCTAAATTCTTATTCAGAATACTTTGAGTGTATTGTGGTCTTTTTCCTTTCTTCTTTTTACTCTACGCCATGAAAAATATTTGATTTGCCTTACGCTTCCAAATATTCAAATCTGATAAAGGAATTCAGATCAATTTTCAAATGAATCTTCTTTCTAAAGCAGAGATGCAAGGAAACTATTACGTCCGGTACAGGTCAATATATTCGAAATCGTCCAGGAAATATATGGCTTAATTATTCAAAGTTACTTCATTTTTCGTTTGTAAAGAATATGAACAGAATCTTAAAACCTACTGAACGACCAACAGAAAACCGTTCAAAAATGTAGAAGGTAATAACAGTTATAAAAGGGAGAGAACACTTTTTTCATTGTCTTCGTATCTTGTTCGAGCTCAAACTGTTATTAGGGCGGTCCAAATACAAGCACTACGTTTGTTAGCACTTGTATTATTATGAACGCTACATGTCTAAAAAGCGTTCCTCCACGCTTATGAGTATCATTCATTAGCAAGAGAAATGAAATAAGAAAGTCAATGACATTTTCCATTAAGCATCAAAATTGGCCTCTACTTCAAAGTTTATGGAATAGAAATGGCACATTGAAACCATTGTACATCCAACATATTTCCGTGTAGGCGTCATGATTACATTGAATATTTGTGTCTATTATACACAGCTACTGGACCTTCAGCGGCATCCAGCACAAGCAGGTAAGCTGATATTTAGGTACACAAACCCTGGCTCACTAAAATTCAGGCCCTAATTGCTGAAGGGTCGGGTATAACGTTTGCGAAATACACCCCTCTTATTAGCAAGAAGAGGGATATTGGGTCGATTTTACCCGACACTTTCTGAAAAACCTAAAACAAGTCTACGAAAACTCGGGCCTCGACTTGACTCTTTTTGATACTAAATAGATACTCACAAGAATTCGAATTAATTGTATGGGCCTGTTTTTACAGAACTAAACGTAAAAGATTAGCATTATCTCAAGGATAACAAAAGCGATTATTTGTATCAAATTTACCCGACCTTCCCCGAATATGGGGGTATGTTTTCGCAAATGTTCGTGTATCCCGACACCCCCATCCGACGTGGTGATCCGATGGAACGAAGTAGGCTCAACGTTTAACCTTTAAAAGCTAATGATAATGAATAAAGACCTAGATATACATTACATTTAGATATCTTATGTCTTAGTAGCCAGTGCAGTCATGATAGTACAACAGAGAAGATCCTTTTTCACGTGTATACTTTTTTGTCATATTCCTTTTAACTAACGCGAATATCAACAACTAATTTAATCACCTTGATTATCTAACCCCAACTTATTCAAAAAAGTATAATAATTGAGATGTTGTATGAAAATCTCTTGCTTTTTGTAAAAGGAACGAATGCGACGCAATGGTTATGAATTATGAATCCGATTTTGTGATTGAAAACAAAAGTAAAATGTTGATGATTTATCAAAGTGCAGACTTTGTGTTGGGGACCATAAAGGATACACTGCTATGCAAGACAAGAAAAAGAAAGATAGAAATCATACGCCAAGATTACAACTTTGCCTTTCGAAGAATATTGTTTTAAAGATTCAGCGGTCTTAATAAAGTTATTATTAAGGTTATAATCAAGGTATATTCATATATATTGTTAGGTCAAACAGGAGAGAAGTAACGAATAGGCAGATCAACAAGTTATCAAAACTTCTACCTGACGGAAAATACAGCGAGCTGTGCGGAATATTAGAATTCGATTTCAACTACATAGACAAAATAAAGAACAGCAAACTCAACGACGTCACGGCTGCTTTCGAAGTACTATTGCAAGAATGGAAAATCAAGGGTAGAACCATAGAGGATCTCGACGCAGCTCTAAGAAACGAAGACCTTGGAGGACTTGTACATGAATACAAGAACTAGTCAAAGAGTGTGGACGACACTAGCTCCTGCGACAAAAGTTTTCGTCAACTTCCTTTTGTAACCGAATTCTGAACTTCAACCCTGGACCCAACACTGCACCTAACCCTAATCCTAAACGTAACATAAAACCCAAATAGCGACCTTAACCCTTACCCTTTACATGTCACGAAATCAAGCCTGGAGCAATCGTCGCATGATCACGTGTTGGGTCAATTGATAGGAATCAAGCATTAGCCACCACTATTCTAGTTGCATCATGCAATCACAAGATCAAAGGCTTCCTTTCCATAGTAACTTTGTTTTTGCCCATATTGTTCAACTTGCGTTAACAATGAATTAAAATTGTAAACCGTTTATACATTCAATCGGCGAGCCTTAGTTGCTTTTATAGACGAACCATTTTCCATTTGTATGATGTTTATACATTTACATTTTCCTTATATTTTAATTTTAATTAT
The DNA here is from genome assembly GCA_037976565.1 of Mesocentrotus franciscanus. Classification (NCBI taxonomy): domain Eukaryota; kingdom Metazoa; phylum Echinodermata; class Echinoidea; order Camarodonta; family Strongylocentrotidae; genus Mesocentrotus; species Mesocentrotus franciscanus. Next base: position 29,735,419 of record CP137667.1, on the reverse strand, counting down.
GTAAATTTACATGTAATTTGTACAATTTTATCTAGTTTGGTATCAAATCCTATCCTTGACAATAGGCCTAATGTGATGATGATGAAAATATTTTTTTTTCAATTTATACAAATGTGTTTATAATTTAAATTATATCCTGCATCAAAAATGTATTGGTTTTTGATTGGTTAAGAGCTCGTCACGTGACCAGAAATATTTCAACTATTTTAAGGTTGCTCTGAAAAAGTACTATTTGGGAATACTATTTGGGAAAAGAAGTATTATTTGGGAGTTGGCATTTTTGTTTGGATTTTTGTTGGTTTTAATTAATTTTTTAATCAAATCTTTCCGTGTACTAGAGTATCATAATTGACCAGATTCTTGCCTCTCCTACCCAAATCATCCCATGTACTTTACATTTAAGTTCATATTATTCGGTTTATGTATTATGCATTTACAGATTATGATAGCGTCTGTATGTGCTTCCAAAGAATTTTGGTTGTTATTACCCCTACCTTAGCTACAATAATATGAACTCTTCTCTCAAAACGGGGCACAATCACTAACAAAGTAAGCAGAGATTGATATAAATGAAGGTGTACTTTAGGTTTTCTTTTAATTCACTAATGAGATTATTCCCCGTACCTTTTGAAATTCTCTGAAAAATTATAAGAAGAGAAATGTGTAGGAGATAAAGGTGCTAAGGTTATAACGCACTATTTAGGTCTAATATGTGCTCCAGAAATATTCGCTCGGCAGCTACACGCTCCATAATAATCTTTATCTTATGGTTTGGTAGTAAAGTTGTAACACTTAGGTGATGCGTGGCGATACCAAAGGCAATCGGCAAAAAATAAGGACAGGGAATGGTGTTAGAAAGGAATTTTGTCCAGGCTAGAAAGGAATTCTTTTGTTTAAGAACTGGCAGGAAATGTACTGCTCAAAGGTTATTTAGAGTTAGTCAAGCTTATCATGCGGTATTGCATTAATTTACATTTATGACACAGAGTCAATCTGGTTATTGTTATTGCATGCTTCTGGCTGCCTATTGAATGTTTCCTTTTTATTAATTGTTATCCGGCAACCTGTTGGTATATAAATAGAAACATCTGCCTATTGAAAGTGAATGGGTCTTGCATACCTTAGATGGTTTGATGTTAATGACCCGGGCAAGGAAAGTGAATAAAGGGAGGTGGTTTAAAAGAATCAGGTAGAACTCTTCAAGTTAGTGCTAGGGTGTAGAAGTTATGCACGAGTTAGATTTTAGTTATTAAGGCAGCAGAAACATTTTTCTCTGAGAGATCTCAACGTCGAGGCGAGATGTGAGCCTATATAAGCTGCCATATTCTCGAAAGTATTGGACCCTCGCCAATAAGGAGCTCGGCGTGCCTGCACGTTATCCGTGGTCAAGAAGTAGGGAATCAGCAAGGGCGTTGTCAACCAATTTTAGAGACTGGCCAAGCGACCCGGATCTGGGTGGGACTCACCAGATGGAAGCTTCCCTGTATTAAAGTTATGTACTTGTAAATTGTTTATGTTCTGTTGATCTTGAACGCCACGATTTGAAGGCTGTATATTAAAACTTCATTATACCTCTATACAATTGTATTCTGTTGTGGTTTCTGATAAGATAGCAGTTTAAATAATTAAGAAAAAAGTCACTCACGTGACAAATGGCTCTCCGAGGAAAGTGTGTTAAGGGATTGTCCCCCCGAAATTTGGACAGTTGTAATAAACAATTTCTCTACACTCATTTCTCTAAATTCAGATTCAGATCAGATGATGGTCAAGAGCAGACTCTGGCTCGGTCACTATTAAAGTACAAGTCCACTCCACTGAAAAGTTGAGCTGATTAGATAGACAAAAATCTAAAAAGCCCAAATATAACTTGGTTTTGGAAAATGGTGCTCAGATTTATTTTTAATAATTTTTTTTAATGAGCAAAAAACAAGTTAATGATCGAGTCGGTTGTGACGTAGGGTCCTCACAACACAGATTCGTAATGTAACCAAATTTAATGCATACGTTTTTGTGAAGTGCCTCAATACAAACTATTTCATTCACCTGATAAGAATAATGAAAACTATTATTCTTATCAGGTGAATGAAATAGTTTGTATAGAGGCACTTCACAAAGACGTATGCATTAAATTTGGTTACATTACGAAAATAGCCTATTGTCAGAATGTATACCGCTGGCACTTTCGTTGTGAGGAGCATACGTCACATCCGTACAGCAATATAAATGTTTTGCTCGAAATACCCGAAACAAAAATCGCTCTTAAAATCACCTGATTGAAGTACGCCCGTGATATTTGGCAGTTTTAACCTTTGATTTATTTACAACATGTTATAATTTTTGAAAATCGGAGTGGACTTGGGCTTTAAACGTTGCAAAATGCATGATTTAGCAAGGGCGTCGCCTGACTTTAGCCTAAACAATCATACTCCAAAGGCAAAGTCTCTTTTTACTTTTAAGAGGGGTGTCGTGATGGTGTTCCTGATGATTAAGAATGCATAATGGCTTAGCTATCTCAAATTCCTGCTCATTACGTCACTGCTTTTGAGTAAATAATTTTAAACAAAGTCAAAGTCTAATCATTATAAAGAAAAACAAATATTTGTAGATCGTGAGAGACGATATTAATTTGAGTAAGCAAATACGGATTTGCTTGTAAAGAATCCATTGTTCATGGTTGTTATGCGGCGTATCTGCTTTGATAATAACTAGACATTTATATTTGAAGACATTACTGTGAGTGTCCATGAGTTACTGTTACCACCGAAGAAAGAACCAAAAAGGCCATGTCAGATTTACAAGGTAAGAAGAATGAATCGCCGGAAAGGGGGCTGTAATGATGCGTGTTGTTTAATAAGCAACTTATGTTGGCGCCAAAAATCGGGTTAATTGCCTTTTTTGAAAACAGGTTAATGTTTAGGTTGTGTAGTTGTGTTTCAGGTACATGTACTTCAGAATTAATGCATACTGGTTCAGTTCCATCAACATCTTGCTCATTACGCCACTGCTTTTGTGTTTTAAATAAGGTCAAATCTATTATAGAGATATTGACTGGCAGGGGGTGTAATATAACAGTCTTAGGACCGCTGAAAGCAGTTATATTTTCCCAAGTGTTTATATTTTCCAGAAGCGCGCAGCGCTGAGGGAAAATATAACTCCCTTCAGGTCCGAAGAATGTTATATACACCTGCCAGTCAATATCTGTTATATATGATAGCCTTGACTTGAAAATTTAGTGGGGGTCCATTTTTTGCCCAAAATGTCGTTTCTAATTTTTTTTTCGACCAAAAAAAAAATTGTGAGAAAAGTGAGAAGAAAAAACTTATTATTATTATTAAAAAATTAAAGATTTTGTTTTCTTTTCTCGAAAATTTGATTTTTTATTTTATTTAGTGGGAGGGGGGTCCATTTTTCTGTTTTGAAAATAAATTGACTGAAAAAAAAATTTAAAAAAAAAATAAAAATTTTTTTTCGCGGTTACACACATCAGAACGAATTGGCCGGTTGGGCAATATAACAATTAAGATCCTCGCAATCGATATCACTTGACGCGCTGTGGACCAATCACATCTCGGTATCTGTCTAAGCTATCTAATATTAACATATATTCATTAAAACTAAATAAATATTGTAAATAATAGGAGCTGAAATGAATTAGTATAGCAATTATGATGCATTTCAATACACGAATTTCTTTTGCGAGATTATCATGTGAATTAGGAATATTAAACCAAAGGTCACGATCGTTATGCTTACAATTATCTGCATGAACATGAGCACCCACAATAAAAATGGCGGGATCCCCTTCGTCTCTCTACATGCGTAATCCATTCGGGGTTTCCCAACTGACTTTGAAAGGGGCTTTTTTTCGCTCTAGGTTAATGACTATTCATTTCTTACAAATTGAAAAGAGAAAATAGAGAGAGAAAGATAGAGGGAGAGAGAGACAAAGACAGAGACAGAGAAAGGAAGAGGGAGAGGGGGTTGGTAGAGGGACCGACAGATATAAAGAAAAAAAAATAATTCGAGACCATTGCTCCTTATATAGCATGATCTCAGTTATACTTATAGATAGTATGTTATTGTACAATAATTCAATGAACAATTCGTTCAATTTAAGAACAGTGTTGATTTTCCCCCTCAACATTAAACAATGTATGAATACAAGTTGGTCATGATTCCCGATCCCATACAAATATAAAAAATGGAAATCTATTCTTCTTCTTCTTCTTCAATGCACCATCTCCATTTAATATATTTGTTATGTTTGTGGCATGTTGTCGCCATGGACATGGGGTCTTTACCGTATCCGGACACCCTACCCCCTGGATATCAACCCCCGGATAACCACCCCCAGTCAACTATCACCTAGGACAACTACCCCCTAGGACAACTACCACCTAGGGCAACCACCCTTTAGGACGACTACCCCCGGGACAACTACCCCCGGGAGTAGTTGTCCTAGAGCATGGTTGTCGTAGGGGGTAGTTGTCTGGGGGGTAGTTGTCTGGGGGTAGTTGTCGTAGGGGGTAGTTGTCTGGGGGTAGTTGTCCGGGGTAGCCGTCCTAGAGGGTGGTTGCCCTAGGGGGTAGTTGTCCTAGGGGGTAGTTGACTGGGGGTGGTTATCGGGGGTGGATGTCCAGGGGTAGGTGTCCTAGAACCGGTCTATACAGGTAGGTTTTACCAAGGGGTATTTTAGCAGACAATTAATGTTGCGCCATATACCACATCGCACGGTTATTTTTATTTAAGCATACATTACAAAATTCCTTTTTGAATACATTTGTACACAAACAGGCATATGAGCTGGTCAATACTAACCAAAGAAAATCAATGGAGTGTACACATATCATATCGTAATATGAAAAACTGTTAAAGGGGAAGTTCACCCTTTTAACTTCGTTTTAATAGAAGCACAGAAGCTGGCCAGTGAAAGTTTTAGCAAATCTGATTAACACAAAAATGAAATTAATGGTTTAAGGTGCGATTAATCAAATACAAATTAGCAACTCTGTGACAAGTCTAGCGAGTTCCACTCCCACTTGCCCTGCACTAAAAATGCTTCAAACATTTTTATTTTCCCTGAAGAAAATTGTCAATCATACGTTCACCGTTAATAATTATAATTATTGACAATATATTTTTATACAACAACTGTATTAATTTTTTTTATTCCGTCATCAATAACTAAGAAAATGAAGGTTTATGAAATTTTCTGTACAGAGCAAATTGGAGAACAGCTCCCAAAATGCGTCACAGTGTTGCTAATTTGTGTTTCACTCATGACAAGTTCAAAAATACAAAACGTTCCTATGTTTGATCGGATATTGCTCAAACCTTCACTGATTTTTCTCTCTCATTTTTCTGCTTTTATTGAATCCACGTTATTACCAGGGTGAACTTCCCTCTAAAATATGTTTGGCAAACTTGGCCTTTGAAAGAGACACGCTTACGCGGTGTGTACGACTGTTTGTTCGCATATCAAAATAAATAATACCTCTGTATTCCGAAAATTTAGATAACCTTTTCAAGCTTTAGATCAAACCGGAGCTTATAAATTGATTGCAAATTGCATTACACCTTACACAATTCCCCGATGTAAATGGCTTAATGTTCTTAGATCTCCCCTCACCACGGAGGCATATACTTTTGAATGCAAGAACTATTTATTGTTCTACAGTTCATCATTGGGCGAACTCTTGCCTCTCTTCTTCATTTATTCGGTGCTTGTATAGGGCATTATCACATTATGATAGCGTCTGTATTTGCTTCCAAAGGGTTTGGGTTTTTTAATATTACCACGACTTTAGCTACAATACTATGAACTTTTCTTTTAAAAACGGATAGAAGACAAGGACAATAATTTAAAAGTAAGCAGATACTGATATAAGGAGAGGGTGTACGTTAGTTTTTTTCTTTTTAATTCGTTTATGCATGGATTTATCCCCCGTACATTTTGAAATAATATTAACAATTGTTACGAAGAAAAACATGTTTAATTATAACACACTACCTAGGTCTAATCAGTTCCCACAGACGGTACAATTTCACTATTCCAAAATAGGGAAAGTGCACCCGAGTTTTGTTATCGTGTTCCTGTTGATTAAAAATGTATATATACTGGTTCAGATCCCTCAAAATCTTGCTCATTAAGTCAATGCATTCTAAATAAATAATTCAGGATTATATATATTTATATTGTAGATGGTGCTAGACAATATGAATTGGCATAGCAAACATGGAATTATGATTCATTTCTATATACGTCTGGCGTATTTAAATCCATTTGGGGTTTCCCGGTGGCCTTGATAGAGACTCTTTCGCAATAGTTCATTGACTATTAATTACTCGCAAAATAATAACACCTGGACTTTGTTTCAAGAGACCTTCATAAGTACAAGTTCGCCAAAAACCCGTTGAACCGCTCTTTTATAAAATTAACAAGCTTTTTAATGAGAGGTCTGCGATGCCCTGGAAGTTAATAGATTAATACAGAGAATTATTATCTATTAAGCTTCTCTTGTCACGCACATATCTCAAGGGTGTTGTTGACATGAATCACGGGCGTTGCTATGGATTTTGAAACACTTGATAAACTTAGAGAACGGTACATAATCACTTGAGATTAATTGTTTTAACTCAAGACTGTGAGGGTCCATGATTTACCAAGATCGCGAAATAAAGAACCAAAAGGCCATGGCAGATTGTCAAGGTAAGAAGATTAAATCACTCGAAAAGGGGGTTGGATTTATAACTGTTAGGGAAATTATATTGGCGCCAAACGCCGGGTTAAAAGCTCTGGTTTTAAACAGGCAAAGGGGTGAATTAGTTTACAGCCACTAACCCCTGTCACTCGTAGTTCATATTGGAGTGCATATACTGTTAGACTATGTAGATTGCAAGGTCTATGCAGGCTATCAATTGTAGATAGTCATGACATTGACAAAGAGACTGATAAAGCTAGGCTCAGCTAATGCATGAGTGGAATGTTGTTTAAGTCTGAAATATAGTATGTGCCTACGTACGGACCAGGGTAGAATTAGAGTTAGGTATAGTGAATGTAAATTATTTATGTAGATTATGGAATTTGTATTGCTTTAATAAGAAAATGTAAGTTGTGATGGTATGAGATAAAAAGAGAGGGAACCAGAGAGAGAGAGAGAAAGAATATAAATATATATATATCTATATATATATTTAGATAATTATTAAAACAATTGAAACGTAAGTCCTTAAAGATAAAGACCAGTTCTGGTCATGCGATTGCATTGTGAAAGAAACGTTGTGGAATCGATCAGAAAAGGTTGATCATCTAGCATATAAGTATTGGTGTGTACTGCAAGGTTCTGGAATCATCAACATGATAAGAAATTTGATCCAGTCTTGGTAAAGTTACAAGCACTGTACACAGAAATATGTATATGGGACTACCCGACACGTGCACGCACGTGCGCGATATCTATTTGGTCCCAGTAGATATAATAATTTACCAAATATATCAATTAGTAGGCGGTTTCCCGGCAGAATTTGTATCATCACGTATTAGTCAAAACATATTCTTTCACATGATTGGTAATGAGAGTTTCCATTTCATTTTTTGAGAGGGGGCGTTTCCAAAACTGGTCTTTACCTTTAAGATTTATCTTAGGTAGATTATGGAACTTTTATTGCTTTTTCTCAGAAATTATTAGTTGTGATGGTATGAGATAAAAAGAGAGAGGACGAGCAGAGAACTCTCAACGATGTTTATATCAATTGTTTTAATCATTATGTGTATATTGCCGTGACGGACGATTATCAAATTTAGGTTATTTGTTATTTATACACGGCTGATAAAGGAGGAAACGACAAACCGTTCGAATTATGCATTTTTCGTGGCTTTTATTTAACATTGGATTCTGTCATTTGTACATGTATCATTTTACCATGGCGGTAAATGAATTCACGCCAATTATTATAATTGCATTACACACATATTTGAGTATCCAACCCAATTACAGAACTAGTGCTGGAATCTAAGCTGTAATCTGCACCCCATACATAAACCTTAAAATCAAATATGTGAAATCCAATCGTGTAGCCAGAGAAGGGTTAAACCACGGCTAGAAACCCTTCTCGTAAACGAATGTCCCCTCTGCATTGCCACGAGCACCCCTTGCTAGCCGTCAGGAATGCCCGATCAGACGGGGAAGATTTGTATGTAACCCGGATGCACCACCCATTCCCAGCTCTCATCAACGATTCCAGCAAAAGTGCATTACACACAAATTTGAGTATCCAACCCGATTACAGAACTAGTGCTGGAATCAATGCTGGAAAATGAGGAAATTTGCACCCCATACATAACCTGATATCCAAGCGTTTAGCCATCAGGAATACCGCCCGATTAAACGGGGAAAATTTTAAGTAACCCGGGTGCACCACCTATTCCCAGCTCTCATCAACGATTCCAGCAAAAGTGTTCCCAACCGGGCTCCATCACTTCCCTCCAGGTATACCTCCCCGCATGTAAAATCGAGCGAGGCTCCTGGAATTACTTGTCTTACGAATGGTAATATAATTTCTTGCTATTATATGTAAGTGTGATGAAGGCCCAAATTGATAAATTCCGCCAACGAGCAAATTAAATAGCTCGCCGCCAAAGAACACGGTTTCGCTGGAGAGCATATAAATCAGCTTGAGGTGAAAATTCTCACCAAAAATTGAAGCCAACTAATTACCAAGCACGAATGTATAACCACTCCAGAAACCATATACCCGGTACCGCAGGCAACCCTTCTTCTTCTTCTTCTTCTTTTTTTTTTTTTTCTTTCTCCTTTTCTCATGCCATGATCTATTACCTAACCAAAATTCTGACATACTCCCTAAACTTCGATTACTCCATAATGTTATAAACCTTACTTTATAACGGCCATCAATAACCACCCAGAAATATATATTTCTATCAATAACTAATCAATAGCTCCACAAAAGTGGAGAACCAGAAACAAAAAATTTACATATTTACAAACTTTGTACAGTTCAAGGGAATATGATTCACACATATACTGAATAAAAATGATGACACTCTTGTCATTTCGTCATGACCTTGCCCCACGGACATTCATTTCAAATCTTAGCAACCTCCAAATACAAAAACAAATCGCCATTGCCATATACAAAGAACTCTTAGAATTTTTGGCTAATCTCCTCCGCTACCAATGTGCCCCTTTTTGGACTCCGTCTCCGTGAGGTTAACATAAAAATGAAGGTACAGAGATCAATCCTACTGTTCTTAAATAGTCGGACCTGTATTTATTCCAAGCAATTCCGGTCCCATATTGAGGCTTCTTGGAATAAACATTAAATACTTCATTCCAGCTAATTCCACAGTAATTCCAGCCAATTCCCAGGTACATACCAGAAACCTCAGTATAAAACAGTGCAATATCCATTACGCAACACACGCATACAATTACTGTGAATAATTGCTGACCAAAAATGAAACAAAATTTCACGTTCATAGGCTCCCTGCTTTTTCCAAAAGCAGCCTCTAAAACCAACAGATATACATCATGCGTATCGAACCGCGATATCATGCCATGCTGTATGACCTAACTAAAATTCAGACATACTCCCTAAACTTGCATTACTCCATAATGTTATAAACCTTACTTTATAACCGCCAATAACCACCCATAAATATATATTTCTATCGATAACTAATCAATAGCTCCCTAAAAATGGGGAACAAGAAACCAAAATGTTTACATATCTACAAATATTGTACTTCAAAGAAATATGATTCACACATATTCTGAATAAAAATTATGACACACTTGTCATTTCGTTATGACCTTGCCCAACGGACATTCTTTTCAAATCTTAGCAATTAGTGCTGCAATCAATGCTGGAAAATGAGGAAATTTGCACCCCATACCTAACCTGATATCCAAGCGTTTAGCCATCAGGAATGCCGCCCGATCACACGGAGAAAATTTAATTGTAACCCGGGTGCACCAGCCATTCCCAACTCTCATCAACGATTCCAGCAAAAGTGCATTACACACTAATTTGAGTATCCAACCCGATTACAGAACTAGTGCTGGAATCAATGCTTGAAAATGAGGAAATCTGCACCCCATACACTGTACATAACCTGATATCCAAGCGTTTAGCCATCAGGAATGCCGCCCGATCACACGGGGAAAATTTTATGCAACCCGGGTGCACCACCTTTTCCCAACTCTCGTCAATGATTTCAGCAAAAGTGTTCCCAACCGGGCTCCAGTATTAAAAACCAACAATTATACGTCATGCATATCGAACCGCATATCATGCCATGCTGTATTACCTATCCAAAATTCAGACATACTCCCTTAAACTCGCATTACTCCATGATGTTATAAACCTTCCTTTATAACCGCCACCAATAACCACCATAAATTTATATTTCTATCAATAACTACATGTAATCAATAGTTCCACAAACAGTGGGAACCAGAAACAAAAAATTTACATAATTATTTACGAACTTTGTACTTTAAAGAAATATGATTCACACATATTCTGAATAAGAATTATGACACACTTGTCATTTCGTTATGACCTTGCCCCACGGACATTCTTTTCAAATCTTAGCAAATAGTGCCTGAATCAATGCTGGAAAATGAGGAAATTTGCACCCCATATATAACCTGATATCCATATTATATATATTATATATATTAAAGAAATATGATTCTCACATATTCTGAATAAAATTATGACACACTTGTCATTTCGTTATGACCTTGCCCCACGGACATTCTTTTCAAATCTTAGCAAATAGTGCCTGAATTAATGCTGGAAAATGAGGAAATTTGCACCCCATATATAACCTGATATCTAAACTTGTAGCCATCAGGAATGCCGCCCGATCACACGGGAAAATTTTATGTAACCCGGGTACACCACCCATTCCCAACTCTCCGTCAACGATTCCAGCAATAGTGTTCCCAACCGGGCTCCGGTATTAAAAACCATCCATTATACGTCATGCATTTCGAACCGCGATATCATGCCATGCTGCATTACCTATCCAAAATTCAGACATACTCCCTTAACTCGCATTACTCCATGTTATAAACCTTACTTTATAACCGCCACCAATAACCACCATAAATTTATATTTCTATCAATAACTAATCAATAGCTCCACAAAAGTGGAGAACCAGAAACAAAAAGTTTACTCATTTACAAACTTTGTACTTCAAAGAAATATGATTCACACATATTCTGAATAAGAATTATGAAACACTTGTCATTTCGTCATGATCTTGCCCCACGGACATTCTTCAAAGGAATGTGATTCGCACATATTCTGAATAAGAATTATGAAACATTTGTCATTTCGTCTTAACCTTGCCCCACAGACATTCTTTTCAAATCTTAGCAACCTCCTAAGATACAAAAAATCGCCATTGCATTATACAAAGAAATCTTAGAACTTTTGGCTAATCCTCTCCGCCACCAATGTGCCCCTTCCGGCCTCTCCGTGAGGTTAACCGAAACACAAAGGTAAAGAGATCAATCCTACTGTTCCTAAATAGCCGCCCCAGTATTTATTCCATGCAATTCCGGTCCCATATTCTTGGAATAAACATTAAATACTTCATTCCGGCTAAATCCAACAGTAATTCCAGCCAAATCCCAGTTACATACCAGAAGTCTTAGTATAAAACATTACAATATCCATTACACAACACACGCACGTATACAGTAGGCTTGCGGGTGCACCATGTGATTACGCACGCAATTACTGCGAATAATTGCTGGCCCAGGATTAAACAAAATTTCATGTTCATGGGCTCCCCTACTTTTTTCAAAAGCAGCCTCTAAAACCCACAATTATACATCATGCGTATCGAACCGCGATATCATGCCGTGCTGTATTACTAACCAAAATCCAGACATCTCATGTCCAACTTTAAATTTCAACAATTTTCAAGTTCAAATAAAGGAATATTCCAACCATTCATAAGTGACAAAGCTATCAATGCTAGAGCTTATACCTGCTTCACACATAATGTAATCCCTCCAATCAATATATAAAATACCGGAGTCTCTGTATGCCATTACCCTGAGGCTCCATCCAAGCAGCCAAAATCAAATATGAAAAGGGGGTATGAACTGTTCCAAACAGTTTTACCCTGGCACCCTGAACAGCCTATGTATGAAAAGTAGTATTCCTTTTGCCAGAAACAATTTAACCTGAATACACTAAGAGTATTCCATTAAAAGATCATTTCAAAAATAATTACCCTAAACAACACACACAATGTAGTTCCTTACTAAACTTCCCAAGAAATTGTCCAAATCAACAGGTCTTGCCTCTACCAAAAGCCACGAGAGAATGACATAATTTCTACGTGCGCGTACGTACGCGCTCTCAAAATCGCGTGTTATGCGTTTCGTGTGCAAAAGGGAGCGCATTCGGAAACGCCACAAAAAGCGCGCCTTGTCTAAAGGCGCCAAATCCTTGACAACAATGTAAACAAGCTTATTGTTGCGTCATCTTGACCAGCAAAACCAAAACACAAATGGAATTGCTTACCAGCCGTGTATAAATATGTTTGAAAGCGTTTTTGGTAACTCTTTAAAATTTCATATATATATATATATATATATACATGCATAACAAGTGTAAACAAAATAAATGATTCCCTGAAACGTCTGTATCTTCGACTTTTCACACATAGGACTTCATTCGGACATCAGTAATTCCTAGCCGCTATGTACGAAAATTCGAAGTCTCAGACGTTCCACGGATAATCCTTTATTTCAACTTGTTGAATTTTCGAAGGATTGAGACGCAATATGTACACATACATACATACACAAAAGTATGTACATAATGATAAATGTACATAATGTGAGAAATATATTGGTTGTGGGATGCAATTTGAATAGCTATTCAATTAATTGTTCCTCCTTACTGACTTCCATTTTGAGGAGTTAGAGAGGCGGTCTTTCGGTAATTGTATCTGGTGTAGCCGAGTGTCTATCAACCCGCCTCCGTGGTCTAGTGGTTGATGGCGTATACACCTAAAGAGTCGGGTACAGTTCCTTGCGTTGACAGTTTTTGCAACCTTTGAAGCTATTCCCAAAACAGGATATAGCATTTCCCTTTCGGGGTTTTCCAGTGGCCTCGAAAGGGAGCTTTTTCGCAACAGATTAATGACAATCCATTTCTTGCAAAATAATATTATTTTGGTTATTAATAGACCTACAGAAGTCTGTTATCTGTTCAGAACGTAATTCATACAGGTAAAGGTTAGTAAGCCATGCCATGAAATCATGATTCATTCGTAGTAGTTAGTAGTTATGCGTAGGCTGGCGTAGGCTGGCGTATGGGTACGTATCCTGTGCATAGTCTTCAAACAAAAAACAATTGCATATACTTTCTTATTCTATCTGGTCTTCTTGCTCATGCCTTCCGATTCCTCCAAGTGAATTTCGTTGTGTCCTCTCTAAGGATTTACAAATAGACTACCTGTTACGTAGCCCTACTCCTGCTTTCTCTTCCTTTTTTGTGTTTTCATCACATGTATTTTCCTTTCCTTGTCTTATCATTTGTTTTGCTTTTCTATCGCTCTTAATGATATACGGTTGTACAAAATTACAATGGACCATTTTCAGCGTGTTTTCTGATTTGTGCATGTTTGTTCCCGGAGAGCCTTCGGACGCGCGGGTTCATTCGCCTATGCCGGTTCTTTTGTCGGGGCTTGTTCGGTGTGCAATAGTTTATATTGCTTGTTGGTAGGTCGGACAAACCTAGAGCTTGTTCAACCTGGAAACGGCAGACTAATGTAGCGGAATGAGCCTCGGCGGGGGAGACCCGGAGATCTGGTGCGGGCGGGTGAATTCGCACGTCTCGGGTCTTGGGTCTCTCTTGGAGCAGGCATGCGAAAGATTTTATGCACGATGACGATGGTCTAGTACTTAATTTATACCGAGAATCTCGCTCAACAAACCTAGTTTTTTCTGAGATTCTCTTTTTATCCCTCTCATTTAAATACAAAATATACATATTTTGTCTTATTCTCAATTTTTCATGTACTATGTAAGCTTTTTTGGTTTCGTAGATACTTATCAGTTTTTGTTACTTATTTAATTCATTTGTTCTATTATATATTGTAATACTGTATGGTTTTTATATGTCATATTAATTTGTGTATATTTGAGTAGAAAAATAAATCAAATCAAATCAAATTGAATCAATACCATACATTATGTACGGTTAAGCCTGACACAGATGACAGGGAAATAATATATCCGTAAAATGCTTAGAGATACCGTTGATATATAAACCCAGAATATTTATTTGTGGTGGATGTGAGATAGGCAGAAAGAAGTGAGAGTTAGACAGAGTGGGAGAGAGAGAAAGTGACAGCAAAAGAGATTAAGAGAGAAAGAGGACAACAACAGAATAATCGCTCTCACGAGCCTTTTCACTGACCGACACCGAAACCCTCACATTCTGCTCATCACACGCTATTTCCCAGCAGGGTATACACATTTGTATTCAATAACGTGTCTGTACAGCTATTTCGATCTGGAAATACATGCGTCGTTTATTTTTTCTGTCTTATTAACTCAGCTTTCCTCGTAATGACCCTACTGACATGGGCCGCATTCAGCGTCTCCGGAACCACTCCAGAACTTTCCACGACGACCGGTGACACTGTCAACCTACCATGTCTCTTCGGAGAAGGCACGTTACGTAACATTTACTGGTATTACAACGATGGTACTGGGCCTCAGAAGATTTTGGTCCTTGCCAAGGGGGACTTAATCATAGAACCAGAATATGCAAATCGAGCAAATTTGCAAAACGACAATTCGACGCTCATCCTGAACGACATAACCGTGGCTGATCAGGGGACCTATCGATGTGACGTGGACCGACAAGGGCAAACGGCAGTGCCCAATATCAACACCAAACTCAATGTGTTTAGTAAGTTTCTTTTCTGATATCCTTGACGGCCCTGAAAAATGATTGATTTTTACATTGTATAAAGAACAGTCACACTTTTGCGAAATTCGAATCGAAATCGAAATCGAAAAGACGTTAAGACCACACTAATACAGTTTTGTTTAATAATAATAACAATATTTATAATTGTGTTTACCCAGTAAGCCTCATCAGTACCATTGCTGTTCTTGCTGAAGGTTCCATAATTATTATGTCCAAGCAACTGCTATGTGCCCATTGGCATCTCGGATGAGAGCGGTAATGTTGATTAATGAGTGTAATACCCAAATACCTTAGCGTCGGCCTGGGATTCGGACCCGCGAGCTTTGGATTGAGAGTCATTCAAGTGAATAAACTACCTTACCAAGACACCTTCCACTTGTTTGCTTAATGTTTATTTGTTGTGGATGATGTTTTCTGTTTGTTCGTTTGTTTTAATGTCGCCGTTAACAGCCCACAGAATAAAAAAAGCCCCGAGATTCCCAGTCACTTTCCCCATTGTACTCTGCTTAGAAATTGACATGTACTGATTTTTATTGGAGGGGTACCGGGTTAGATCCTTGCTTACATATTTGGACAACGTTTTGCCCACATCTGTCCCTCTTGACTATACTGCGTCCAAATAGTACTTTAAATGCTGTGGTAAATATTGCAGGGCCTGCATGAAGAGCAGTAGTAACACTGATGAAGATACCCTTGGTTAAAACAAACACCAACATTCTGATACCGACAACAACAATAATAATAATATTAATAATAATAATGATAATAATAATAACAACTATTATTACTATCATTAAAATAATCATTTGTGCATGCAAAATAAGAAAAAATAAAAAGATTGATATATTCAGTGTTGATTTAGGTATCGAGAGTTTAAAATTTTCCCATTTGCAGATGACACAACATTATTTGTGGAATCTGTTAATGATATAATATATTATGAATGAAATTAACGATTTTGGAGACTATGCAGGTCCGAAAATAAATTGGAAGAACACAGAAGTTACGAAACTGAATATTATAGATATTTTTGTTCATGATAATGACATTATATATACGGATCAACCTGTTAAATATCTAGGAGTATATGTAGGCAAAAAAAAGAAGGAATTGTTACAAGATTTAAACTGGAATGTAAAAATAGATAAATTCGAAATGTATTAAATATGTGGAAAATGAGAGATCGTACTTTTTATGGTAGAATAATTGTTCTGAAAATGAAAATGTTAGCGGCGTCACAAATCATTTGTGTATACCTGACCTGTTGTACCAGTACCAAAACATGTTTTACAGATATTGAATAGACTATTGTTTTGTTTCCTATGGAATTCAAAAAAAAAAAAAAAATTAAACGTAATGTTATTATAAGTGATATTGAAAATGGTGGATTGAATATGATTGATATTGCTAGTAAAATATCTTCAATTCGTTTGGCATGTATATCTCGTTTCTTTAATGATAATGGCTCTAATTGGAAAAATATGTTTAGATACTGGTCCGATAAAATAGGGGGTTTGCCGCTTTGTTTACATTTCAATTGTAACATAAATGATATGAATTTGTTATGCTCTAAACATAATTTGCCAGATTTGTATGTAGATCTTTTTTGTACTTGGTCAGAACTAAGATTCATTGATATGTATAAAGTAAGAAATATTACAAATGAAATTGTTTGGAGAAATAGTAACATTACCTTTTAGAAAAAATATTGTTTTATCGAGAATGGCAAGATGCCGGTTTATTTAAAATTAATAATTTGATTACAAATGGTATTTGGAATGACTCTACATTAATAAATAAAAGAGTGAAAGCACAACAGCTTTTATTTGATTTGAAATATACAAAATTAAAGAAAGCATTTCCGCAGTGTTGGTTAGATAAATTAAGTTATGTCAATGATTTTGAAGATGAATGTGATATTTCGAATCTTATAGAAGTAGAAAGAGGGGATAAAGTGAATGTTTTTGTTATGAAAGTGAAAAATTACTATCGTTTGTTAATACGTAAGAGGTCAAGAGAGCCAAATGTCATTTATTTTTGGAATTCCTTTCTAGATTTAGATAATGACTTTGTTTGAAGGATGTATTGCCTCAAAAGAAAACTTACATAAATGGCAAATTGTGAATAATAATATATGCCACTCTTGTGGACAAGTTGACTCAACGTTTCACTTTATGTTATATTGCAAGATATGACTTTGTTTACGAAAATAATATGTAATTTGATATTTAACCTATTCCAAGTAGAAATACAAATAAACCAAAAGATATTAGTTGTAGGCAAGGAAATAGGAAAAAAAGAAATATACTCTCTACAATACTTTGTTTTTTGAATTCAAGTCGTTGCTAAGATTATTGTTAATGTATGAATGTGTTGGCAAAGAAAATGATACCAAGCTGTAAGAATTTTGGAAAATACTTTTATGTTTAGCCTATATTATGTTTCACTCAATCATTGAGTAATACATGTAAATATGTATTGAAAACATGGAAATAAAAACCTCGCTTGAGTATAAGAGAAAAAAACTAATCATTTGTAGTATTATCATAATCATTGGAGCTGTTGTTGTCATTATTGTTATTATCTTTATTATTATTATTATTGATAATACTGGTATTACTGCTAATACTGTTATTACCATTATCATCTTTCATTTAAGGTCTTCGCCCTGATACGCTTCCGGTGATTTCACCTTGCACCGGAAATGTCGAGTCTACTCCCTGCAGCATTCACGCCAACCAATCCTTCACCCTTACCTGCACGCTCCCCAACGTTTATCCTGTTGAAGATACCGAACTTATTTGGTATCATGATGGAAAACGAGTCTCATCTACCGATGATGTTACGCAGAACGATGACGGGACCACTGATATCAGTCGACAGATTCAGGTGCCTGAAACAGGAAACTTTACCTGTAACGCCACATATATTTCGGCTAATGGAAGAGAAAACACAGCCGTATCAGTGGAAGCATGGATCATACTATCCCCAGGTATGCATATATACAATTTTGAGAATAAATACTCAACACTTTGGTTTTTATATTATCTCCATACGGTCCCCCGCGTTTGCACCACATGCACTTTCGCGCAGAACAATAAACACCAAATGACTTAAGCATTGCTTTGTGCAACAAAATGGCATTGTAAAATTACCCATTTCTGGTGATGAATAGCCCAATGACTACCGTTTTAATACCGGATAAATTCATCTTGCATTGGAAACAAGCTTGAATCGTTTGTTATACCTATCTCACGATAAATACAATGTGGCACAGAAAGAACAAACAAAGTTATTGCTATATTCACTAAATGGAGAAAAACACATTGCTATTGTATATGCATATTAGAAGGATTCACAAAAGCTTTGCTATTATTAGGTGATATGCTACATAGTAGCATATCACCTATTGTGTTTGTACGAATCTTATTTATTATTATTTATTTATTTATTTCTTTCTCAAACCGAATTTTGCCATCAATTATCTCAAAAAATTGTATCAGTATCATCTTCAGATATTTACAGTATCTTTGGCATCATCAGGAATCGTGCACCTCCTCTTTTTAGTGTGATCAGTCAACCGTGACGTCATCCAGGCGCCATTTTGTGTTTTTACGTTATCATTCATATCTTCATAACCATTCATCATAAATTGCCCAAATTCAATACACATTAACCTCAGGTCATTGGTCAATACATTGACAATCCATGTACGTGTGCGTGTCACGACGTGCACGTGCGCGCGCGTCAAAAAAAAATGCGCGCTTTAACTTGCATTATCGATCACAAGCATAACAGCTGGTGTACCCAGGATGCATCGGGGAGTGGACCTTAAAAGTTCCACTCTGACCATAGAGCTATATAATGTTATTATATAGCTCTATGACTCTGACCCAACTAACTTAGCCTTTCAAAACATGAGTACACCTCTACTTATTAATATTCCAGCCTAAGATTTTTCAAAAACTCTTTATTGACCAAAACATTTAATTACCATCCATTTTCACAGATCTCAAGCTTGCTAAGCTCCACCCCTTTTACCAAAAATGCATCGCGATATCGGGGAACTTCATTGAATGAGAAATACTGATATTTCTTAATGTTTAGATAGTATTCCCTTTTAGTCTATCAAACATGGGTCTTTTTTTGTTTAATTTATTAAATCAAACATGCTATAAGCCATATAACAACACATTCTCTGGCTATGATTATACATGTTAAATATGCTGATGTATTAAGTTTCCTTATTTTAGACAAACAAATTATGTGGCACAGTGGATGGATTTTCCCCACCCACTCTCATTGTACCTTAATGATTCCCTTTCTCTCTCTTTCTCTGTCTTTCGAAAATTATCTTCTGGAAGGTTTGTTCTCTTGACTGAACAACCTGTTGCAATTCCTTTCTGTCTCACTTTCAGTCGTACTTGTTATTACCACTCATTTGCATTCACTTGTTATCAACTACGATCAACCATTCCATATTCACTCCATTACTGTCCACATTTCACTTGGATTCTTTTCACTTTTCCTTTTTGCAGCCTTTGCAGGAGCTTTAAACATTTTTAATGTAGAGACCAGAGAGACCGGAAAGTATGTTAATCATTTTATTCAAATGTTCTAACTTGAAAAAAGGAAAGTGACACATTGTTTAATTTCAACATCTTGACATATTTTTTTCTTAAAGACAATTGAATGTAACGCTGGAAATGGGTTGCCCGCCCCCAAAAAAAAAAAAAAAACACACACAACAACAACACAGAATTGGTACCAGGGTTTTTGTTAGGAGGCCCATACGTCCTGTATAATTTTTTTATTTTTAAGAACAGTTTTCTCTGTTTTATTAATTTTACATTGGTATACCGTTAATTTCACTGGGGAAACCACCCCCTCCCCTTAACAATCAACACTGCCATTACTTCTAGCAGCAGTAATGCTATAGTTCAAAACTTGTTCACTTTCTAAATCATTCTAATATAAACATATAATTATATTGTTTACACTTTTGCAACCCCTTACATGGTCCATGAAGTAACAGCACCAGGAAGAGGAAAGCAACCCCCCCCCCCTGTTTTCTTAAGTTAGGAAGTATCAAAACATGATTCTATTGAAATTAGCAGTTTGGATACGAAAGGCAATGATGAAGTGATGGAAAGGCAGTCTTTCCATATCTTTCCATATTTAATTAATGCATTTAGAGGGTTGGCTTTCAAACCTTCTTACATACAATCCTTGAAGTAGCAATAATGTAATAATCTACAAATCTTCTAATACAGAAGTCCATAGAGGTAAATGAATTTCAACATGTATAATTATAATTAAAATATCATTGATTAATTCAATCTTTGATATAGACTGATAGATCTTTATCACTCAAATTTCAAGGAAAATCTTTCTGCCCAGTCTTCAGTTTCATCCTATAAGTTGGCAGTTGACATTGTTAGAATTTTTAATGTTTATTCATTGAGGATTAGTTATCTTTTATTATTTGAAAGTTGACAAGATGATGAGCTTCATAAAACATATAATACAAATAATAAAGAAATATCATTCAAGTTTAAACCTATCTCTACTGTCCTCTTTCATTATATGAGGGTGGCATCTTTAAGAAGTAGTCCCATGTAGATGTCTTCTGCATTCATCACTAAAGCTGTAGCCTAGTTTCCAGAAGAAAGGGCTGTAGTGATAACCCAAGTTTGTCGAATGGAAAAATGAAATAAGATATAAGAAAATCAACAATGACTAATAACATACACCCTGATACCTGCTCAGAAAAAGGAAGGACTGAAATTTACTTGGGGTTCTAGTGGGCAAACCTAAACTATTTTTCCTACAAGACTAGTTACTGACCACATCTTAGATTATTTCTGATGATCCCATTAAGACGATAGGCCTGCTGGAGCTTGGATCAGACAAGGTATGAAATAAGTAATACAATGTACTTGTAATGTAAACTCGTGCTCATAATTAAATAATACTTGGTTAAGTACGGGACTTAAAATGACCAAACAGCTTGGCCCAGAGAATGTACTGGAAATAATGCTACTGAAACATACGAAATGTAGACTTATATTTCATCTATATTGACATTTTATTTTTAATCTAAATCACAATTGTGATATTCAGTCAAGTATTCTTTTACAAGTCAACAGACAATGAAAAATATCTTTGTCAGATCTATAATTTTCTGCATGACATGTGTTCCACAATAGTTTATTGGGGGTATCTACATGTATATTAGCACACTTGCTCGTATGAAGTGTAGTACTAGTAGGCCCGCATCTCTAGATATGATCCCGTCAATATCTGTTCTTTGTTCCTCTCCTGAGTCTGTAAACCAGCATGCCTTCATCATCCACTGTAGAGAAGCATCATCCTACATGAGAGAAAACAATGTAGGTACTTCAATTAAAAACTGATAATAATGGATACATATCAACCATAATACATCCTATAAACAGACTTTCATTAAACTCATTTTGTGTTCTACTTCATCTTCATTGCTCAAGAAGTGAAAGGACCCCTTACCAAAAAAAAAAATAATGAGGGGTCCTGTGTATACCCTACATGTAGTGCTTTGAATGTGCATTAGATATGGCTCTTCTACACACAGGACCTCCTGTAAATAAGGACAAATTTCCTTTGTAAACAAAGAAAGGAAATACATCAATATTTGTATGCTAAGTGCAAAACTAGAATAAAATATACCCTCCACTATATACGCTTGCAACGTAGACTTAGTTCCATTTCCTTTTTAGTGAATAAATAGGTGGTCGTTTGATATTTGTGTGCTAAATATCCTGAAAATTTTACCTGCATGGGACTTTCTGCTTCATCTTGCAAATATAAGAGATGTTGTAATGTCTACTCATCAGTTAACTCCTTCCAGCTCTTTAGTTTCAATCTGTTGGAACAAAAAGAAGGAAAAAAAAATCAATATGACAATCAAGGCGTCCCTTTCTCCTTAACAAAATAAAATAGATCTAGCATAATAGCTATTTTTGATGTCATGGTTGGCCTTAATGTTAATATGGTGTGGAAATCAACATTCCTATTAATGAACCACAGTACTTAAAGTAAAACTAAATGGAAGATTTAACTTGTGCCTCAAACAGTGCTTTCTATGGCCTACGAGTACTAGTACTACTAGTAGTAGTACTAGATCTAAGAAGAATTAGTTTATTAAAACAAAAAGAAGAGGTGGACGTGGACTCCATTATAAGTAAATATAATTGTGGACTAGGGGTCTTCTCTTATACAACAAAAATAGATTTATCAACATGAACTGCACAATTTGGAGAAAAAATCTCTAATATGTCATAATCATATGACAACTTGACAAGCACGCTGGACCCACACAAAATCTAAACAGTGAGAAAATAAACAAATCCTACTTTTTTTTGTTGAATATTTTTATTAATAAGTTCCAGAATTCAGGATTACATATAAATGAAATAGGGTTTGGAGTTGTTTGATTATTAATGGTCACAGATAATTTTGGTCTAAAGTTGACACAAGTGAGCGAACGGATGCGCGGATGGCACTGACTGAGTAAGCCAACAGAGTCCACATCTACTAAAGATTTTAACAAGAATTAATCCACTTGGATTATTAAAAAGATCATACTTCATAGATTATTTTAAGGTGTAACGTTAAATCTAGATTTAAATTCAATCGATGATTGGTCAATTAGATTCATGATGATGATCAAATTTGGAATTACACCTGATTAGAAAGTTTGATCTTGATGCAGATGAGCACCACAATTCCCCGGGTGGGCCTGCCGGAACCCCGTGGCCCTAACTGGAGTACTAGGGTGACATGACGGCAAACCGCAGTCAAACTACTTCATGACGATGAAAATCAAAGTGCAATTTCAAGAGAAATATTTTCCTAGCCTTTTCCCAAAAAATCTGTTGAGAACTGTGTCAAAATGTAAAGAAATTACCGTAGATCACGAAAACTATTACAGCTTTTTCAAAATTAATGACTAAACTCACTTACTCTACTCATATTTCAATCAATTACTCACCCATTCTCAGTGAACTAAATCTTCTCACTTTGTGCGAGTAGCGTCGTGCATAAATCTGCATAATTTAAGTGACGCAATGAGGTCAAATAAATTACCACATTTCTTAAACGATACTATCGATAAAATACATATTCATTAGGGTCTTATCCAATCAGAATGCCGCCTAGGGTGCTTATTTCGTCTTTAAATGATCCAAAAGAGGCAGAGCCTAATCCCATTCGTGTAATGGTTTCCGCGCGTGCTGCTTTCCGTCTAGTAATTATATTTAAACGTCTTTGACCGTAATTGACAATTTCCATTAATTTCAGCCACTCTTGACCCTTCATAAGGCCGTGAGCGCGCGTCAAAGTTCAAAATCCGCGGTTGCTGCTATGTGCAATATAGTGCAAATTTGATCAAAAACATGCCATTTTAAAAATCAAAATAGCTCTTCAGATAGTCCATCGACCCCAATTTTTATATCATGGTTGGAAAGAGCATGAGTTGAAGAAATGATTTCATACCACCCTGACTCGTACAAAGTGAAACAAAGTCATCATATTGGCATCTTAATTCAAAAAATGTATTTTGTTGATGACGTCATTTTTGTCTTTGTTTAATTGAGATTATCTCGCTTATCGGTGATCGATTTTCTCTCTGATTTTGATATGTTGTAGCTGACATAATTCTCTATGAGAAATATGACATTTATTTTTCATTTGGATGACGTCATCATAGTAAAATATTCGATTAAAGGCGACAATGCATAATTTGTCATATTTGCGTGTTAAGTCTATGGGAGGTCACTTTTTTCAAAACATGAATCTGCATGACAATGTGTTTTGACCTGTATCTCGGTTGTTATTCCACAGTTTTCTCCCAAATTTTAGTATGTTGCAGCTGAGACTCTGAGCTATCGGTAATATGGTCTCTGTGTTTTAATCACATGTAGGGAACATGGTCAAATTTTCAATTCAAAATGTCATTTGAAAGTACTCAGAGACTAATTTTCTGCCAATGGGATGACGTCACCGTCTATAAATAGCACGTAACCACGTCTGTACAAATCTCTTTTGTATTTCTTTCTGTATGAATTTTGTGTTCAAGATATCTCAAAAACGGAATCACCAATCATCTTCAAATTTACACAGTATCTTTACCATGATTAGGAATGGATACAGTAACCTTTTCAGTCTGATCACCCAACCATGACGTCATCTAGGCGCCATTTTGTGATTTCACTTCATCATTCATATCTTCATAACCATTCATCATAAATTAACCAAATTCAGCACACATAAACTTCCGGCCATTGTCTAACATACTAACAATCGACGTTGCCGTGCATGTCACGACGCGCACGTGCGCGTGTGTCAAAATGTTAATTGATGACGTCATAATGTCCTTCGTTCAATTGAGGTTATCTCGCTCACTGGTGATCGATTTTCTCCCAGATTTTGATATGTTGTAGCTGACATAATTCTCTACAAGATAAACACATTTATTTTTCATTTTGATGACGTCATCATAGTGAAATATTCGATTAAAGGCGACAATGCATAATTTGTCATATTTGCGTGTTATGTCTATGGGAGGTCACTTTTTTCAAAACATGAATCTGCATGGCAATGATCTTTGAGTCGTATCTGGGTTGTTATTGCGCCATTTTCTCTCCAATTTTGAATCGGATGTCGGCAACATGGTAAAATTTTTCAATTCAAAATATCAGAAGCATATCACCTTAATTTATCAGCATGACAAATTTCCTCTAGTTATTATTATTTTGATAATATACGATAAGAAATGGATTCGATAAACTTAAAAACTAAGTGACCTTACTGTTTGAATTTATGTTATTAATGTCATATCATAGCACACTATCTTTTATTTGATATCGGAATTGATCTGTAGAAATCTGTAGGCATGTAATGGTATTTTGTTTTAGCTGTATTGTTGAGCGTAAAGAGAGCCTTCCCATTCTATTTTGAGAATTACAGTCTTTTTAGTTCAATGTTATTATCATTATTGTCATTATTATTACTATTACTAATATTATTATTATTATCATTCTCATCATCATTATCATTATTGTTAACACATTAACATCAAAACAAAATCCCTTCAGAAGATAACACTCACAGGATTATCCAAATTACCTTAAAACCTCTTTAGATAATCAGACATTTGTTTTTGTTCAACTTGTCGTCCTTCCTCAGATGTACCAAACACACCGGGAAAGAATTTGACGAGCGGTCAAATCGCCGGGATAGCAATATGCATTGTGCTGCTTGTAGTCATCTCACTGGGGATCATCAAACTTTCCATTTACTGTTGGGAAAGGCGAGGTAACTTTGTATTCGAAATATGACGAACAATATTTTCCTACTCGAAAACAAAAACATAGTTCAAAAGTATTTTTGAAATGACTAAATATATTAGTCTCAAATAGTTTATAAGGGAACATGCTTTTGTTGGTAAAATCTTAGAAACTGTGACCACATATTGTGTTAGATCTCACCCAACAAATATGCGAGTACCCTTCCCTACTCTATTGCTGTGTAAATTTAACCAAACTCATTTTAGAATGTGCAAAAACCCCAAACAAAAAAACATTTAATATCTTGATCATTGTACATTCCCTTTTTTTTTATATTGCAGGCTATTATCCGTCTGTTTTTTTCAATAGAGACGCGACACATTTGTGTGAGGATTGTTTTTTTTAAGCTGAGTGTGCTTTCATGTGTTGAATCGCACAACCAAGCTGAATTTATAGGAGAGGCAATATAATTATGACTAATTTTTACTTTAACATTTGTATTGTAGGTTTCAGCACTATTCCAAAAGATGACCCATCGAATTTCCAATCCGATAAAGGTATGAGTAATACATTATTTGACATATGCCACGGATGTCAGAAAGTGAGTTAGGAAGTGGGTTTTCTGATGTTTAGGGTTAGGTTTAGGTGAAGAGTTGAGTCAAGGTTTGATGTTTCGAATTCACTTGTTGCTATTAATTGACTAAACAGCGATTGCCGCTAGAGCATAGGTCGTATAATCGGCGTCAGGGCGTAGTTAAGGACTTTGTTATGATACATTTCTCATAATTTTATTATGTTAAAAAAGTTAACTGTGTTCTGGACAATTATAATGTTGATATTGCCTAATTATATGTACAATAATAATGTTGATGTCTTATATACTTATATATGTTGTTGCATTATTAAACCCATTAGTTAATGAAATGTCTACACATTTATATTACACTGCATACATTTTCCTGACTAATCATCACAATAAATATTTTCATTTTTTGTTAGCATTCACTTTATCGAGTGAAGACTTTAATTTGAGGTTTTCAGTCAAAGTTTCACTTTAAAAGAGGGCACGAAGAAAGTGTTTCTTGTTCCCTGCTTGACTTTTACTTTGCAAATCCTTGAATTAGTCTTACCCTTTTTATCTTTGGGACCGTGTTCTGGTGATTTCCCAAGTAGTTCTGAAGCTTCTGTTGATGTAACATAGAAATGTGATAACATTACCCACGAGAAGCTAGACTGTATGAATAATGTAGTTGCATATCTATTCACATAACTCATAGTACATAACAGTAAAAATATTCTTATTGGTGTTCAAGGTATGTAGACGTGTTGTGGTATATAGCATACGTCTCTGGACTGTGAACCACAAGTTTCTAATCCCCGCCGCCGATCACTATGATCTTCTTTGACTAGACGATAATATACATTTGCCACACTCGACCCTGGTAGGATTCATTGAATGCAACGAGCCATGCGATTTACCGGAGCTAAAAGCCGGGATAATAATGTCAAGAAATCGTTTGAAAGCTGAAGATGTAGGTCGTAAAGCTCATACATGTAGGTCGTATAATCGGCATGAGGAAGTAGTTCAGACAGTGTTTATAATAACTATATCATTATAGTGAAAGGAGATCGTCATCTGGTATGTTATATAAATTTGTACATGCCACAATTATAGCTACAGTCATAGTGGCAGTATCTCATTCAGTTTTCAGTGCTATTTCGATGCATACTTAGGCCCAGATCGCTCATTTCATGTTTGGTCTCCAATCATATTACCTAATCAATTTCCTTGCATTTTCTATAAGCATCATTAGAATATCAAATGTCACCTTTTCATTGTATTTATATTGATTTTATTAAGAGAGCGCGTCAGGTTATGGTTTTAAACTAAGGAAACTAGATGATTATTATGTCACGCACAAAATCTGATAATACATTCGTATAGGCTCCGAAAATGTTCTTGTATTCATCCAATATATCTTTGGTAACATCAACAGAAGCTTCAAAACTCCCTGGGAAATCCCCAGAAAATGGTTCCAAGATGGAAAGGGAAGGCCATAAAGTTTTTAAAAGTAAAAGTAAAAAAAGGAACAAAAAACACTTTCCTCTCCCCCTCCTTTCTTTCCCCTCATACTGTTCTTGGGGATGTCCAAAGAAAAGTTATACACTTGTTGGCACATGTGTTAATGAAAAGCAGTACAAAGAAGAGCGCCATTCTTGGCTTAAGAAAATCAATCTGCCGAAAAACAAGAAAGATGCACGTTATGATAACTTGACAAATTAGATTCTTATTGTGTATTGTGGCCTTCTTTTTTTTATAACTCTTCACCATTAAGAATATTTGATTTTACTTACGCTTCACAATATTCAAATCTGTTAAAGGAATTCAGATCAAATTTCAAAATGAAACTTCTTTCTGAAGCAGAGATGCAAGAACAATATTACGTCTGGTACAGGATATTAAGAAATTCGAATTCGTTCAAGATAAATGAAACTGTCCGGGAAATATACAGTGGTTATCAATCAAAGGTATTTTGTTTTGTTTTGTTAATAACATCACTGAACGACCAACATAAAACCGTCAAATAATAAACAAGGTGATAACAGTAATAAGAGGGAGAAAACACTCGTTCATAACTGTTATTAGGGCGGTCCAAAGACGAGCACGTTTGTTAGCATTTGTTTTATTCTGAAGGCTACGTGTCCCAAAAAGCGTTCCTCCACACTTATGAGGATCATTTATTCCATTAACAATTTATTCATCTTATTGGGTTTGAACTAATACAAACATTAATTCCAAAGTTAACAACTATTAATAACTTTTGAAATTACACACATTTGAATTGATTTGACGTTTGCTTTCACACACATACACACACCGCACTCCCAGTCACGCACA
This sequence comes from Mesocentrotus franciscanus, assembly GCA_037976565.1. Taxonomy (NCBI): domain Eukaryota; kingdom Metazoa; phylum Echinodermata; class Echinoidea; order Camarodonta; family Strongylocentrotidae; genus Mesocentrotus; species Mesocentrotus franciscanus. Next base: position 29,707,200 of record CP137667.1, on the reverse strand, counting down.
AACCTTTTCAGACATGCACACGCATACACACGCACACACACACACACACACAAACACGCCCCACACACAGTAGTCTAAGGAGGTAACTCTAATGTTAACTATTTATTTTAAAGGAATCACTGCGCAGCCCAAATCAAATGAGGACAGTTCTTCTCTAACACATAAGTCAGGTGGGAACAATGGATTTCTGATTCGCTATATCATATGCTTTTGGAAATTGCACTTTCTCAAAGTGGGACAATTTCTATAAACTATCTCTTGAAAATGATGATGTAATAGTTAGGAAACATTTCACTTAATCTGAAGCTTCACATTGGCTGTCCTTTCAAAGTATATTCCTTTTCAATGGTATCTAGATTCCTTTCGATTTTATAAGGAACTCCTTACAGTATTTCTTGTTTATTTTTGCGTGTATGGGTAGTTGCCCTGCAACTTCCGACAAACCTCCAAAATGTGAGACAAAAAACAGGATTTTTCCTTTCAGTGTAATTGCTCGTGTTTATGGCGGACTAAAATGAGCCGAATCAGTGTAGGATCCTGCCCCGGTGACTTTTCTTGACCCAAAACTTGCCCTTTGCAATCAATTCATATACAAAATTATGTAATCATTGTAATCGGGATTCCCTCAAAATTGTTCATGTTACAGATAAAACCATATCAGTTAGCTCATCGCCTCAAACAATTACTACCACTTTTACTGCTACTACTCCCGCTACTGATTGTACTACTACTACTTCTACTACTACTACTACTACTACTACTACTACTGCTGCTGCTGCTACTACTGCTGCTACTACTCCTGCTACTTATGCTGCTACTACTACTCCTCCTGCTACTGCTACTGTAACTCCTGGCCCTCATTATTGATACTTTCAAAACCTCAAAACCGTTTTTAGAAGATCATTCCGTATAGGACCACTGCACAACGTCATGAACCCTGATAGAGCGGTTTTATTTGAAATTGAAGAATATTAAGTAAAGTAAATATAAACTGCCGCCTGAAAAGGATTGCTCTTCAAATGTTTCATAATTCGAAATCTGACAAGAAGGGTGGGTGAAAGTAAATGGATGTCTTTGAAGTCCTTTATATATATTTTTTTCTTCATCATATTACATTTTAATGATATTTTCTTGCATGATAAGCTAAAACCCATCACATCATGTACGGTCTTCAATCATATTACCTGATTACTATCCTTACTATTTCCATAAGTATCATAAGAATATAAAATGCAATCTTTTCATTGCATTTCCAGTATTCACTTTATTGAGAAAAGGCGAAAAGCCGAACGTCCCCCTCCCGTATCCCGCCCGCGACTTGTACAAAGTCGGACGTGCTTCGAGCCCGCTCCGTGCTGGTGGGGGAAAATAATAAACTCATTTACTCATTACTCATAACTATTTATACAGTTAGATCACACAGTGTCAAAGATTTGTCAACGACTATATGTATATACAAGTATGCTATTTCATCCTATTTGCTGGCAATTGAAAACACTCCTTGTTGCCAAAAGGGTACCTTTTTAATACAAAATAATGTACACGAAAACTGCAATATACTAAATTGAGCCAAAAAAGCACATGGAAATAATTTTATTGTGAATTTATAAAAAGACAATTCTAACCTTTTTAGTATTTAGTTTAAAGTTCCCCTCATGCAAAATGTAAAATGTTATATTGCATATGTAATCTTTCACGGGGGTTTGGCTTTATTTATTCTTGGTGTACCAAAACTTCAATATGTTTGTTGAAACTCCTGGTTACTGAATATAAATTCATCAAGATATGTTTATGACTCTCATTTTTGTGAACTTTTGTGATTTTATTTTGTTATTGTTGTTCCTGTTTGTTATTGTTGTTGATGCAGTTGTTGTTTTCTGTTTTCCATATTTTATCACCATCTTACAATTTGGTGTCGTTGGTCCTACGTAGCCGAAGTTGTTAATTTCCTTTCAACTTTTGATGTATTTCATATTGATGAAAATTGTTGTTTTGTTGTTGCTCCTGCTGCTGCCGTAATTTATCACCCTATCATTAAAGCGTTGTAATTGCAAACAGATTTATGAGCGAAAATTCGTACATTTTGACCTTCCACGGAGTATCAAAGTTTTCTGTAATTTTCCATCCTGTCAATCTAAATATTATCTAAATACAGCATGAGAATATGTGGTCAATGTCGATTTTGACGGCATATTTATTTTATGGAAAAAGACAGAGCCTTATACACAAATTCAGACAACATTGACTTCGGAAGAGCCATGGGATTTCGGCCCGCAAACATTGGTCGCAAAGTTGACGCAAAACGCCAAACAAGAAGGTAATCATATGGGAACATCGGAAAATGCTTAGGACCTGGCAAAAAGGACAAAAAGCGTCGACGGAAAAGGCTGTATCTATTTTTAAATCTGGCAAACCACTATCTATGTACTCTCAATCCCAATTGTTTAGGTCACCGACAAGAAACAGCCACTGGACCTTCACCGGCTACCATGTCAGCGGCAACCTGCACAGACATGTAAGCTAATATAGGTACACAACCGTTGGCTCGTTTCGTTCCATCGGGTCTCCGTGTGTTCGGGTTACACGAACTTTCGAGAATAATGATCAAGCCCTAATTCCTAAAGGCCGGCATGTAACGTTCGGCAAATACACCCCTCTTACTAGCGATAAGAGGGATGTTGGGTCGAGGTTACCCGACACTTTCTGAAAATCCTAAATCAAATCTACGAAAACTCGGGTCTCGACCCGACACTTTCTTATACGAAATAAATACTCACAAGAGTTCGTATCTAGGCTAGACACGATGTCATTGTAAGGACATGTTTTTACAGACTGAAGTAAACGTTAAAGATTAGCCTATCTCAAGTATATATATTTTTAATAGTGATTCTTTGTATTAAAATTACCCAACCTTCCCTTCCCTTTTCACGAATGTTCGTGTAACGCGACACCCCCACCCGACGCGGAGATCCGATGGAACGAAGGAGGCTCAACGTTTAACCATTAAAAGCTAATGATAATGAATGTAGATATACCTTACATTAAGATATCTTATGTCTTAGTAGCAAGTGCAGTCATGACAGTACCAACAGAGAAGCCCTCTTTCAAGTGTATATTTTGCCATATTTTCGTTTAACTCACCCGAATCTCAACTAATTTAACCACCTTGATCATTTCACTTTAGCTCATTCAAGAAAGATGATTAAAATAATGATGTTATCAGAAGTAAAATTTAAAAATGTCTTGCTTTTTCAAAAGAAACGAATATGACTTCAGTGATTATGAATTATGAATCCGATTTTGTGATTAAAAACAAAAGTAAAATGTTGGTGATTAAAGAGGTGCAGATTGTGCATAAGATTTAAACGCTGCCCTTCGAAGATTATTCTTTTATATTCATTCAAGTTATTAAATTCAGGTATTATATTAATATATATTGTAGGTCAAACAATGGAGAAGTAACGAATTTGCAGATCGTCAAGTTATCCAAACTTTTACCTGATGGGAAATACATCGAGCTGTGCGAAATCTTGGGATATGAGTACAGCTACGTACAGGGTATAAAGAAGAAACATTTAATGGACTCCGTGGCTGCTTTTGAAGAGATTTTACATGAATGGAAAATGAAGGATGGCTCAGTGGAGGTCCTCGATGCAGCTTTAAGAAAAGCAGACCTTGGAGGACTTGTACCTAAATACAAGATGCTAATGTGACAAAATTAATCCTCCAAACTTTCGTGAATATTAGAGCCCAATAATAATAACTTCCGATGGCTCGACATGAGGATTTTGAAATAAAGCCCTCTTATAGCCAAAGTGTTGGGCCCAGTTTACTCAGTACTGTCTGAAAACCTACATCAATTCTACAAAAACTCGCGTCTCAAAAACGAATTGGCACCTTTTGCCCTGTACTAAATAACAAACTTGTACTAGAAAATTTTGAATTATACATTCACCCTAAATGTAATTATTAAATATGTTTTTATAGAACCCCTGTATGAAACAAGTCTCTTCCGTTATCAATATTAATCAAATAAGAGTTTATGACAGTTTCTGAACAGAGCATATTGGAGAGGACCTCGCAAGATTCGTTAGAGTGTTGCCAGATTGTGTTTCACTTATGACAACTTCAAAAATGCATTACTTTCCTATTTCTAATTGGATATTGCTCAATCTTTCATTAATTTGTTTCTCTCATTTTTCTGCCTTTATTAAAATCAAGATGATATTTAAAATTGGTGCATGGTTTCACAAAGGTTTAATATAACCCGACAACCATCAGTACGCGAAGAATCAATGGAACGAAAACAGTCTGCAAACAGTATAAATAGATAAATGTGTAATTGTGGCTGTTGAAGTATTTCTTTGATTATTTTAAGAAAATATTTTCATGTATTTCATATACTTCTAATAACTGTTTAATGTGTATATATATGTATCGATATATATAGCAAAACATTTCTTATTGGGTTTTTTCTAGTAATGTACTGGTGCATAAGCCGAATGTGTGTACGGTGCTTAAAGTGCGTAATTTCATAACACACACGTAACTCGTGTAATTTAAGTAATGCTGTAAAGGACTCATTTTTAAAATGTGTTTTGTCGGCATCTCGATTATATCAGTAACCTGTCATTCAAGCAATAAACACAATTTACTTATATCTTTTAGAACAAGTTTTCTGTTTTATTCTACAAACTATTTTCAATAATCATTTGTCAGAAATTATTCTTAATATGCAAATATTCATACTCTCGAACATGTTTAGTCCATGTTCGAGTATAATGATAATTCTGTTTGTGCACGTGCCTGCTGTTTAATGAGAATATAACTTTTGAAAAAAGAAGTTTGGACATTTTTTTTGTTCTTCATCTTACGTATCAGCATAATGAGGCATGAATGTATGTGTGTGAGAGAAAGAGAGGGAGAGAGATCTCGAGAACAGAGGAGAGACTGTGAGATATTTTACTGCGTATAGCGTTGATTTGATTTGATGTGATATGGTTTTATCATGTTTATGTAGGCAGAACACATGTCTTTTTTTCAATTTTTTCTTTAAAACGGTGAAGACAAGGGCCGATTATCGTGTGTGTGATATCATTTGGGACCTACGAGAGATCCCCGTTTCAAGGGGAGATAAATGTGGGGAAGGACTGGAAGATTATTATTGATCAGACTGATAATAATAACAATACTAGAACTACTACTACTAATAATAATAATGATTAAATAATAATAATTTTGATAATACAAATATATTAAACAATAATATGTCTTACTTACCTACGGTAGCCTCATCAGTACTAGTACATTTCTCACTGAGGGACCTGCAGTCATATTATTATCCCGGCTTTAGCCGATGTACCATGATAAGGCACTCAATCATTCAACCATTCAGACCTACCGGGTACCAATTTACTACACCTGGGTGAAGAAAGGCAAATGTAGATTAATATCTTTCCTAACGACATTAGTGCCGCAGCGGGGACTCGAACCGCGAATCACATGATTCACAGTTTTCCACTAAACCACGACACCTTTACTTGCCCAGCGAATGACAAGATCAAATTACTGGAAGATACAGGTATAAAAAGCTATTCTACAAAAGTTATGATAATTATACAGTTATAAAAAAAGGATTTCATGTGAAAACATTTAATTGTGAAGTAAACGTTTTTTTCGTTAGGTTTAATACGTTGTGTTTTTCTAATTCAGTTCATTGTAAATAATAAACGCGAGTAATCTCGTAGAAAAGAAGTGCTAGTTAAGTCAAATAAAATATCTTCCAGCAGGTTTTTCAAGGCATTGATTGTTTCCAAGAAATAGAGCGCCCTGGGATAACTTATTTGCTTCATGTTTATTGTTGAACTCAGTGCATTGGGGCTTGACAAGGAAATCAAAAGTTGGAAACTTCTGCAAGTGAGAAAAAATAATAACAGCGCCTTTGATGATGTGATGAACACAATTGGAAAGATGATAAGGAAATCAATTTAGGGGCAATTTTGATACCCTATTTGATTTCCTATGGTAAATTTAATTTTGCATATTTCAATAGGTGATGGAAAAGCTTATTCCAAATCCTTAAGATTTTTTTTTCAATTCTGCGATCGTTCGAAGGCTTGATTTGTATAATGAACAAATAAAGCACAAGGATATATCAGTTATAGAGATGATATATACATTATTTAGCCGCAAAATTATTTTCTTTTTTATAATGTGCTCTCATTCAAATTCATTTATATAGCCACATTTAATACGTTGCAATCGGAACGGCTCTTAAAAGTAACAGCACCCCACTTCCTGTCATCACAATGTGTCCTGAATTGCCGTTTTGGTCTACAACCAGATCGTATACTACCCTCTACTGTTCGCTTCTCGCTTACGCCTTCAACACTTAGTGTATGTGAGACTGCGATATGAACAACAACACAAATGTACGGACTTCTATGAATGTGTAAGGTTGACTGCAGAAACCTACGCGTTATATATTAGCACGTCGATTTCGGTATTCAATTCATAAGGGCAAGGAATAAGGCAGGTAAGTTTGTATATACCTGTGTTCTATGATTTCTGTTCCGAAAGTTAGCAATAGAGTGGTCATAAAGATATTAGGACAGGCCCTGCTTTTGTACAGATAAACATATTTAACACATAAACACACTGTTGATAGACAACCGCAAAAAACTACACTGAGGTATATAGTACATGTAGTTCTTTCGCTACCGAATACTCCGATCGCCACGGCTATATATTCGTACATTCGGTACATGATGCCGGGTGGCTAATAGACGCGGGGGTATATGTGCATCATGTAATCTTAGAACGTAGAAGTGATACTGCTATACCGCTAGCTAGTGGAAAATGGTTAACATCGGTACCCTAAATATTATTTACTCCTAAATAGATATACCTTTAGATCACACATTGTCTAATATATGTCAAGAACTATATGTAACTACATGTACAAGCATGCTTTGGTTATCCTTTTCGCTGCTAATCAAAAACATTCGATCCTTGCTGCCAAAGAGATACATTTTAATAAAAACAATGTACACATAAACTGTAGTATACCAAATTTAGCCAGAAAGCACATTGGGGAAGAATTGTATTGTGAGGGCATAACAAGACAATTTAAACCTCTTTGGTATTTAGTGTAAAGTTCCCCTTATGCAACATGTGAAATATTTTAAAAGTAATTGTTGACTGGGTTTTGGCTTTATTTCTTCGTCGTGTACCAACACTTAAATATGAGTCTACTGCTGTTGCTGTCGTTATTTATTATCATTTCATAAACAAGATGTCATTGAGAAAGCCCTATTGGCGAAAGTTCGTGCATTTTGACCTTCTACGAAACATCCTCATTTATTGTAAATTTTCATTCTGACTTTTTAAATAACTAAATACAGTATGAGCTCCGTGGTCAACAACGATTTTGACGACACCTTGAAGCAAATAGCCAAGGCCCTCCATAAAAATGAAGACATCGATAATCTCGGAAAAGCCTTGGGATTCGGGATTGGAGATATTGCTCGCAAAATTGAAGAAAACGGCAAACAAGGAGGGAATTATATGGGAACATTGGATTTGCTCAGGACATGGCAAAATAAACAAACACCTTCGACGGAACATGCAGCATTGAAGGAGGCATTATTAAAAGTTGGATTAAAACACCTAGCAGTCCAATTTATGAGCAACCGGTAAGAGATTCTTTGTATACAATGGTTCAATGATGCATTTCGTACATAAAAATAAAGAGAATTTGAATTACAATATAAAATATTAATGTTTTGCACTGCCCAAAAATTTCAAAGTAGATCTTTTTTTCTCATATTAAAAATGACACATTCAGGATACCTTTTCCATGCATGCTAGTCCGAAAATAAACATATTTCAACAATGTGACATCGTGAAATACATGTATGTCGAAATCATTATTTTCAATTCGATAGTAGGAGTGGTACAGAAGTAGTAGTTTTACTAGTAGTAGGTTTAGTAGCAGCAGCAGTAGTAGTAGTAGTAGTAGTAATAATAATACTAGTATTAGTTAAAGATATTTTTTGTTTCAAGACTCATTTAAAGCAATAAAACTGCTGCAAATCTAGCATGACCATTTCAATTTTTGTTGCTAGTCAGGCTTTTTGGTATTTCTGCAGCTATTTGAGCCATGTTTAGGTACTGACTTGTGTTTTTTTTTTTTTTTTTTTTTGGGAGGGGGAGGATTCACCAACCTCAATCTGTTGCAACAGACCTCTCTTCACCTCAGTCCCACCTGCACCTTTCTGTGATGCATTTTTGAGAAGTGGACCCACAATGACGTTTTGGCGGGAAATATTGATGACATCCTAGCTTCAAACAACTGATGCCTTCACCTCGAAGCGTGGACTATTCTATACTGACTTTTTGTCTGCTTCAATTTGGATGATCTGCTCTTCGTTTTAATTCTCCATGACATTTTTATTGACCTCTAACACTAGTATTAAACTTAGAAGTTAGAGCTTGCCATAATGTTGTCACTGAATTGTATGTACATGTACCCACTATGATACGCATATGTACGGGTAGCTCCCTGTAGTCTACTCTGTAACACTGACAATTCAACTTCTTGTTTGTAAATGTGAGGCTCGACTTTATCGATCAAATTATATTTCATCATACCTTGCAAGACTTTTTTTTATTTCACTATCAGGATTGAAATGTAGCACTATGTATGTTCGATAAATATTATTCATCATCCTCATGTCTACTGTAGAGTGTAGTGAACATCATCCTAACACGAGAAACACAATTCTTGTTCACGCATGCTTCGTCCTATTTAAATTTCAAATGGCATGTACATCAACCCAGGCTAACACAGAGAGAATTTTCAAGCTGTTCCTCCAACGGAGATATGGTCAAGAACACCCTGAAAATTCTGCAAGTTCAAAGGAGACCTCAAATAAAAAAAAAATTAAAAAACAATGCATTTCTTGCCATAACATGACACTATTTCTCCTATACCCCCACCCTTCTTCTCCTCTCAAATGCCTAAGATGTGAAATTGAATCCTGGCCGTACCATCAAGTACCCCTGTCATATTTCCAATCGCCCAGTTACATGGAAGCAACGGGGTGTAGCGTGTGACGACTGTGACCAATAATACCATGTCGAGTGCATGCAAATGTCAACTCCTGTCTACGAAGCCCTGGCATATTCAAATGTTTCGTGGCACTGCATCTCTTGTGTCATACCGAAGTTCTCCTCCAGCCTGTTTGATTCTTTTCAAAAGGAAACAAGTAACATTTATGACAGCTTGACTTCTACTTCACAGTCTACTGAAACTAATAGCTCCACATCACCACCTAGCCCAGGTACTCCACTAGTTTCGTCATCTTCAGCCCGCCGTAAGACTTAAAAAAAGGAAATCAAGCTAAGCGTAAGGTAAATATCCTCAACATCAACTTCCAAACTCCAAAGTGCCAAAAATAAAAAGGAAGAAGTTGGTTCTCCGATAGACTCCACAAACCCTGATATAATATTGGGTACTGAAACGTGGCTGAACAGTACCATCTGCATTTCTAGACGGTTTCCTCCAGGCTACGACGTAGTTCATAAGTATCGTGTGGACGGATACGCAGGAGTATGCATCGCCATAAAAAAAGATCTTGTAATTGAAGATCTAAGAAGCAGGCCGGACCTTGATGTGGAAGCTGTCTTCACCAAAATCAATCTTCATGGGCACCATTCGCTAATCATCTGTGCTATGTATATGCCACAATCAAGCTGTACAGCATACATGGAAGACCTCTGTGAAATGGGGGAGGATATTCACACTCATAACCGCAAAGCACTTATGTGGCTTGGAGGTGGTCTGAACCTCTCTGACATCTATTGGGTAACCCAAACAATCAAAGGCAACCACAACCATAATGCCAACAACATGAGGTTCATGGACATGCTTCAAAATTGTAGACTTCCCAACAAGACAAAACAGATGGCTAGACATCTTACTCACCAACAGGCCTACCCTCGTTGCCAAGTTTTCTTCACTGTCTGAGATCGTTGATCATAACATAATGTATGCAGTGTCATATATTGAAGCAAGCAGACGCAAACCCGTAAAGAGACAGATCTTCCTCTGGAAGCATGCAGCTGTAGAGAACATGAAGAAGGATTGTCTTGCATTCCAGAAAGGCTTCACTGATCAGTGCTGCAGCTCGATTTCCATAATACAAGCCATGTGGTCTGACATTAAAACTTCATCGACTCATTTACTGGATAAGCATGTGTCATCTAAGATGATATCGACTACGTACAACCAACCTTGGATTACCTGTTTTGTGAACCGCCGCTCTCGGAGATAAAAGGAATGCTACTACAAAGCCAATGCTAGTAATGTTCAAGTTGACCTTAAGAAATACATGGAAGTCAAGAAACGGGCAAGAATCACCTGCAAACAAGCCTACAGTAGGTACCTGACAGACATCGTCAGCCCGGACACCACCTGTAACCCAAAGCGTTTCTGGAGTTTCATATACTGCAAGCGATGCACCTGATGGATTGACTTACTCAGACAGCCTCTCAAAGGCGAACATTCTAAGTCGTCAGTTTTCGTCTGTCTTCAACTGCATTGAAGATAAGACTAGTCTGAGAGACAAAGAGCCGAGCTAATACCCAACCATGGATCACATTACTATTTCTCCAACAGGGGTTCTGAAGTTCATGTCTCAGCTTGATGTTCATAAAGCTACTGGTCCTGACTAAATCCCAGCCAGACTTCTAAAGAGCCTCCCTTAACCAGGATGCCATACCTGATGAATGGAAGATGGCTAATATCGCTCCCATCTTCAAGAAACGAGACAGTAGCAAGCCAGAGAACTACTGGCCTATCTCTTTGACGTCAGTAACCTGTTAAGTACTGGAGCATATCGTACTTAGGAGCACTATGACCCACCTTGAATACCATTACATACTGTCTGATGCACAACATGGCTTTCGAAAGAAGCGATCCTGCGTATCCAAGCTAATCCTTGCTGTCCAGGACCTCGCCAAAGCAATCGATGACAGAGAACGATTGGACATGGTACACTTTGACTTCTCCAAAAATTTGACAAGGTTCCCCATCGAAGGCTGTTACCCGAGCTCAAATTATATGGAATCCGTATTATTTTTTTTTCTTGAGTAACAGTACCCAACATGCGATACTGGAAGGATCCATCTCTAACATCAGGCAAGTAACACCTGGCGTCCTGCAAGGCAGCGTTATCGACCCGATACTGTTTCTCATTTTTATTAACGATCTGCCAGAGTACCTCTCCCCAAATTCAACAGTCAGGCTCTTCGCTGATCGTCTGGTCTACCAGAGGACCTTCTTCGCGGATGCAATAAGACTCTGGAACTCCCTCCCTCAGAACACGGTTAATGTACCTCTGATAACAGCTCGAAGCAAGAGGTACACAAGACCAAGCTCCGTTAAAAACTGTAGGTTTTTTTTTACTCGCACGTAGTTGACTGTACCTTTTATCAGACATTGTACACATACACGGGTACTGCACCTCAACAGTGGAACAATACACCTGGCGGTGTCATCGTAGTTTCTTTCTTTCTACTAGTTCTAGTAGTAGTAGTAGTAGTAGTAGTACTAGTAGTAGAAGAAATAGTCGTTTGGGTAACAGTGATAGTTATAGAAATAGTAGTAGAAGTAGTAGTGGTAGTAGAAGTATTATGAGTAGTGGGGGTAGTAATGATAGTACATAATCTGCAACCGTATGTGTTGCTAACAGAGGTGACATAAATCTGAATTATATTATATTCATTACTTTAAAACTCAAAAGATATCTACATGTATGTGGACAAATACATGATTGTTATCGTGAAATTGAACTTTATGTTGATAACTCTATTGATATATATCAATTTATTGTAACGCTTTTTGTTTCAATAAATTAAGGCGGTCCACTATGTTTTAACTATGTTGGTGTCTAGCCCTGATGTATTTATGGTGCCATAAAGAGATAAGCGTCATGATTGACTGACCTGAACTCTTTAAAACAAGCCGCCAGTTGTTATTATTCCAACATTTGTTTCCATATAAGTAATACAAGATCTGATAAACTATATATGGAAATATACGAACTACTTTAAGTACAAAGTATCCTGCATTCTACATCAAGGTTATTTAAGTAAGAGGGCTGCATTGGTCAAGATTCTTGACTCTCAAACGGAAAGTATTGGGCCTATCCTTGCTCGGTGTTTTGCCCACATCTGTCCCTCTCGACCCATGTGTATCAAATGTGTTCAAAGCAAAGTTGGGGGCATTAATAACTGCACGACTCTAGGGAAGCTTAGTAATAATACTCGTGTGACAACATCGGATAAATAAGAGCAAATTATAAAATCATGTTATTAATATATTACTATAATTAAGGTTAATGTGGATTTTTTTTTGTGTGTGTGATTTACCCACAGAATGGACCGAATCGTCACGGACAAGGAACTAAGGAAACTGGCAGGTTGCCTTCCTGCAAGTTCTTTCACGGATGTCGCCATTTACCTAGGGCTTGAATACGCTGATTACGACAATATAAAGTTGCAAAATCAAGCATCATTAAAAGATGCTAATTTCAAAATGTTAATGAAATGGAAACAAGATGATGGTGGAAAAGTGGGAGATCTTGATAAAGCTTTAAAAGAAGCTCAATGTGGGGGGCTTTCGTACAAAGATGTGTAACTATTTTACGGTATCCAAAAATTCATGTACTATGAACACGATCGCAAAGACTATTGAAAAAATCAGCCGAAAGGAATTTTAGAAGGCTTTGTCCATCACCTATGGAAATGTGCGAACATTACTGCCAGTGAAATGTTACGTAATATGAACCTGATTTCAGTTGGATAAACAATGCGATATTAAATTTACCCTTTAGTTGAACTGTCGAAAGTCTTTGCGATCTTGTCAACATGGTTAATGTTAAACATCAGTGTTTATCCTCTGACACTACCGTCATTAGGCAAGTCGGTAATCCACATTTGCCACTGATGATTCACTACTGCTATCATTTATATATTTTGCTTGCTTATTCTATCAATTCTATTTTACTCTTCCCTCATTTCTATATTTTTTCTTCCACTCTTAAGACCTCAGTATCTGAACAAAAAGAGTATCCTTGTTGTTTATGTTGTGTATACGTTTTCAGGATGTATTTCCACATTATGATGACGTTGTGAATCTACTCGAAAAGCTGCAGCACGTGTCTTTAACCCATAACTACAATGTTGCCAATCCCATGGCAACTAACAGATTCATAATATTCCATTTGACTGTTATTCCAGAGGTGACGAATGCAATAAGTATACGCCATAAATATCTCATATATCACAATAACATTCCACATTCAAAATCATATTTCACTGTACATAGAAAGCGTGGAATAAATGATCACAAATGTTTAACGCATGCTAGGTTTGATTAATAAAGAAGTAACACAAATGCTTCAAATTTGTGTCATGTTACCCAGCCCACCACCTTAAATTTTCTGTCGTTACGGATATAAGCTTGCACTAGGTTACCATTAAAAAAAGTATATTATATTAGTAATTTGACTATTCAGATTCTCGATCATTAAGAGTTTCTTGCACAGTCAAACCCTTTCTCCCAACCAGAGACTTGTCTCTGTTCAAAGCCTGGCCCCAGCTGCAACCCAAAGCCGAACTATCCATCTTACATAACATAAACGCAGATCCATTGTTGCGTCATTGTTTAAAAATGTTTCATATTCCGTGTGATTCTGTGATATAAATTGTTACTGGACTACTAATTTCAAACCCAATCGCAACTAATTCTTATCCAGCTTTATAATTGACGCAATAAAGCTAAGCAGGAATAGTTATAATACCGCTCCACTTTATATGTGGTTTCCTTGATATGTTATCACTCCATGTAATATAATGTCTACATATTTTCCTTAATTTGTATTTTATTGAAAAGAATATCTTGTAATAAAGGGGCATGGTTCAGGTCGATGCAGAGTGGTGGGTTAGGAAGGGGGCGGGCGTGGGTTGGAAATGGGGTGGGTTCCATAGCTGACTTGGTATAGTTGTTAACGCAGTTAAAGGTATATTACTTTGTCGGGCAAGCACGTAACAAAACAAAATGCATAATATTGCTGACACTCCCTACAGCCCAGGAGGCCAAAACTATGTGTTGAGGTGGCTCTGAGACGCAGAAAAAAACCTCTCGTTTCTGATTAACTTCCACGTGTATACTCGTATTTGAAGGTTAATCTTAAGAAGAGTTTGCATATCAAAGAATAAATCTATGTACGCGTCTAAAGTTCACTTTCACTGTTAATGACAATTGCTTAGATAAATAATTTTACAGAAACTAACAAGTCATGGAGATATTTACATTATGATATATATCATACATTATAAGATGGGTGTCAGATTTATGCTCCTAGATTTTGATAAATATGATTATGAATATTCTTAATAATCCAGGTAGTATGTTGATTACATTAAATGTTATAAACAAGTTAACTGAACTTACAATGTTTTAGTTAGCAATTCACATCTACTCCAGGACGCATGTTCCTAACATTTGGTGTTTTGGGCGCATCCTTCCTTTTATGTTTTTGGGAGAGAAAAATCCCGCTGTAAAATCTACACCAAATCATATTACTTAGAGTTATCTAATTTGTTATGATCTGGATGCAATCTTTTTTTTTGTTATTCAATTTATGTTCGTGAATATCCATCTGAATTAAGCAATTATTGTTCAAACGTCTTTATTCATCTTGTACCAATGCTATCAGTCTACATTGTCGTACTGCAAATTGATTTAGAGAACAATAGCGGGGAAATCCAATTTCTACAGCATATCACGCGATGGGCTGTATTTCGACCCTAGTGTGAATGAAATCAGAGAAAATACAATTTACGAATATATTGTCTCTGCATGACATGAAGATATGATACAATGAAATTAATCCTTGTTTTGTCTATCAAATCCTCTCTTTCCTCTTCAAATTTCTTTCTCTATCGTATTTGCTCATCCATACTTTCTCTCTCTCTCTCTCTCTTGCCTTTCTTTCTTTCTTTTGATTTATCCGTTTCTCTTTTTACCTCCATCTGTCTCCGAATTAATCTCTTTCTCTTCGTTTATCTCTACTGTTTACCTTTCCACTTTAGTTTTCATGTTGGAATTTATTGTGCCTGCCAATGGCAAGTAATTTTTGAATTGTTTGAGCGTCGCTAAAGAAACCCCGATCTCATAGAAAGTTTTACATTGTACCTGGAATCTCCACAAGAAAAAATAGGGAAAATATATAAATATGCAAATGCATAAATGTTGCTTTTGAAACATTTCTTAACCTTTGCTGTAGGTAAGATTTACATTATTTTATATTTTTGTGTTAACTTTTGATGTAATTGTATATACATGTAGCTCGCTAGTTATTTCTTATCGTTTTTCTACTTACCTATGCAGTGATACATACGTCCCATGTGGTGTCACGTTTCTTAAAGTGCGTCTTTTGATGACGCACATGTAACCATGATAACTCTCGTAACTTGTGTTATTTAAGTACTGATTATACAACTTCAAAGTGTGAGTTGCCTGCATCTCGATGATATAAGTAGCTATATAATGTCATTAAAACAATACAACTCAAATCACTTATATATCTTGTAGAGGAAAACAATAGGCTTACCTAGATAATCTAGTTTCAGAAAACATTTGTCAGAATTTGTGTCTATATATTCAAAGATTCATATTCTTAACCATTTTTTTTTTAATTTCACGTTCATATATAATGACGAATCTGGCTGTGAACTTGATGCTTTTTAATGAGAATATAACGTTGGAAAAAGTCGTTTGAAAATGTTCTTTTTGTTCTTCATCTTACGTATCAGCATAATGAGGCATGAATGCAAGAAAATGTTTGTGTGTGCGTGTGTGTGTGTGAGAGAGAGAGAGAGAGAGAGAGTGAGAGAGTGATCCGAGGAGAGACTGTGATAGATTTTTACAGCGTATAGCTTTTGATTTGATTTGATGAAATATGGTTTTATCATGTTTACGTAGGCAGAGGAGATGTATGTTTTTTGTTTTGCACTTTTAAAACGTTGAAGACAAGGGCCGATTATTGTGTATGTAATATCATGTGGGGCCTACGAGAGAGCCCAGTTTCGGGGAGGGGATCAAATGTGGGGGAAGGAGGGGAAGATTAGCTGGTTCATTTTGCAATAGTATTATTGATGAAACTTTTGATAATAAATAATAATAATAATAATAATAATAATAATAATAATAGCAATAATAACAATACGGATTTATGTCAGAGCAATATTCTGTTGTTGTTGTTTTCTTTTCTTTTTTATATGTAAGATCCAAAATGTTAAATTGTCTGGCCATCTCGTTCAATTTAATTTACAGCTGTAGCTCGTTATCCTTTTACATTAATGTTGTACTTTGATACTTATAACTATGTTCCTGCATTTATTGATTGTGATCAGTTTTGGTTGCACCAGGGTGGGTTCGGGGAGGATGGCCTGCGCGCTCCAGTCGTTTAATAGTAATAATAATAGAGAATATTTATTAAGCGCATAACAAATTGAAAATTTATCTATGCGCTTTACAATCATGACAAATTTGAATATATAAACAACATAATAAATGACAAAGTATATAAGCAAATAACAAAAATATTTACTTAATTAATTCACCTATAATTACACCTAAGTAAAACTATTTGACATAACATATAACAAAAATTCAACAAATAGACACCCATTATGTCGAACCAACCTCCTAACCAGCAAAGGACAAAGCAGCTCTAGGAAACCCTCGAAAACAAATAAGTTTTCAGAGCTCTTCCAAAGCCGTCAGTGCTCCCAACAACTCGAAGCTGGTCAGGAAGTTGGTTCCATAAGACAGGTGCTGCCGTTGAAAAAGCACGAGAACCATATGTTTAGATAGAGATAAGATAAGATAATTTATTGGTTTCCACAATATCTCATTGTACAAAGAGTGTAACAACATATTGAAAAATGATTATAATATGCATGTAAATATAATACCGGTACACACTATTCAGAAAATTGTCCTTCAGTTGAACTTAAGAGATATAGTGGCGGAGCCTATGGAAAAGCAGAGCTTGTTGTGGATAGGCCCCTTAAACTACAAATGACATAATTAACTAAAGTTAGGTTTATAAAATACAAATACACGCTAAAACAGGGAAAGGGAGATTACAGGGATACATGAACCGATACTCACAATTAACTACAAGAGACAAGGGAAAGGGAAGGAAATATATCTGCAGCTTATTGAAATAATAGTACAATGTAGTTTGTTCTCAACATAAATGGTATATGTACATAGTTGGCATATGGCCGTATCGTTATTTACTCATTGTAATCAACTAAAGCATACTGCTTGAAGACAAAAATAGTCAGGAATCAGGAATGACAATATGTATTCAAATAATGGCATTTCAATTTTCTTCTGAATACACGAACACTAACAGACCTTTTAATCACAGAATCGAGAGAATTCCAGAACTTGGGACCTGTATATATTAAGGTATTTTGAGCAAATCGTGTTCTTGTTCTAGGAAGGTGATAGGAAAACGCCTGTCGGGTAGGATAGTCGTGAACTTGATTTCTTTTCTTAAACAAATATGATAGTGCCTGGGGCAGTTCGTTGTTATTCAGCTGAAACATGAGGCTGCCTAATTGTAAATTAAAAATATCCTGAACTCTCAGTACTTTAGTATCAAAGAAGAGAGGGCCCGAGTGAGTACGAGCAGGTACATTGCAAATTGTACGTATTGCTCTTTTTGAACAACAAGGATTTTGTCCAGTTTGAGTTTCAATGAATTACCCCAGGCTAGAATACCATAGTTCAAGTAGGGCAACATTAAAGTGGAGTACAACATTTGCAATACATATGATGGGAACATAGATTTCAGTTTGTATATCACACCAGCATTTCTTGATAGTAATGAACACAAATAATTTGTATGTATTTTCCATGTCATTCCATCATCAATAAACAGGCCAAGAAACTTGGTCGATTGTACTTTCTTAATTTTGACATTGTTGAAATAGATATCTCCAGGTAAATCGGAGATTGAATTGCTAAAAAACATGAAATTAGTTTTGATCAAATTCAGGGATAGTCTATTCGCAAAAATCCACTGTGCAACATTCTTAAGTTCGAATTGACAGTTTCAACAAGAATTTGAGGATTCTTATGTGAGTAAAATATGCTTGAGTCATCTGCGTATAGTATAAATGACAATAGTCGGGATGAAAATTTGAAGTCATTTATATATGTTATGAATAGTAGTGGCCCTAAGAGAGACCCCTGAGGAACACCGCACGTAACAGGCTTGACACTCGATGCAATTCCATTTAGTGAAACAAATTGTGTTCGACTACTGAGGTAACTTTTGTACCACTCCAAGGCCTTACCCCTGACACCATAATGCTGAAGCTTTTTAAACAAAATGTTATGATCAATTGTATCAAATGCCTTGGAAAAATCCAAGAATAATCCTACAGTATGACAGCGGTCGTCAAGAGCGGACGCAATTTTATTTATAAAAGGAGTAGAGCATGAGACGTTGAATGTTTCTCTCGAAAACCAAACTGAGAATCCGCCAAAATTCCACAACGTGTGAAAAAATTAAATGTTCGATTGTAGATCAATTTTTCAAGAATCTTTGAAAAAGTGGTGAGTAGAGAAATTGGCCTGTAATTACTACGTTCCAGAGGATCACCCTTTTAAAAATCGGTATAACTTTTGCTATCTTCATTTTTCCAGGTACTATGCCATTCAACATAGACAAATTCATAATATGGGTTACAGGTACGTTAATTTCTTTAATGACACTTTTCAGTAACATATTTGTAATATCATCATAACCTGGGGCCTTTTAACCTTTAAACTGTTCACAATGTCAGTTATTTCTTGTTCATTGGTTGGTACCATGAATAGTGTAGAGGGTTGGGATTATTCAAAAACAATCAAATGATTTTGCCGACTTTGGTATAGATCGAGCCAAATCTGGTCCAATATTGGTAAAAAGTCATTAAATATTTCGGCAATAGTTTGTTTGTTGTCAGTTGCGGTTCCATGATTCTTAATTTTAGTGATTTTTAGTGAATTTGGTGAACTGTTAAGTACATTCTTTATGGTTCTCCATGTTCCTTTGATGTCTCCACTACAGGAAGTAAACTGATTACAATAATAATCTTTTTTAGCATTCCGAAGCAGGTTTGTCAATGTATTTTTATAATTTGTGTACTTCAAACGATTTTTATTTGTGGGGTTACATTTGTATTTATAGAACAGCCTATTTTTCCTGTTTATTGATTTCAAAAGAGTCGAATTGACCCAAGGCATTCGAGGAGTCTTTTTGTAACTTGAGAGTTTGAGATTCTGTGTCGGGAAAGCTTCATTGTAAAGTTGAATAAAGATATTCAAAAATTTCTCATAAGATATATTTACGTCTTCTTCATTTAAGACCATGGTCCAATCAACATTTCCAAGTTTAGCTTTAAAATTATTCACATTTTGGGGGTAATTTTACGCAGGTTCTTCTTTGGTGTGGACCGGATTTTTGTTTCTGTGTCAAAGAACAAAAAGCAAATATAGGATAGTGGTCTGAAATATCTGATAGAATAATTCCTGCATCGGGAAAAGGCTGCATGTTGCAAAATATATTGTCAATGATGGTTTTAGAATGTTCTGCTGCCCTCGTGGGTTTTGTTATGAGCGGTAGTAATGAGAATGAAGCCATGGTACTCACAAAATCCATTACAAAGGCATTTGAATCATATTTTAAAAGATCAGCATTAAAATCTCCCATCAATATGCATGACTTAGATGTGAAAATAGGATGAGACAATATAGTTTGAATTCCAAGAATAAATTCCTCAGTGTGAGATTGCGGAGGTCTGTATACTATGCCAATAACAATATTCTTATTACCAGTAACACATATTTCTATAAATAAGGTTTCCAAGGCATCGGTCATAATAGTAAGATCATTTTTCATCTCATACTCAAAGTGTGTAGGAATATACAAAGCAACACCGCCTCCTCGTTTGTTTTGTCTACTGTTGGTAATCATAGTATAACCAGAAAGAGAATACATTGAATGAGGTGAACCAGAGAACCATGTCTCCGTGATACCAATAATAGCACGTTCACATTGAACCTTGTCAAGTAAGATTTTGAGTTTCTCAAAGTTCTTGTTCATACTTCTTATATTCATGTGTAAAATGCACAACTTATTTTTGGACCTGCTTTGTGTTTTTTGGACGAACATGTTTTCGGTATAATACTGTGAGCCAAGAGGGATGGAAAGATTAGAGTCATCATAAATTTCGAGATTAAAATTTTCTGAATTCTCATTCAAAGTATCGGCAAAAGTTCCTCAAGGTCAGTGTTTAGTGGATTGCCAGAAGTTTGACAATGTGTTTGAAAACTGAGTATAAATCTTCATTACTGACTGAGGGAAAAGGAAAAATGTCTCTTAAATTATACATGTATAATAGTTACTAATTTGGCCAAGGTTTTGCACAGACAAAACAGTACAACGTAATATCACACTGCTTACACAAGTATATTGGAACTGGATAACGTAGAGCAAGGTTGATAACACGAGATAAGTATATTCTAGTAAACAAAAACAAAAGTGAACACAGCTGCAGATAGACATGAAAAACAGTAGAACAAACAAATAATCATTTGGGTTGATGTGGTAGGGACAGTCAGGAAATTCTTTGTTGAGGACCGAAGATTTCTACCGGGTATGTAAGAAGAAATAATATCAAGAAGATAAGTCGGGGATTTGTTAATCATTACCTTGCGACACAACATAAGAACTTTATAAACAATTCTTTCTTTTACAGGTAGCCAATGAAGGCGAGTCAATATGGGTGTTACTGGATCTCCCCCTTTCTCGTTCAACAAGTCTTGCAGCACTGTTTTGCACGATTTGCAATTTTCTTATATCTTTCTCGGCTAAACCAAACAATAGAGCATTACATCAATCAATCCTAGATGAAACAAATGCATGGATTAATTTCTCAGTGGTTTTCTTATCTAGGAAATTTCTTATGTGTCAAATTTTTCTAATTGCACACATTGCTGAACGGCATGTCATTTTGAGATGATCTTGAAGTTGCAGTTGATGATCCATATATACACCCATGTTCCTCGCTCCTGCTTTTTCAACGACATTTAGACCATTAACTACTACAAAAGCAGGGTCCAACGATGAGCTAAACTTTGATGAGAAATGAATAAGCTCAGTCTTGGCAGCATTGATCTTCAACTTGTTCATATGAGCTAATGAAACTATGTCCCTAAGACAATTATTAACTTTCATAATGGTTGCCTGCTGACTGCTTCCGGAGTAGGTCACGTAAATTTGGGTATCGTCTGCGTATAACATCGAACTAAGTCCATGAGAAGAAACGATGTCACCGATGGGAGCACTATACAGTGTGTAGAGTAGTGGCCCGACGACCGAACCTTGAGGTACTCCGCACTGATTGCTGACAGGAGTGGATAGTGCGTTCTTTACCTTCACTACATGAGATCTTTCGGACAGATAAGAAGTCAACCATTTCATAACCACACCATCTAGACCAAAACGATGTTGCAAACGATCAAGCAGAATGTTGTGATCGATGGTGTCAAATGCCGAACTAAAGTCGAGCAAGACGAGCAGGACTTCTCTCCTCTGATCCAGCGCCAATAGAATGTCGTTCTGGACACGGACAAGTGCAGTTTCAACACTGTGATACTGTCTATATTGTAGAGGGCTATGAAGGTTGTTGTCATTGAGATATCCCTGGATTTCACTTACTGCCGATTTTTCGATCAGTTTTCCAAGAAAACTGAGGTTTGAAATTGGACGGTAGTTCGACAAATCTTGAGGAGAGGCATCGCTCTTCTTTATCAATGGCGTAACAACAGCTCTCTTCAATATGGCAGGCATGACTCCAGAACGAAGACTTGCATTAATAGACGCTGTGATAAGAGGAAGTAATATCGAAGCACATCTTTAGTGAGTGGTGTTGGCAAAGGGTCCAGCGGTGATGTGGAAGATGATGATGACTTTATCTTACCCTTAACTTCATCCTCTGTCACACTTTCAAACTCTATCATTGACGAGAGGCAACTTTCAGGCAGACTGATAGAAAGTGACTCATTGCTATGTTGACAAAGTTCATTTCTCAGCTTTTCAATTTTATGGTGAAAAAAGCTTGCGAAGTCATTTGCCAAAGTATCATCATTTTCGTGGTTTGGCAAACAATGATCAGTAATGTTTGATGTCAGATCATTTACAAATAACCTTGAAAAGCCCTCGTTGATCACAAGATGAAACTTTACTCCTGTAGTACTTAGTCTGAGCCTGAGATAGATGATGATAGTATGATCGGCATTGCATTTTGTATATGTCCTTGTCAACTTGTAGTCCAGACTTCAACATGCGTCTTTCACAGCGGCGCCGAAGTTGTTTTTCACGACGTAAGAATGGAGTATACCATGGCGCGTTGGGACGGATAACAATGTCTCTGTCAGTGATAGGTGCATGAGAGTCAAGGACCTTTCGCAGTACACCTTCATAAAAGGATGTCAAAGACTCATGCAGTGTCGTCACCAACTTCACTATCAATAGACATTCTAAGATCATGTAGAAAACTGTCTATGTCAATGTCCTTAAGATTCCGACCTGAAAAATGTTTCTTAAGGGCCTTTGGCCGACCCATTTGTAGCAAACAAGTCACTGCGACGTGATCAGAAGGTAAATAGCTGCAGTTCTCCAGACAGGATGCGATGCCGTCATCTCGGCCAGTTATAACCAAGTCTAATGTATGACCTGATGAGTGGGTTGGAAAGTCAACATGGTTATGAAGGCTGAATAAATCTAGTAACTCCATAAAGGCTGCAGAATCTGTATTATTGGCATTGTCCGTATGGAGATTAAAATCACCAGCAAGTATGGTCTTCACTCCGGACATATGCAGACCTTCCAGCAAAGAATTTTGAAGGTGTGCACTTGTTCTTCCTTGAATAAGGAGGGCGATAGACTACCACGAACCGAATTTTGTGTGATGGGGCATACGGACAAGAAATAGAGATGTCTATATACTCAAAGGACTGTACACTAGTAAGTTGGTTCAGCGTCATATTAAAGCCCCTGTGCACAAGAATGCCAACTCCTCCTCCAACAGTACTGCTCCGTGGCACATGATGAAACACAAAGTTTGGAAGTGTATCCCGGATGTTTGCAAGAGCACGTGTGTCTCGGTCAGAAGCAGTCAGCCACGTTTCAGTGACAGCCAGAATGTCAATCTTCTCGAGCTTCACAAAATCACATAGAGCTGTGGCCCTTCCCCTTGCTTTAATTGACCTAGCGTTCCAAACAGCAAATTAAGCCGACAACTCTTTTTTGCTAAAGTCAGTTTGCTGTATATCTATGACATTTCGATCAGGTGACTTTCTCGTACTACGTGACTTTGACAACTCGTGGTTTGAGATGTGCGACTCAATATGATTTGTCATTCCCATGGCATTTCCATTTGAAAACGTGGTTTGCCTATTATGAATGTGAGATCTTCGACCCCTATGAGTTTTGCGCTTACGAGCAATGCCCAGATGGTCGATTACTGCCCATG
The DNA here is from genome assembly GCA_037976565.1 of Mesocentrotus franciscanus. NCBI lineage: Eukaryota > Metazoa > Echinodermata > Echinoidea > Camarodonta > Strongylocentrotidae > Mesocentrotus > Mesocentrotus franciscanus. Next base: position 29,683,527 of record CP137667.1, on the reverse strand, counting down.
TGTCCCTAGAAAGCCCATTGCTATATGGACTATCTCTTCCAAGCTTGTAGAGAGTACTTACGTTATATACAAACTTTTCATTGGTTTGAAGAGGGGATGATACAACAGCATCAGTAGTACGATGGAAAGGCCCAGGGTTAGGACTGATATCACCTGCTCTTAGAATAGAACATCGGTCAGTTGCAGTGGTGTTGCTGTAGTAAGAAACATATTTTCCGATGTATTTCACTGAATTTGGTCCAAAAATATTCGAGGTATCCCATAGACAATTCAGTGTGCTGGTCATGGCTGCAAATTCTATCTCAGGAGCACTGCATGGTTAAGGCACAAAGGAACATAACAAAGAGAAGATGGCAATGCTTGAAGTCCCCCATTGTGCTGTCCAAGCGCATTAAGTAGCAAACAATGACCACTGTACTGAGAGAGGCGGGAAGATTCGCCGGCAATTCGCTCGAAGATGTCGTTGACGAAGCTGTTCATGATGAGTCCAGCACTGATCAATGAATGAAGTCCAGTGATGTGTGAAGCTCAAAGTGTCACGGCCATATAGTTATATTCCAGTGTAGTTCAACTCCAGAGTGAAATCCAAGAACAAGATCTTAGAATTGCAGCTAAATTATACCTTGATTTAGTACAAATCTTGTCCAGAAGAATCACTGAACTATAACAAAACATATGACATAAATCAAATACACAGTCTTGACTGTTGAACAAATAATTATCACTATAAAAAAGAGCTAAGTGAAAAGGGGGCCACCGCGTAGGCGCACACCAAAAATTATGTGGTTCTTTCCATACCCAGGCTGCCTAGCCTGATGCACGCATAACTGTGATACTATACATGTATGTATATTTTACCTTTATATTATGTTCGTCTGTTATTTGTTATACAAAATGCCAAATAAAATAATAATAATAACTATTTTGTAACCCGACCACCCCATTCAGAGACAGTTAAACTCGTCCTCATCTCGTTCTTAGTGCGTTCGAACGCGCTCCTAGAGCGTGTGCAATCCCGTCCTGGCTCGAGGGCTGTACAAACCCAGCGCGTTCTTGCCATTCCTCATTTCTGTTCAACGCTTAAAGCTGTGCAGATCAATACATTCAATTATACTACTGCTAATGGATGCTCGACCACTTCACGTTGTTACACGTTCCTAGTAGGATCGAAGTACGGCATTTCCGCTCATAGTACGGTAATTCCGTTTGTAGTACGTCCATCTCGTTTTAAGTACGTTGTTGCTCCGTCTAATTGCAGGACGGGGAACATTTTGTACAGGCTCAAAGTTCTAGAGCACCATTCCCGTCCAAGCCAGTCCGAGCCCGTCCATGAAGTTCTTAAACAGATCGTAAACAGTTGTTACTACGTTCGCTCCGTTCGCACACAGTTTGAGTCCGTTTGGCAACATTTTCCAGAACGTAGTGAGAAAGAGTTTGATGTGATGGGGGCTTCACTTGAATGTCTTGATCTGCACAGCTTGAAACGTCGAAGTTGAAGGGGAATGAGGAATGACGAGAACGCGCTGGGTTTTTATAGCCCCGAGCCAGGGCGGGATTGCACACGCTCCAGGAGCGCGTTCGAACCTACTAAGAACGAGATGAGGACGAGTTGAACTGTCTTTCAACGGGGTGGTTGGGTTACAACCTATTTAGAACAAGTTGTGAACTAGTTAGAATGGCTTTGTACGTATTGGGAACGAGGTAGAACTAGTTAATAACGGGTTTAAACTGACTACGAACTGGCTAAAACTGACTACGAACTCGCTTTGACTCCCTGGCAATGGCAAATTTATCCGATCTGAGCTTGAAATATGAACTGACTGTGGACGGGGTACAGACGAGATGGACGTATTGAGGACTGTTTATGAACGAACTAGGATCGTATTTTAGACATTATTTACACATTCTACCCCGACCACAACCCGTTTTATGATTTTCTAGGCAGTTCCAGAACGTAGTAAGAACTAGTTTGGTGTGATGGGTTTTTATTCAGGGTAGCCTCATCATTATTCCTACTGTTCTTCCTGAGGGCCCTGCACTCATATGATTATCCCGGCCCTAAGCTGATGTACCATGATATCAGACGCTCATGCATTCAAGGCATGTCTTCCTACCAGGTACCCATTTACTACACCTGGGTGTAGAATGGCAAATGTAGACTAATATCTTTCGATATTACATTGTAGTGCCGCAGCGGGACTCGAACCGCGAACCATGTGATTCACAGTCCAGCGACGTATCAACTAGACCACGACACAGTCCTCCATTCGCTCAACGAATGAAAAGTTATCATTGGATTTCTAAATGTATATGCATATTTGTATACAAAGAAATGCACAAACGGGTTCATAGGACTTTGATACATGGCTTTATTCACGCTGTATATCATAAATACAAATGTAATGCAAAGAATATATAAATGAAGCGTTCGGACCTTATATATTTAATTATTACATAAAATAATTTGCATTCAAAGCAAGATACGCCACAGTGTTGCCAATTTGTGTTTCACTGATTACAATTTCAAAATTCAAAAAGTTTAATCGGATATTGCTCAAACTTTGAAGAAAAATAATTCTCTAATTGTTCTACTAAAATTAAAACCAACTTAATATAAAATTGGACTTCGTCAAGCTATCCGTCCACCTTTTATACATAGGCTTAGGTGATCGAAGTTTTTTTTTCCCGGTTGGCGTACCCACTTCAAGGGCAGATAATCGCTTCTCGCTTACGATGGTACTGACGCACAACAGAACACAGTGTATGTGAGACTTCGATATGAAGACAAAAACCACCGCAGACTTCGATGCATGTGCCGGGTCGACTGCATAAGCCTACCGTTATATATTGGCACATCGATTTCGTTATTCAATTCATGAGCACAAGGAATAAGTAAGGTAAGTTAATATATACCCAAGTTCTACGCCCAACAATGTACACACAAACTGTAGTATATCAAATTGCGCCAAAAAGCACGTGGGAAAGAATTTTAGTGTATAAAAAGAAAATGTAGACGTCTTTAGTGTTTAGTGTAAAGTTCCCATTAAGCAACATGTGAATTATTTTTAAAGTAATGTTACACCGGGGTTTAGCTTAATTTTTCTTCCGGCAATATTAGTGAAAGCCTTAGATTACTGAATATACACTCATCAAAATATGTTTTTGCTTCTCATCATTTGTGATCTCCTCTTGTAAATGAAACTGTTTTTGTTTGGTTATTGCTGTTACCGTTTGTTTTACGTATTTTTGGTTTAATTATCACCACATTATATGTTGCTGTCGTTTGCCCTGTGTAGCTGAAGTTGTTAGTTGCCTCTCAACTCTTGAATAATTTTGATATTGACGATAATTGTTTTGTTTCTTGTTCCTGGTGTAGCTGTCGTTATTTTTTGTGGAACTTCAATTTTTAAATGGTTGTTGTCTTGTATGAATCATAACACCAATCTGTATTTATAGACTCAAAACAAGTGTGACAAATAATAATGGGGATTTCCTTTCTAGGTCTTTGCCCCTCTCCAAATGATACCAATTCGGCTGCCGAAAATGATTGAAGTATTATGTGTTATACATTACTTTACATGTGTCCCGACGTATGTTTAGAGCTAGGTTTAGGTGTATTGTTAGGTCAAGGCTCAACGTTTTTAAATTCACTTATTGCTATTAATTGACCAAACAGCGATTGCCGCTAAAGCATAGGTCGTATAATCGGCATGAGGGCGTAGTGTAGGATTTGTTTATAATATATTTTTCATTATCTGATTACGTCAAAAAAGTTAACTGTGGTCTGGAGAATAATACTTTTGGCATTGCACAATTATATGTACAATCATACAATTGGTATCTTATATAGTTATATATTTTGTTGCAATATTAAACCCCTTAGTTCATGATATGTCAACACTATTATATTACACTGCATCCAATTTCTTAACAAATCTTCAAAATGCATATTTTCATTGCATTTTCAGCATTCGCTTTCTTGAGTGAAGACTTTAATTTGAGAATTCCAATCAAAGGAAATAGTTGATTATTTCGTCACGCACATAACTGATCAAATAGTATAACGTGCTCAGCAAATGCTCTTGTACTCATGCAATATATATGTAATAACATCACCTGACTTTCCTGACTGATTTTACAAGTTTTGGGATAGTAACAATGGCCCACTCAGGTATGCACCCACAACCGAAACAAAAGCTTGAAAACACCACTTATAGTCTTTGCATTGCACTTAAATGTCTCCTAGCAGGAGATAGAGATCCGACAAGTCGTCAGAACAGCAACGGTGATTCCCAGCGACATCAAGGTTTGAAGACGTGTTGTGGTATATTGCATTTAAAGTCATATTTGTATTATTGTAATATAATGAATCAGAAAAAACGGGATGATTTCGAATGACAAGTCGCTCCTAACCAAGAGATGGAGATATACAAGTATTTCGGCCTTATTTATATAAGATTGTATATCAGTTCTAGGTATAAGCAATAGTTTACATTGAATCTCTTTCCTCAAATATTGGGGTCATACAAAAAACCATTGTGCCGCAACAAGCCCATTTTCAGTCCAATCTTTACTGAAGCTTTCAGAACCTTTAAATGTTTCTAGAACGGCACAATGTCAAAACCACTGATGGAGCCGTTTTATCTGAAAGTGAAGAAAATTAAGTAAAGTAAAGAAGGAATGCCCCTGAAAAGGATTGCTTGTCAATTTTTCACCTATTTTAAATATGACAAGAAATTTATGGACCAAGCTTTCATTTGACATTTGTAGTCTAATACGCATATCACTCTGTGTAGTGCATATGACTTTCAGCAGGATTAAACAAGGATTTCAAAACCTCACAGCTTACACCAGTTCTCACGAATTACACAATCCTTTCCCAATTACTTCCAGGCAGTTCTTTTCTTTCACAATATTCTTTTCTTTCACCTGACAAGAACTAAACTTAGTATTAGTATCTTAATTTTGTTTTAAATTAATATTTCATGTATTTTCCGTCGCCAGGCAAAATTCTACAATAGATCCCGCAGATATTGGGTTTTCCCCGCGTTGCAATTTTGCAATAACAAACGCAAAACACGTTCACGGCCACGGCACAAAGCTCCCCCCCCCACACACACACACAAAGCACCTTTTTTGGTTTTGCGTAGGAACATCGGGTGTACTCTCATCCTGCATTCAATACATTTATTCCTGTTCCACACTCATAATGTCATGTTCAAAATTTCATCCGCTAATGAATGACATGCTGTATAAGTTTTTAGATGACTGTGTTTATGAAAATCGTTATTTTGTTCCATTTTCTACCGGACTGTCCAGTCACATTAGCATTCCTAAATTTAAGAATGAATTCGTACCACAATCACATTTAGTGGTTCAGTGTTGTGGAATAGCATTGAGTCTGAAATAAAGAGTTGCCTTTCTCTATCGAGATTTACACACAAAATATAAAAATTGAAGTGATCAAGTCTTACACCCCTTGATGAAATATTAGAATTATGCCCTATATTTTTTGTGTGTTTATGCATGCACGCGTGTGAGTGTGTTTTGGTGAATTTGTGTTTGTGTGTGTTTAAACTATCCGTAATTCTCTGGGGTATATCGTTATATATTATATATTTCGGGGACAAGCCTGTAATATGCCTTCGGCTTTTGTTTGTCCCTCCACGTTGTTGTTGTTGTTTTTGAGGGGATTTCTATGTATCGTAAGTTGTTTACTAGTGTATCTTTCATTGTTGTTGAATTTCTTTACCCCTTTATCCCATTGCCATGTTAATAGGTTGTTTGGTATGTTTTATTGTCGTTTTTATACCGGCTTTAGTATGGCTGCCATTATGGCGATTAAGCATTCAAGGAATTAATTCCTGCCAGGTACCCATTAACCTCACGTGTGTCGAGTGTTGCAAGCATGGTAAATGTCTTGCCAGGAACTCGAACCGCGAACCATTTGATCCACAGTCCGGTGACTTATCCATTAGACCACGAAACTTCCACGAATTGGGGAACAAAGAGAAAGAAGGATACTAAGGTTAAAAAGGAGAACAAAATAGAGATAGGGAAAAGAAATATATCAATTAGTAGACAGGTAAAGGTCAAGGAGAAACGAGAGAGAGAGAGAGAGTGCGAGAAATAAAATATGTTTGAACGAATAAGATGGAGAAAGATAGACAAGAACAGAAATCCTTCGCGAAGTGTATGATATATCCACGGTAAACAGAGAAAATAAAGTTCGTAAATTATATTTTCGACATTTTCATTGCCAATAGGGTCCAATACACCAAACGAGAGAGGATGTCTTTCATTGACATGCGAAGGTTGAAGCTCATCGCGTGATATGCAGTAGAAATGGGATTTCCCCGCTATTGTTCCCTAAATCAAATTTGCAGTACGACATTGTGTACTGATAGCATTGGTGCATGATGGATGAACAAGTTTTAACAATGATTGCATATTTCAGATGGATATTCAATAACAGCAATTGTATTCGGTCTTTGCATGATAACGCATTGCCTCTAAACTACTTAACTAAAAAAGAGTGCTTGCAACAAAAATGTATCCATGCGGGTAGTTATACATCAAACCAACCGAGGGGCAGTTTTCAGGCCCATCTTTGGCGTCTTCCCCTTAAATCAAAGTTGGTCAAGCATTACCCATCATACATTAAAGTGTACGGGCTTCCCAAAGGATAACATTATCAATGTACAGTGCATTTCAGGATAACTCAATTATCACTTTTCAGATTAGTTTGGAATATGCCAATGTAATGTCTTATCAAAGAAAAATAGAAACATTTGGCCCAGAGCTTCTAAACCAAGCGATTACGACCTCTTTGTTTGCATAACTCTGGTTCAAGCCTGTATCAATGTAGAATTATGGAAGCCAATATGCAATTGCTACCAATATTAGCTTGCATCCAGATCATAACAAATCTCTTTGAGAAATTTTATAACTCTGAGTAAAATAATTTGGTATAGATTTTACAGCTTGTTTTCCTCCAAAATACATCACAGCAAGGAAACGCCAAAACTTTGAATAACATCACATGTTATGAACATGCGTCCTGGGGTGGATGTGAATCGTCGCAAGCTAAAACATAGTAAGTTCAATTGACTTGTTTATCACACTTAATTTATCAATATATTACCTGATTTAATGCTATCAATATACTGCCTGGATTATTGAGAAAATTTATAATCATAATTATAATAGTCTAAGGGCATAATTTTGACGCCATCTCATAATGTCTGAAAAATATCATACTGTAAATATATCTATGACTTGAAAGTTTCTTGAAATTATTTATCTAAGCCATCGCATTATCAGTGCAAGTGAACTTTAGACCTGTAAAGCAGTTTATTATTTCATAAGCAATCTCTTTCTATAATCCAACCTTTATTCACGCGCATTAAATTTGTGATTTTCTTTCCTCAGAAACAGGGGAGCTTCTTCTATGCCAAAGAGCCAACGGAACACACAGTTTCACCCACTCGGTAGTAGTGGGTGTCATTTTGTTTTTGTTACATGCTTGCCAGAAAAAGTCACAGGTCCTATAATGCGTTACTAACAAAAACCGAGATAGCTCTGAGACCACCACCCCACCCCTTCCTAATCCAACCACTCTTCTTACAAAATAACCATTTATATCCAACTCAAAATAATGAAAACAAAAGGATGGTATTCCCCTTAGACGGGTAAATATCTTTTGTGAGCTATCATTGAGTTTCAGAGTCCACTAAGGTCAATCAATTATTATCCGTTACACGTATGAACACAACACTTTGAACTATTACGATAGCCTAGTGCAAGCTTATATCTATAAAGACATAACATCAAAGGTTGTGGGCATACATTGGGTAAAAGGGACACAACGTTTCAACTATTGGTGTTACTTGTTATTCAGTGAAACCTGGAATGCCTATACATTTGTAATCATAACGGTTCAAGCTTTTTAAATACAATTAAATATAACTTTGGATGTTCAATGTCATTGTGAATATAAATATATATATGGCGTATAATTATTGCATTGGTCACCTCTGGAATAAAATTCAAATGAAATGTTCTAAGAAATTCAGTTTGGTAGTTGTCATGATATTGGCAAAAATTGATCTAGTTGTGGTTTAAAGATACGTGCTGCAGCTTCTCGAGTAGATTCACAACAAATTCACAATGAGGAAATGCATCGTAAATAGGCATTAACAGAGCATTTACACCCGTATAATTGATATGATTCAGATACTATGGTCTTTAGAGTGCAACATTTAGAAATGAGGGAAGAGTAACCTAGAATGGTTAAAATAGGCCAGCAAAATATGTAATTGATAAAAATAGTGAATCATCAGTGGCAAATGTGGATTACCGCCTTGCTAAGTTACGGCAGTGCCATAAGTTCAACTCATTTATTTTATATTAATCTTGTTAACACGATCACAAAGACTTTCGACAATTCTACGAAAGGGTAAATTCAATATATCATCGTGTCTTTAAACCACAATTATACAATTTGGCCAATCCCATGGCAACTAACAAAATTAATTATTGAGAACATTTCATTCGACCTTTATTTCAGAGGTGACAAATGCAATAATTATAAACAATAATTTACTTCAAAGTGAGTGTTAACAAATGATAATAATGGAATAAATTTAATGGACTCTGAAACTCGATGAAATTTTTGAAAAAATATATACCCGTCTAAGAGGGAATACTACCCTTTTATTCGGGTGCAGTCATGGAAGACAGAGCAGCAGACCTGTAAACAACTGCATGTGCTATATTGGTTTCTCATGGCTCAGATAAATTCATGTCGTATAAAACACGTTGTATACGACATTGGTGGGAAAACCCGCTATCTATATCCAATATTCTAGTCGCTGATGGTTACCTTGGAGCGTCCAAACCTTTAAAGGTACTATGTCCCATTTGCAGGCCAAAAAATGAAAAGGTTAAATTCCAACGGCATTTGAAAGATAATACTAATTTAGAACTTCCCCAAAAAAGGGGGCTTGAAAATGTCTTTAAGTGGGAAAATAAAGACTATTAGTTGTCGAATCGACTTCAGAGCTATAGAGCCAGTAAGTAATAGTCTGATTTTTAAAACATTTTACTGAATGGTCGTAAATTTTATGCTGCGCAAAGATTCAATCAGTTTAATTTTGGCCATTACAAGATGTGGGTTATTGATGTAGACAAATGCTCATGTACCCTTTTACAGCTCATTTTATGTATGCTATTACCAAAGAAGAAAAAAAGCCAGCCAGTCACTCAATAGTGTCTGACAGTGAAGTCTAGCAAGTAAACGGGTTTCCTTGCATAATTTGAATATTAGGACACTGCTAACGTTTAAATTTCACAGATAGGACATACATGACATATTCATAATTCCTGCAAAGTTCTACAGAATTTGATGTTGGCTGCAAAAGGGACATAGTATCTTTAATGATTGTAAAGCTTACCGCATACTATACGATCATTAAGTTTTGAGGAAATGACAATTATATTAAATATAGAAATCCAGACCAAAACATCGAACTTCCGATTTAGGCTGTAGATAATGGCATGCATATCAACAATCCTAATTTTAGTGCATGTAAGCCTTCTAAACAGGATTCAAGCCAAATCGGTATCAGATCGTACACAATCGCATTACCGGTCCGACATCACTCAATTACTATCACCGCTTTATATGTGGTAAACTTCATAATTTAGGACTCCATTTAATTTAATGTAGATATACATATTCTATAATTTAAATTTGATAAAATATGTTTATTCTGTAAGAAAGGGGCAAGATTCAGGTTGATACAGAGTGGTGGGTTAGGAAGGCAGTGGGCATGGGGTCGGCGACGGGGTGGTGTGCCAAACCTGACTTTGTTTTAGTTGCGAGCGCAGTATAAGGTATGTTGCTTTGTCGGGCAAGCACGTAACAAAACAAAAGATACCATATTGCCGACACCCATTACAGACAAGTAGGCCAAAACTATGTGCTTAGGTGGCTTTGACACGCAGGGGATAACCCTCTCGTTTCTGATTAATTCACACATGTAAACCCATATTTAAAGGTTCATGTTAAGAAAAGTGTTAATATCAAACCGATTCAAGCGTCTACAGTTCATTTGCGCTGTTAATGACATGGTTTAGATAAATAATTTGACAGCAAGTATTAAGTCACCGAGAGGGTGTCAGATGTATGCCCATAGATTTTGATAATTATGATTATGATTATGTATATTCTCGATAGTTCAAGTAGTATATATTGATAACCTTATATGCTATAAATAAGTATTTGTGCGTTTCCTTGCATTTATGATTCATGAATTAGCAATAAATTAATTTCTCTTCAAAATTAATGCATGTCATTAGATTAGTTTATGTTTACATTAAGTTGCAGATTGAACCTGCATTGCTGTATTCAAGGTATCTTCATGGTTTGTCTGGTTCTGTCGTCGATGGTGTCAGGGGCTTTATACGTCACAATTAGCATTGTGCGTTCGCTTTATATCTTTCATATGAGCAATGGAGTACAGTCGATGGTAATAATGTTATATCTTCCTTTGTATTGTGATCTAACCTTATGATTGTCTATACTGATTGATGGAAATAAACACAAACGACTAATATAGCAAATACAATAGTGAGTGACCATGAGCAGTAGCAAGCCGAATAATCAGTTTCAACGTAGAGGGCAATATTCTAATTGTGAAAAATCATCCTTTGATCAATTATTCTTCCAAAAACATGTACATACAAGGATGAAAATCAGAGATTTAAACGTTTTAAGTTACTGTGTTCTTTTTTTGAAGGAAATTGGACTTAAAGAATCATACCCTAAGGTCAATCCTTTATCAGAAAAAAAAAATATTAAAGTAGCTATTCTAGACTTCACTGGAACTCAATAGGATGGATTTTGCCATGCAACATTGCTTTTCTGCTATCATAGTACATGTTTTATTCAGTAATTAAAATTGATCACAACTACTATTTTTTTCACGAAAAATCAACTCAAAGGCAATTTTAATACCCTATCGTATGCCCGATAGAAATCATGTTTGCATTACGTGATAAGTCATTGTCATGTTCGCACATTTCAATAGGTGACGCACAAGGCTACTGAAATTGCGTCTATAGTTTGATTTTTCGAAAATACAATGTAGTTGTTATTATAACAAGTGTGTATAGGCCTACATACTTGCTTCCTTGTAAGCATATAAGTGCCTTGTCTGTCATGTCTGTTGCAGATATTGGCGGTCATAGCTCTCCATCTGTCTCCGTCCCCTTTAGGTAACACGCTGGCATAATTGATACCAGTCAAATTATCGAATACTCTCAATCCTAGGTTTGAGGGTTCGAACCCCAGCCCGCCATTTTTGGTCAGAAATTGATCAATATTTGACACTCGATCTCCACCCTGGTGTATTATTATTATTATTATTATTATTATTATTATTATTATTATTATTATTGTCATCATCAACATTAAGATCTTTATCATCATTATTTTTCTTATTACTACATGACTTTTGATCATTAGTATAATAAGGTGAAATGTAGAAAAGAGAACTTGACTTGGGATTTAAAATAAAAACTCACGTTGTATACTCTGCTGCCACTGTATGGCGTACAAGTCACGATCGAGTACTTACTTTATATATAAACATGTTCGTTCAGTTGAGTTCCATCCGGTTCTATCCGGATACAAATGCATCATTCAAATATAACATAGTGAACTGTGAATTGCTTATGCATACGATTCAACAGCAGCTTTATTTGATATCTACATGTATATATCAAACTAAGGAAACCATTTCTCCATCAGGACAATTAATGTCCATGTAATTGGGACTCGTAAAATGTCATACACACCAATGCAGCATTGCAGCATACAAGTCCAAACGTACACTATTTTCTGTACACACAAATGTGGGAATTCCCACATTTGGCATCGGAAATGCATTGTTAAAACAACTTCCGGTAACTCATTCCAACTGAGCGAAAACATACAAATCCCCAAATTATGAGAAGACAGGTCACGTATCTTTAACATTTTGTTCGAAAGAGTGTTTATGTGTGTGCTCGAAAGCCTGAATGATTTATAATTCGTATGGCCTTTTTCTGTCCCAGTCCCTTTTTGGTAACAAGTTAGCACAAATGACACCAGTCAAAATATTGAATACTCTTAATCCTAGGGTTCAGGGTTCAAACCCCAGCCCCGGGATAAACGTCCCTTTTTGGACCAAAATTTAATCCACATCGGCCACTCCCAAACCCGGATGTAATAATTGTATTATTATTATTAGTGTTATTATTATTATTGTTATCATTATTAGTATTGTTATTGTCATTATTATTGTTAATAATAGTAGTGGTATTGTTATTATTTTTGTTATTATTATTATTAAAGTCATCATCACCATGAACATCTTCATCACCGTTATTTTTCTTATAACTGTAATTGTGAAATTGTGAAATTGTATTCACTGATGTGACAGCATGAAAGGCTACATTTCCCTTATGGAACTTAAATTAACAAACATGCTAATAGTAGGTACTCATGACTTGTACGCCATACCGTGGCAGCTAAGTATACAACGTGATTGTTTGGTTTCAATTCAAAGTCAAATGCTCTTTTCTATTATATTAATGATAACAATTCATGGAGTTAGATATATAGTCACCTGAGGAGAGATGAACTTAGAATTTACCCCCCACAATCTTGATATTTCATGTATTTTCCGTCACCAGGGCTTCCAAAGTCCACCGAAGATTTCGACGATATTTTGGGGAAAGTTGCAAAGAGAGTCCACAAGAACTCAGAAATCGACAAATTAGGAAGAAAAACTTGGATTTTCTCCGGAAGATGTTCATGATTACATAGCAACTAATACAAAAACCCAGAATGTAACATATAATGGAACTCTTCAAATGCTCAGGGATTGGCGAGACGGTCAAACGAATTTTACCGAGCGAGGAGCTTTGAAGACTGCTTTGGAGGAATCTGGACAAATTCGTCTTGCTGATGATCTCTTTCCTTCCAGTCAGTACATACAAATAATGAGATCTTTATAGACAGGTGGTCTTTCTGTACAGGTGGTTCCTACATCAGGTGGTCACTAAAGCAGGTTTGGCTGTATATGATAAATTATATAAATAGAAAATACATAGCTATATTCACGTTGTTTAAGAGCAAATTTATAGCAAACAGTTAGTAAATATAGCGATTGACCTAATATGATTACGATAGTGGTGATTTCTAAGGTAATATTTTAGCAGGTCTCCTTCAGTAGTGGTAATCCGTTTGAGTCATTTATTTAATTGACATGAATTCAAATGAAATAGGTTATATGCACCATCCTCAATATGAAAAAATGCACCTTAATAGCAGTAGCAGTTATTGAGAGGGAGGAGGGGGCGCTCAGGAGCTCAAGCCCGTCCGAAAAAGCATTTGACCCCCACACACACACACCTGACTAGTTGTATGCCTTGCTACACTTCCCCTATCTCGGGCACATGTAGGGGGCGGAGGGCACATCTACAGGAGGTGATGTTTTGATCATGTAAAGCACGTATAATTAAAGAAAATCGATAAAAAAAAATTGACCTGATATTTGTGAAACTAATTTGAATCTTAGCCTTTCTTAAAAAGCTTTATAACATCCTTCACAACTAGAATAATCGATATACGGCACTACCTGTATGGCTTATTACCCTCCCTTCTTATCGGGCACATGTATATGTAGGGAGGTGGTTTGACAGACGACCGAGTTGGCCACGTGCTCTTTGGCGTTAAAATTCGACCAAAAGAATCGCCAAATTTATATAAACACATTATCAAAATCGAAACTCTATAAATATACTTAACACTCCAATACTACTCCCTCATAACCACAGACATTACGATTGTATATAAAAGGTTAGATTTTGCCCCTGATTTGACTGCGCCACTGTGTTGCACGTTCCACCGTCATACATGAACTCAATTCTGCACGTACGTACTTACGCGCGCAGTCAAGAACATTACATTTTCATGAATTGACACGACGTCATTGATATGCAGATTCATTGACCTCCTTGTAGATGTGCCCGATTAGAGGCTACCGTATTAGTCAGGTCAATACACGGTAAAAAACACCCCAACCCCCCAAAAATTGCAACAAAAGGTTTTTCAACGGTTTCTAGTAGTATTCGACCTCAGGAATAACATACTAAAAGTATACCTAAATCGGAGGTTCAGAAAGGTGTTTTTTTCAAGATGGCGTCCAAGATGACCGCCGATACCTAAAAATGGCAATAAATCACTTATTATCCATCCTAGAGACATAATTTTGGTGTCTATCCCATGGTTTTGGGGGTCAGAGAATCCATTGAGACAAGTAAGAATGGTGTGTGATGGTCTAGGAAACCCCCAAATCCAACATGGCGTCCAAAATGGCCGCCATAACATAAAAATGGCCATAAGTCACGTATTATCTATTCCATAGACATGATTGGGGTGACAATGCTATGGTTTACGGGGTCATAGAATCCATTAGGATAAGTTAGAACGTTAAGCAGTGGATCAGGAAACCTCAAAATCCAAGATGGCGTCCAAAATGGCCGCCATAACATGAAAATAGCCATAAGTCACTTATTATCCATCCGAGAGACATAATTGGAGTGTCTATGCTATGGTTTTTGGGGTCATAGAATCCATTAGGATAAGTTAGAACGTTAAGCAGTGGTCCACAAAACCACTAAGATTTCTCAATAGAGGGCGCACTTTATGAACAGAAAATGAACTTAAAATGTTTCTCTCTCACCCTTATGTCACCAACCCCCCCCCCCAGAAAAAAGGGTCAATTCAACTATTGACAGGTCACTGTCAACACTGGGGGAGGTGGGGGGGGGTTGAAAAAGATAACGTAAGAACTTAATTATAATATCTAGACACACATTCATAATACCCACCATACAACTAAAAAAAATTAAAACCTCGTTTTGTTCATGTCATCTTATAGCGAATATACATATGCAGATCTTCACGTTCCTTCATTTTGATGAGGAATGTACTTTAGTAAGGAAAATTCATCTTCTGCTTCACTATCAAGTGACTCGTTATATGGATTGTGGCATACTGTATACATCAAGTTGGCAAGGTCCACACACATACTGTTACATGTAGTCCGTAACCTCTGCAGGTATAGCGAGTTGTGCTACAAGCAGTACAGAAGTTGCAGTTTCAACTTAAGAAGATTACTAGGTGCAGCCTCCGTATTTGACATCAGTGGAACCTAATGATTGTCCTCTTATTTCAAGCCCGAATCTGTGACGTCCATGTCTTCTTCGCTCTCAACCCATGCCATGACTTGGTAGCCCGGGGGGAGGGTTACTCACATATTATGACATATGGAGTGTGCCGGTCTAATGGGTCACTTTTCCACAAAAAATCCCTAAACATGGGTCCCATTTTTAACAAAAAAGTCCCTAAACATCGGTCCGTGTTTTCAAAATTTCCCAAATATTAAAATTGTGAAAAATGGGCTTTACTTCGAGAAAAATGACCCCTAAAATGGGTAGGATTTCGAGATTTGAGTGGCACACCCCGCCCAAAGCAAATCTGAATACCCCGGGGCTTGGTAGTATGTTCTGAGGGAGTGAATTTGGTGGAGGCTGGCGTAGGAGAGAGTTGCCTTGGCAATTTTCTTGACGAACAAGTTGTATCGTAATAATGCATGTGAGTCATTACAGCGGCCACCAAATATGACAAGACATTGCTTTGATACCAAGTTTGATCCTCTAAGCTAGTTACTTTGGCTGACTTGGTAGAAGGAAAGTACTAGCACAGGATTCCAAAGTGAGGTTGCATTTCACAAGCTTCTGGAAGACTGCTTTCTTTCCTATTCCGAATATCCGTGAAGTCGAATCGCAATCGGTGTAGGCATCCAGAAAAAGTAGTTGTGAGCATAGATCCCGTACCCACGTCCACTTTCAACTGCTTACAGTTCTACACCTTCGGAGTTTCGGCTGCATTGTAAGAGTGGAAGTATAGTTCCCTGCTATCTGTTCCAAGGAATTTGCGAAGCCCAGTTCCTTTCATCAGGGTATACCGATTGCTTCCAGCAAAATCATGAAGGTATGGAAGCAACCTAAGCGCAAGTCAATCCCTTTCAGTGTGCTATTCTGGGGTACATCGATAATTAGCTCATCGGCCTTCCAATATGCTGTTTTCACAGTCTTGTTCAAAACGAAAGACAGAGCTACGACTCTGGGAGAGATTTCGATAGCAAAAAATGTACCTGAACAAACCATAAATGCTGCTTTGCTGTTTCAACGCTTCCTGGTAGTTTAAAATACAAGGGGACTTGAAGTAGCAAAGGTAATGAGCTATGAGCTCAATCCGTTCCCATCTGCACTTTTCGAGGCTGGGATTGTCTTTCGCAAGGCTGATAAGCCTCAGCTAGCTCATGCTACAACCGATCATGCAAGTAAAGTGTCGAGTGAAGCCGTGAGAGAACACAGAACAGTTTGGCCTTGATGGTGGTTCCTTGGTGCATCGGATACCATGGAAGACAGGAGACAGGAGACAGTTATGGCAGAATAGCACGACCATATGCTGATTTCACAACCCCCCACTATGTGGTTCTGCAAATGTAGTTGTTGACGGCTATGGTGGAGGGCCTTCAATTAATGATAATACACACCAGCGACGTGGGCAAAATGCCCATCCAGTTGTCAGATTCAATGCAGACACAGTATTCTCAGACAAGAAGGATGAGTTTTTATCAAGAGACTGCAATAAGCCGGGACTCATAAATCTCATTAGTGAGGAACTGAGGAAGAGTAATTGCACCGTAATCAATGAATCCGGGGATGCGGATATACATATTGCTAAAGCTGCCATGAATTTATCTCGTCCATGTCGTCGTCAGTCTACTACTCTGATTTGAGAAGGCACTGACATAATGGCGTTACTCTTGCATTTAATACGCGGATGTAAATGTAGATAGAAGGGTACTATACTTCCGGACTGACAATGCAGCCAAGGCTCCGAAGGTGTGTAACATTGAGCAGTTTAAAGTGGACCTGGGTAAAGATCTATGCTCACAACTACTTTTTCCGACATGCCTACACTTGTTGCGATTCGACTTCCAGGATATTCGGAATCGGAAAGAAAGCAGTCTTCCAGGAGCTTGTAAAATACAGCCCCACTTAAGAATCCTGTCCTAGTACTTTCCTAGCCAGAGGAACTAATAGAGGAACTTGGTATCAAAGCAATGTCTTGTCATATTTGGTGGCCGCTGTAATGACTCACTTGCATTATTACGATACAACTTGTTCGTCAAGAAAATTGCCAATGCAACTCCCTCCTACGCCAGCCTCAACCAAATTCACTCCCTCAGAACATACTACCAAGCCCCCGGGGTGTTACACCCACAAATGTAATAACGCCCACAAATGTAATAACGCCCACAAATGTAATAACACTTTACCCACAAATGTAATAACACCCACAAATGTAATAACACTTTACCCACAAATGTAATAAATTTCACCCACAAATGTAATAACCACTTTACCCACAAATGTAAAAATTTTGAATCACCCACAAATGTAATAATGACTTTACCCACAAATGTAATAAATTTGAAGGGATATTTTGTCGAATTTGTTCAAAACTAAAACCCTGTAATAAAGCATGGGTATAGCGCGCAGTCTTTACTCCAGACCCGGTTATTTCAAAATTTAAAAATCTTCAAAACTAAGACCCCATAATCCTTTTCCTGTGGAAAAACATGAGAATCGAGCGTAGTCTTTCCTCCAGACCCGGTCATTTCAAAAATAAAAACAATAAAAAACAAAACAAAAATTCAAATCTAAAACCCAACAATCCTCCAAACTAAGACCCTGTAATAAAGCATGGGTTTAGAGCGTTGTCTTTACTCCACACCCGGTTATTTCAAAAATGAAATTAAACAAAACAAAACAAAACATTAACTTTAAAACTAAGGCTCCACCATCTTCCAAACTATAAGACCCTGTGATAAAGCATGGGTTTAGAGCGTAGTCTTTACTCCAGACCCGTTTTTTTTTTTAAATCTTCAAAACTAAGACCCCATCATCTTATTCATGTGGAATAACATGAGTATTGAACGTAGTCTTTCCTCTAGACTCGGTTATTTCAAAACAAAACAAAAACAAAAACAAAAACTTTAAAATTAAGACCCACCATCTTCCAAACTAAGATCCTGTAATAAAGCATGGGTTTAGAGCATAGTTGTTCTTCCAGACCCGGTTATTTCAAAAATAAAAACAATAAAAAACAAAACAGAAAATTCAAATCTAAGACCCAACAATCCTCCAAACTAAGACCCTGTAATAAAGCATGGGTTTAGAGTGTTGTCTTTACTCCACACCCGGTTATTTCAAAAATAAAACAAAACAAAACAAAACAAAACATTAACTTTAAAACTAAGGCCCCACCATCTTCCAAACTATAAGACCCTGTGATAAAGCATGGGTTTAGAGGGAAGTCTTCAAAACTAAGACCCCATCATCTTATTCCTGTGGAATAACATGAGTATTGAGCGTAGTCTTTCCTCCAGACCCGGTTATTCAAAAGTTAAAAAAAAACTTTTAAACTAAGACCCCACCATCTTCCAAACTAAGACCCGGTAATAAAGCATGGGTTTAGAGCGTAGTTTTTCTTCCAGACCCGGTTATTTCAAAACTGTTTAAAAATCTTCAAAATTAAGACCCCATCATCTTATTCCTGTGGAAGAACGTTCTTGTTGTTGTTGTTTTTGTTTTATTGGTGTGTTTCATTCAATTATGAATATTTACGCCGAATTCAAATCACATTAATTAAATTTAAGAGGGAGCAGGAGAAAGAAAGAAAAAAATCTACGCTGCTCAATTTTTCGCAATGTTGGAGATCCCAGACAGGCTGTCAGCATAAATCGTTGACTATTATGTTTGTATCTTCTGGCCAGCCCGGTTCGGTACATTGAACAGGCTTCTCGGCTTGCATGTATGCGTATGCGCAGCCTAGGCCCCTCCAATACCAACCATGACTATGCGATGCCTGTCGGTGGGATTGTCTCCTTTCCGGGAAATAAGACAAAACAAAACGAAAAAGAAGAAGAAATGGATTGCATTATATGATTTAAACTGAAAATCAAGTTTCAAAATCTCAAATTATGCAGACATTCTGGGCTTTGTGCAAGGTGCAGTTAGTAAAGTGACATACCTTTCCTGAATTGAGTATTGAGCGTAGTATTTCCTCCAGACCCGGTTATTCAAAAGTTACAAAAAACAACAAACAAAACAAAACAAAACAAAAACCTTTTAAACTAAAACCCCTCCATCTTCCAAATTAAGACCCGGTAATAAAGCATGGGATTAGAGCGAAGTCTTTACTTCAGACTCGGTTATTTAGAAAAAAATGAAAAATCTTCAAACTAAGACCTCACCATCTCATTCCTGTGGAATAACATGGGTATAGGGCGTAGTCTTTCCTCCAGACCCGGTTATTTCAAAAGAAATAGAAATTTAAACAAATCTTCGAAACTAAGACCCACCATCTTATTCCTCTTTTTTCATTTAAAAATAAATTACATTATTACATATGTGGATACAACACGTCACAAATAAATGATTGGTCGGCGGTCACACGAACTGACGAATCAGTCAAAATGGTCCATATATATAACACACAGAGGAGGGACCGATTCGATGGTTCGATGACCTTAAACGTATTTAAATATTGACGCTGATTGTTTTATGCATGTGATTATGAAATATGTTCACGATATGTAACATATATATATATATATATGTACGCTATTAGTGACATTGAAACGTTGGATTGCGATGTTATATTTTCATGAGTGCGTGAATGAATTACCTTTCTTCATGTGATGAACGTATCAATTACTTATACTGAAGACTACCAATTGGTACGCGGTACACGGTGTGAATTCATGAGAACGAAATTTATTCAAAGGCAAATACAAACAAAACACATTTATATTACAGTTTTCCCTACTTCTGAAACACTCAAGCAGCTATATAAACAAGAACAAGTCTGAAATGATAATCGGTTAACAAGCAAATAACAACGCATACTTTCATATAACAAATCATAAATAGCTGTATAACGAGATCACGCGAAACATATTTGCATGTTTTGAATGAACGATTGCAGAACCCTTTGACTGATAAAATATCTATATACTCTCTCAATCAATGTGAGTAAATTGCAGAGGTTATGGTTTTATAGTGATGCAATGATGGATACATAGATTTTGTAAGATAGAAAGTATTTTATTCCAAACGAATGAAGAGGTTGTTTCATTAATATACAGACGGTAACAGAACCAAAATAATTATTACGTATAAAAAGGTGGAGTAACTCACATGTCTTTTACAAGCAAACAAGGTTATAATTTGGGCAATATTGAACCTGATAACATCAACTGAACTTGATATAAAACGCAAACAACCTAACACGTGATAATTCTTCTAAGCTAGGAAAAACAAGAGAACAAGATGCCGAAATACTAAATGTACCTGGCTTTCTGTAACTTAGTATTCGTCAATATAAAACTACTTAACTCGTACAACTCCAAAAGTTTTTCAGTAATACTTTTCAGATGCTTCAAGAGTAGACGGAGTTGAAATGAAGTATGACTGATCAAATTAAACGGGTCTGGAGTAAAGACTACGCTCTAAACCCATGCTTTATCACAGGGTCTTATAGTTTGGAAGATGGTGGGGCCTTAGTTTTAAAGTTAATGTTTTGTTTTGTTTTGTTTTGTTTTTTTTGAAATAACCGGGTGTGGAGTAAAGACAACGCTCTAAACCCATGCTTTTTTACAGGGTCTTAGTTTGGAGGATTGTTGGGTCTTAGATTTGAATTTTTTTTTGTTTTTTGTTTTTTTTTTGAAATAACCGGGTCTGGAAGAAAACTACGCTCTAAACCCATGCTTTATTACCGGGTCTTAGTTTGGAAGATGGTGGGGTCTTAGTTTAAAAGTTTTTGTTTGTTTTTTTACTTTTGAATAACCGGGTCTGGAGGAAAGACTTCGCTCAATACTCGTGTTATTCCACAGGAATAAGATGATGGGGTCTTAGTTTTGAAGATTTTTTTAATGAAACGGGTCTGGAGTAAAGACTACGCTCTAAACCCATGCTTTATCACAGGGTCTTACAGTTTGGAAGATGGTGGAGCCTTAGTTTTAAAGTTAATGTTTTGTTTTGTTTTGTTTTTTTATTTTTGAAATAACCGGGTGTGGAGTAAAGACAACGCTCTAAACCCATGCTTTATTACAGGGTCTTAGTTTGGAGGATTGTTGGGTCTTAGATTTGAATTTTGGTTTTGTTTTTTATTGTTTTTATTTTTGAAATGACCGGGTCTGGAGGAAAGACTACGCTCGATTCTCATGTTATTCCACAGGAAAAGGATTATGGGGTCTTAGTTTTGAAGATTTTTTAAATTTTTGAAATAACCGGGTCTGGAGTAAAGACTGCGCGCTATACCCATGCTTTATTACAGGGTTTTCGTTTTGAACAAATTCGACAAAATATCCCTTCAAATTTATTACATTTGTGGGTAAAGTCATTATTACATTTGTGGGTGATTCAAAATTATTACATTTGTGGGTAAAGTGTTATTACATTTGTGGGTGTTATTACATTTGTGGGTAAAGTGTTATTACATTTGTGGGCGTTATTACATTTGTGGGCGTTATTACATTTGTGGGTGTAACAGGGGGGTATTCAGATTTGCTTTGGGCGGGGTGTGCCACTCAAATCTCGAAATCCTACCCATTTTAGGGGTCATTTTTCTCGAAGTAAAGCCCATTTTTCACAATTTTAATATTTGGGAACTTTTGAAAACACGGACCGATGTTTAGGGACTTTTTTGTTAAAAATGGGACCCATGTTTAGGGATTTTTTGTGGAAAAATGACCCATTAGACCGGCACACTCCATATGTCATAATATGTGAGTACTCCTCCCCCCGGGCTACCAAGTCATGGCATGGATTGAGAGCGAAGAAGACATGGACGTCACAGATTCGGGCTGGAAATAAGAGGACAATCACTAGGTTCCACTGATGTCAAATACGGAGGCTGCACCTAGTAATCTTCTTAAGTTGAAATTGCAACTTCTGTACTGCTTGTAGCACAACTCGCTATACCTGCAGAGGTTACGGACTAGATGTAACAGTAGGTGTTTGGACCTTGCCAACTTGATGTATGCCACAATCCATATAACGAGTCACTTGATAGTGAAGCAGAAGATGATTTATCCTTATTCAAGTACACTCCTCATCAAAATGAAGGTACGTGAAGATCTGCATGTGTATTCGCTATAAGATGACATGAACAAAACGAGGTTTTAAACATTTTTAGTTGTATTATTGGTATTATGAATGTGTGTCTAGATATTATTATTAAGTTCTTACGTTGTCTTTTTCGCTCCCCCACCTCCCCCATACAGTGTTGACAATGACCTGTCAATAGTTGAATTGACCTTTTTTCTGGGGTGGGGGTCGGTGACATCATAAGGGTGAGACAGAAACATTTTAAGTTCATTTTATGTTCATAAAGTGCGCCCTCTATTGAGAAATTTTAGTGGTTTGTGGCCTTTTGGACGCCATATTAGATTTCGTGGTTTCCTGAACCACTGCTTAACGTTCTTACTTATCCTAATGGATTCTCTAACCCCGAAAACCATAGCATTGTCACCCCAATCATGTCTATGGGATGGATAATACGTGACTTATGGCCATTTTTATGTTATGGCGGCCATTTTGGACGCCATGTTGGATTTGGGGTTCCTAGACCATCACACACCATTCTTACTTGTCTCAATGGATTCTCTGACCCCCAAAACCATGGGATAGACACCAAAATTATGTCTCTGGGATGGATAATAAGTGATTTATGGCCATGTTTAGGTATCGGCGGCCATCTTGGACGCCATCTTGAAAAAAACACCTTTCTGAACCTCCGATTTAGGTATACTTTTAGTATGTTATTCCTGAGGTCGAATACTACTAGAAACCGTTGAAAAACATTTTGTTGCAATTTTTTTGGGGTCAAACCATATCTTGACCTGACTTTATGTGGGACTGCGATATGAAGGGGAAAACCCGTTAGTGGTCAAATAGAGACTTCTATGCATGTGTAAGGTTGACTTCAGAAGCCTACGCGTTATACATTAGCACGTCGATTTCGTTATTCAATTCATAACGACAAGGAATAAGGCAGGTAAGTTTGTATATACCTATGTTCTATGATTTCTGTTTCGATAGTAAGCAAAAGAGTAGTCATAAAGATATTAGGACAGGACCTGCTTTGCTACAGATGAACATATTTAACACATAAACACACCCTGATCGACAACCGCACAAACTATACTGAGGTATTTAGTACATGTAGTTCATTAGGTACCGAATTGTACATGTTGTCGTGTGGCTAATGGACGCACGAGTATATGTGCATCATGAATTAGAACGTAGAATTTATACTGTACTGTAGCTAATACTGCTATACTGCTAGCTAGTGGAAAATGGTTAACTTCGGTACCACAAGTATTATTTACTCCTAAATAGTTATACCTATAGATCACACAATGTCTAAGATATGTCGAGAACTATATGTAAGTACATGTACAAGTATGCTTTGGTTATCATTTTCGCTGTCAATCGAAAACACTCCTTGCTGCAAAAAAGATACATTTTGATAAATAAACAATGTACACAAAAACTGCATTATATACCAAATTGAGCCGGAGAGCACATGCGAAACAATGTTAATGTGGGTGTCTAAACATACAATTTTACTGTTTAAGTATTTATTTTAAAGTTCCCCTTATGCAACTGGTGAAACGTCATATTTAAAAAGTAATTTTCACACTGGGGTTCGGTTTGATTTCTTCTTGGTGTACCAAACAATTCAATATTGCCTCCTCTTGTAAATCAAGCTGTTTTTGTTTTGTTATTGCTTTTCCTGTTTGTTACCGTTGTGGAAGTATTTTTTTTTTTATTATCACCACATTATATGTTGGTGTCATTAGCCCTGTTTAGCTGATGTTGTTTGTTGCCTCTTTTTGACGTATTTTGATATTAACGAAATTGTTTTGTTGTTGTTCCTAGTGCTGCTGCTGTTGTCGTTATTTATTATCTTGTCATAATCAATTTTTCATTAAGAAAGCACTGTTAGTGAAAATTCGTGCATTTTGACCTCCTGCGGATATTCATTTATTGTAATTTTTTCTTCCTGACTATTTAAAAAAACTAAATACAGAATGAGCTCCGTGGTCAACATAGACTTTGACGACATCTTGGAGGAAATAGCCAAGGCACTATTTAAAAATTCAGACATCAATACTCTTGGAAAAGCCTTGGAATTTCAGCCCGCAGATATTAATCGCGCAACTGAAGAAAACACCAAACAAGGAGGGAGTTATATGGGAACATTGGGTTTGCTCAGGACGTGGCGAAATAGACAAACACCTTCGACGGAAAAGGCGGCATTGAGGGAAGCACTATTAAAAGCTCAATTTAAAAACCTGGCAGACCGGTATCTAAGCACTCCCGTACCCGGTAAGAGATTCTTTGTATACAATGGTTCAATTATGCGTTTCATACAGAAAAATAAAGAGAATTCGAATTTCAATTAAAATACAATTTTTGTACTGCTCAATAGTTTCAATGCAGATCATGGACATGGTAGTGGAGCGGCATAACGTCAGATTTCAGCAAAATTGTGCATCTTGTGAAAAAAGGACCTACTTTGGCACACACGTAGTCGAACATTTTCTAAGCAAAACTCGATGTTGAAACACCTAAAATTTGGCCCTTGGGGCCCGCTGTGCGAGTTTTTCCTTAAGGGTACCTTGTCCATATTTGCTTAAACACATTGACAAACGATACGGCATTTGTCAGCATATATAAATCTGTAGTAAGGACAAGAAAATAAGTAGTTTCTTGTTCTAGTCACATTTTACACTCGGTATTTATTTGTATCAAAGTCATTCAGCATTCATTTTTATGAGTGATTATTCGTTATTTTACAGACAAGTTCCCTATTTCATAATACTTTTTTTTATTAATAACAAGTGTCACATTCCTATAACAAATTAGCTAACAGTCTTTTAAATGCAACGATATCAGTAGCTTATAACAGACATTTTAACTTGTAAACTTGATAAGAACACTTCATGAAACAGCGTCCAGATTTCGGTTAATATGACATCAACATCTTTCTGTTTCTACAGTTGATAACTCAACCTCGCTGCCATCGTCTACCATGACACAGGAGGGAAGCTTGAACAGGTACAGTGTTTTCATATACTTCAAAATAGACAACAATGTATCGTACGCTTTTTTTCCTTCAAGGGGATATTTCCTGATAAATTCCAAGATAATTTGTTTACAAAAAACAGCAATTAAGGCCCTACCACAACACACACACACACACCAACACACCCTACATACAAACACACAGACATATTAATATATATATATATATATATATATATAAGATTTGCCAACACTAACATCCACGTCAAGTTGGGTTTGGTGTTCATGTGAAGGAGTTGGGAATGGGATGGGGTTCCTAGAGATCCTATATTATATTACAGTTTAAAAGTAAATGTGGTGTCATTCAACCTCCACCATAGAGATCCTCGATTACAACTCTAGAGCCCTCACTCACGCACACCGAGCGCTAAGAGAAAATGATATATAAAATGAGTGAATAAATAAGTAAAATGCAAAAAAACATATCAAAATATAGACATAATTCATTTTTGAGTATCATGTATCCATTCAAATCGAGGAAAGATATTACCAAAAAAAGGTTAAGCCAGGAGTATGATGACGCTCGGGCTGTTCGATTCTGCACAGTAAACGTCATCTATATAGCATATTTCTTTCTCTCTCTCTCTCTCTCTTCGGTGCACTCTATTTTCTCTTATCTCTTTTCACATTCCTTCACTTTATCATGATATGAAATGTAGTCTAATGACAAAACTGAAGTTTGTATAGAAATCAATTTATTGCCAATTCAAAGAACAAAATGGGAAGGAAACGCACAAAACTTTGTTTTACATCTAATGTTATAAAAATGCGTCTTGGAGGAGATGTGAATTTTCACAAGCTAAACCAGTAGTCAAATTGAGTTGCCTTGTTTATAGCATTTAATGTTCCTAATATACTACCTGGATTATCGAGAATATTCATAATCATAATTAACATAATCTAAGGGCATACATCTGACACCATCTTACAATGTCCGATAGATATCATAGTGTACATATCTATGTGACTTGATAGTTTATATGAATGTTTTTATCTAAGCCAATGTCAGTATCATTGCAAGTGAGCTTTAGACTCGTAAATCGGTTTATTTAGGTAGCTTAATGTAGTCTACTATGTAACACTGACAGTTCCAATCCTTGTCTGTGAAATGAGGCTTGACTTGATGGTGTTAAGTAGCATATGTAGGATCAACTCATATTTTATCCTGCCTTGCAAGACTGTTTCATTCACTGTCAGAATTGTATGTAGCACCAGGTATATTCGTTAAATGTGCTTCGTCATCCTCTTGTCTACGGTAGTGAACATCATCCTAACACGAGAAATGTTGTTCTTGTACACGCATGCTTCGCCCTCTTTAAAGTTCACCTGGCATGTACACCAACTCAGGCTAACACAGAAAGAATTATCAAGCTTTTCATTCGATTGAGACATGGTCAACAACACCCTGCACATTCTGAAATTTCACAAGAGACCTGAAGTAAAGAACGCAAACATTTCATGCCACAGCAAGACACTATTTTCCCTATACATAACCCTTCTTCTCTTCCCAAATGCATTTGATGTGGAATTGAATCCTGGCCCTACTATATGAAGTACCGCTGTCAGATTTCAACCGTCCTGTTGCATGGAAGCAACGGGGTATAGCTTGTGACGACTGTTACCAATCGTATCATGTCGAGTGCATGCAGATGTCAACTCCTATCTACGACGCCCTGGCACATTCAAATGTTTCGTGGCACTGCATCTTTTGTGGCATGCCGCAGTTCTCCTCCATTCTTTTTTTTTCAAATGGAAACAAGTAACATTTATGACAGCTTGACTTCTAATTCACCATCAACTGTCACTGGAAGCGTCACGGCACCACCTAGCCGAGGTCCTCCACGAGACTCTTAATTTACAGCCCGCCGTAGGACTTTGAAGAAAGGAATTAAGCAAAGCGTAAGATAAAAACCTTTAACATTAACTTCCATAGCGCCAAAAAAAGGAAGAACTTGGTTCTCTGATAGACTCCACAGACCCTGATATAATCTTGGGTACTGAATCGTGGCTGAACAGTACCATCTGCAGCTCTGAACTGTTTCATTCAGGCTACGACGTAGTTCGTAAGGATCACTATGAGGTGGATGGATACGGAGGAGTATGCATCGCCATAAAGACATATCTTGTATTTGAAGATCTGACGGGCAGGATGGACTTTGAGATCGGTAATCATGACATAGTGCCTGTAGTGTCATCTGTTCAAGCGAGCAGACGAAAACCTGTTAAGAGAAAGATCTTCCTGTGGACATACGCAGATTTAGAGAAAATTAAGTATTGTCTGGACTTGTATTGCAGAAAGGCTTCACTGGTCAGTACTGCTGCTCTAGCTCCATACCAGCCGTGTGGTCTGAAAGCGAAACGTCCTTGACTCATTAAGTGGATAAGCATGTGCCATCCAAAATGACATTGAATAGGTACAAACCAACCTTGGGTTACCTGTTTTGTGAAACGCCTCTCCCGGAAAGGAAAAAAAAGCTACAACATAGCCAAGGCTAGTAATCTTCACAAGTCCCAGCCAGACTTCTAAAGGGCCTCCCTTAACCACGGTGTCATACCTAATTCGTGAAAGATTGGTAATATTGCTCCCATCTTCAAGAAAGATTACCGTAGCAACCCAGAGTACTACAGCCCTATCTCTTTGATATCCGTAACCTGTAAATTAATGGTACGAATCGTTCTTAGCAGCATCATGACCCACCTTGCAGACCACAACATCCTGTCTGATGCACAACATGACTTTCGCAAGAAGTTGTCTCGAGTCTCCCAGCTTGTCCTTGCTGTCCAGGACCTCGCCAAAGCCATCGATGACAACAAAAAGTGGACATGGTACACTTTGATATATCCAAGGCATTTGACAAGGTTCCCCACGGAAGGCTGTTACACAAATTCTATGGGATGCGGGGACACACACGCATGGGTTTCTGACTTTCTGAGTAACAGTGCCCTGGCAAAATTTCACTTCAATTAAATAATGAAGTGAATGAGGATGTCATTTAACACTGACGTATTCAAGGACTCTCAAAATAAAAAGGTTTGAAGCCTAGTAACATATGGCGTCCCGCAAGGCAGAGTTATCGACCCGATGCTGTTTTTTCCTCTTCATCAACGATCTGCCAGAGTACCTCTCTTCAAACCCAACAGTCATGCTCTTTGATGATCATCTGGTCTACCCATAGAGCTTCTTCGCAGATGCAATAAGACTCTGGAACTCACTCCCTCGAAACAGCGTTAATTGCACCTCTCATAACAGTTTCACGCAAGAGGTGCAAGAGACCAAGCTAGTAGTAGTATTATTATTAGTAGTAGTCGTATTAGTAATAGTGATAGTTATAAGCAGTAGTAGAATTAGTAGTGACAGTATTTAAGTAGTAGTAGTAGTAGGAGTACAAGTAGTAGTAATAAAAGTAATTAATCTGCTACCGTATGTGTTGCCATATAGGTGACATAAAATGACTTATATCATACTCACTACTTTAAGAAATTTAGTTTTTACATGTGTGTGGACAAATGATTTTTTTTTTTCGTGAAATTGAACTTAAAGTTGATAACTATATTGGAATAAATAATTGTATTTGATTGATTTTTGTTTCAAAACTTCAAATGGCCCACTAGGTTTTAGCTATGTTAGTGTCTAACCCTGGTGGGTGTTTAGTGCCATAGAGATAATCGTCATGCATTTGTTTCCATATAAGTTAATAATCTGATAAACTGTCTATGGAAATATACGCACTATTTCACTACAAAGTACTCCTGTATTCTACATCAATGTTATGTAAGTAGGAGGGTTGCATTGGTCAAGGGTCTTGACTCTCATACAGGAAGTCTGGGGTTCTATTCATGTTCGGTGTTTTACACACATCTGTCCCTCTCGATACAGGTGTATCAAACGTGTACCTAGCAAAGCTAGGGGTATTAATAACTGCAGGGCTCTAGGGAAGCTTGGTGACTACATCGGTTAAACAAGACCAAATGGTAAAATCATGTTATCACTATACTATCATTAACATGGTTAATATGTTTTTTTGTTGTGTGATTTACTTATAGAATGGACCGAATCGTCACGGATGATGAACTTTTGAAACTGGCAGGATGCCTTCCTGCAGACTACTACACTAGTGTCGCCATTAAATTAGGGGTTGGTTACAGCGAACAGGGTAATATCAAGAGGCAAAATGCATCATCATTAAAAGATGCTAATTTTGAGATGTTAATGAATTGGCGACACAAAAAGGATGGTGGAAAAGTGAAAGATCTTGATAAAGCTTTAAATGAAGCAGATTGTGGGGGGCTTTCGTACAAAAATATGTAACTTTTTCATGGTATCCGCAAATTTATGTATAATGAACACAATCGCAAAGACTTTTGGAAAAAAAATCAGCCGAGGGGAATTTCAGAAGCCTTTGTCCATCACCTTTTGAAATGTGCGAACATTACTGCCAGTGACGTATTACGTATTAGGAACTTGATTTCAGTGGGATAAATAGCGCGATATTGAATTTAATTACCCTTTCGTTGAATTGTCTTTGCGATCGTGTTAGCTTGGTTAATATAACATATACGAGTTGAACTTCTGACACTACGTCATTTACCAAGGCGGTAATACACATTTGCCATTGGTGATTCACTATTGATATCATTTATATATTTCGCTCGCCTATTCTATCCAATCTAGTTTACTCTTCTGTCATTTCTAATTTCTTTCTTCTGCTCATAAGACCTAAGTACCTGGATCAAATCACTTATCCTTGTTGTTAATGATGTGTATTTGTTTTCATGATGCAATTCCACATTGTGATTTTGTTGTTAATATACTCGAAAAGGTGCAGCACGTGACTTTAAAACACAACTGCATTGTTGCCATTCCGATTGACTGTTATTTTAGAGGTGGAAAATGCAATTATTATACGCCATTTGTATCTTTATATTCACGACAACATTCCACATTCTAAATTTTATTTCACTGTACATAGAAAGCGTAGGCTAAATGATCACAAATGTATAACGCATGCTAGGTTTTATTAAATAACAAGTAACACAAATGCTTCAAACTTTGTGTCCTGTTACCCAATGTACGCCCACAACCTTGAATTTTCTGTCGTTATGGATATAAGCTTGCACTAGGTTACATTTTAGTTCAAAGTGTTGTGTTCACAACTGATATAAATAATGGATTGAAATTAAAGGACTCTGAAACTCGACTAAAGCTTACAAAAGATGTTTACTCGTTTGAGGGGGAATAACGTCCTTATATTTGCTTGCTTGCATGTGCAATTTTGATTTCCCATGACTCAGATGAATTCATGTCGTATAACACACGTTTTTAGACAATCGGCGGGGAAAACCTGTTATCCATATCTAATATCCCAGTTACATGTTTGAATACTTATATCAAACATTGTTGCAAATTCTTCAAATATCGGACAAAGTCGGATCGTATTCCGATCGTATAATGTGCGGTGGGCTTAAGACATATTCCTGCCAAAATTAAATATTAATCTCTTCAGATTCATGAAACACTTCAATTTCAAGCGAAATGTATTGATTCATTGGACTGATCATAACAATGGCTTTCATAAATAAGTAAACCGAATTTTATAAAAGTCTAATCCAAGAGTTCCTTGCACAAGTCGAACTCTTGCCCCAGTTGCAACCAACACCCTAACTCTCTATCTTACATAGCATGAACGCAGATCCAATGTTGCGTCATTGTTTAAAATGTTCGATATTCCGTATGATTATGTAAAATAGATTGTCACTGGACTAGTAATTTCACACCCAATCGCAATCAATCCTTATCTAGCTTTATGAATGACGAAATAAAGCTAAGTAGGAACAATTGTAATATCACCGCTTTACATGTGGTATCCTTGATGTGTTATGACTTGATGTAATGACTGTCAATGTTCATATTTTCTTAAAATTGAATTTGTTTAAAATGTTTATTTTGTAAGATAGCGGTAAGGTTCAGGTCGATACAGAGTGGTGGGTTAGGAAGGGAGTGGGTGAGGGGTGGGGTGCCATAGCAGACTTAATTTACTTGTTAGCACAGTATAAGGTATGTTTTCATTTGTTGGGCAAGCACATAACAATACAAATTGTACTTTTATTGCTGACACTCTCTACAGCCATCCGAGGGGTACCCCTCTCATTGCTAATAAAATCCCACATGTTTAACCGTAATTAAAGGTTAATCTTAAGAAGAGTTTGAATATCAAAGAATAAACCGATTTACGAGTCTAAAGCTCACTTGCAATGATACTGACATTGGCTTAGATAAAAACATTCATATAAACTATCAAGTCACATAGATATGTACACTATGATATCTATCGGACATTGTAAGATGGTGTCAGATGTATGCCCTTAGATTATGTTAATTATGATTATGAATATTCTCGATAATCCAGGTAGTATATTAGGAACATTAAATGCTATAAACAAGGCAACTCAATTTGACTACTGGTTTAGCTTGTGAAAATTCACATCTCCTCCAAGACGCATTTTTATAACATTAGATGTAAAACAAAGTTTTGTGCGTTTCCTTCCCATTTTGTTCTTTGAATTGGCAATAAATTGATTTCTATACAAACTTCAGTTTTGTCATTAGACTACATTTCATATCATGATAAAGTGAAGGAATGTGAAAAGAGATAAGAGAAAATAGAGTGCACCGAGAGAGAGAGAGAGAAAGAAAAAGAGAGAGAAAGAGGGGGAGAGAAAAAGAGAGATAGAAAGAAAAGATATTCATCCGAGAGACATGCTCATATATAATTATTATTACATATGCACAGTTAACAACTAAATTATTTATTCAAAAAACATCTTGTTAACTTGATGTTTGTGTGTTTTGCGTAACTCAAGAATGAAAGGTAAACTTGTTGAATTATGGCCTTTGTTGAATACTTTTAGACGAAAACGTTAATATGTCACATCCTCATAAAAAGATAAATTGGGGCAAATCAGTTGTTTACACACTTAACCAATGACAAAACTTGGTAAAGGAATAAATAGTTTAGGTGTTAACTGTATCTTATGTTATTTTGCATGAAGCTAATGAACAGTTCGTACCGCTTATGAACAGTGTGAAGGAACTTTTTTCTCATTGCTTTTTTTCTCAATATAAAAGATTAAGTGACTACAAGTTGGTCATTATTCCCATGAAAATATAATAATCTATTCTTCTTCTTCAATGCACCATTTCAATTATCTTTGTCATGTCTGTGGTATGTTGTCACCATGGAAACGGGAGTCTATGCAGGTGGGCTTTTCAAGGGGTAGTTTAGCAGACAGAAATGTTTCGCCAGATGCAATATTGCCTCTTTTTTAATCTTTTTTAAAGCATACTGGGATTTTTTTAGTACATGTTTTCACAAACATGTGTAGATGCTGGTCATTACTAACCAACGGCCATTAAAGGAGTGTACACAAATCATATATGAACTTTAGAATGCGTAAAATATGTTTGTCAACTTGGCCTTTGAACGAGACACGGTAACGCTGCGTGTACTACTGTTCGTTTGAATATTACAATAAATAATACCTGTGTATTCTAGGAATTCTAGGAATTTCGATAATTTTGGGGTTGGGTTTTGACTGAAATAGTAATATGCGGTCCAATAATTTGCTGGGTCTACATTCCCGTATTTTGAAGCTTATTTTTAGGTGATCTGCCGCGTAGCGTAGCAGAGCACCTATTGATTTCGTGAGAATCTATATATTTGTTTTTCCTATTAAAAAAAAGGGTCACTTTCCGGGGAAGGAAGAGAGGGGATGGGAACGCGCACCTGCCAGTCCCTGGCTGCATCAAATCAGCGAAAAGAGCCTTTGCAGTATACCCTCAGCCTTGTCTCACTGTGCTGACACTGTTACGGACAGCGACTGGCAATGATTTGTGTCTGCATACTATCAGGACATCTGCCTAGTACAAGTAGGCATGCAGCAAAGATAGTATACGTTGGTTGCGAGATTATGTTTGGGGACTTTCCCCAACTATCAGGACATCTGCCTAGTACAAGTAGACTTGCAGCAAAAATAGTATACTTCGTTTGCGAGATCATGTTTGGGGACTTTCCCCATATTTTCACAAAGTAGGCCTAGGCCGAATATGAGGTGCGTGTTATTTCCTGTTATTCTGAACTCTCATGATCTTTCTTTCCTCATCAGGGAGCAGAAATCTCCTCAGATGATCTAGGGATCAAGAGAGAGTACAAAAGTCCCAGAGAACTATTAAAAGGTATAAAATCACAGTTTAAAAGAGAGAGAGAGAGAGAGAGAGATTGTGAGTGAGAAGGGGAGACGGGGAGAGAGAAAGATAGAGAGGGTGAAAGGGGAGAGAAGGGGGAATAGGGGAGAGGGAGAAAGATAGAGAGTGAGAGTGTGAGAGAGAGAGAGGGGGAGATAGAGAGAGGGTCAGAGAGAGAAAGAGAGAGAAAGAGTAAGGAAATATTGCCTCTGACAAAGGCTACGTAGTCAGAAGAAATTAATATTGCATCCCTCTTAATTAAATGTTACGATAGTTCACTTTATTTGGTATCATAACAAACATTACTGTTCCTCCGCCTGAATCCGTGCCTGGTATGAACTGATATACTATGTAGATTGCATGGTATATGCAGGTTCTTTATTGTAGCTACTCATGGCATTGACAAAGGGACTAAAACAGTTATGCTTAACTTATGCATTAATGAGATTTCGTTTTAGTCTCAAATATAGTCTGTGCCTACAGACCTGAGGGTGGAATTAGAGTTAGGTATAGTAGTGCATGGAAATTATTTACGTAGATTATGGAATTTGTATTGCTTTTTTCAGAAACTGTAAGTGGGTATGAGGTAAAAGAGAGAGGCCCAGAGAACGAGAGAGAGAGAAACAGATTATATATATTTATATAAATATATGTATAACAAGTTTAAAATAAATAAATTATTCCGCTAAACGTCTGTAGCTTCGACTTTTCACCCATAGGGCTTCATTCGGACATCAGGAATTCCCAGCTATTGGTGAAAATTTGAAGTCTCAAACATTTCACGGACAATCACTTAATTATTTTCAACTTGTTAAATTTTCGAAGTATTGACACGCAAAATGTACACATACATACATAAATGTATGTACACAATTATGGATGTACATAATGTGAGAAATCGATTGGGTGAGGTATAACATTTTGAATAGCTTTCAATTCATTGTTCCTCCTTCCTGACTTCCTTTTTGCGGGTTTGGCGAGGCTGTCTTTCGGTAATTTTATCCGGTGTAGCCGAATATCTCTCAACTCGCCTCTATGGTCGAGTGATTGATACCGTACATAGCTAAAGACTCAAGCATTTCTTCACTTCTTTCCCAACTTCGAAGATGAACGGACCTGATACTCGAAATAGTTGGCGGTGATGAGTTTTTATTACGACCGCAGATATCTCACCACGATGCTTGTACGATAATAACGTTCCCACTATGTTCTTAATAAGACTTTGCCTCGCTTTTGTTGGCCACGACCCGGCTACGGTTATTTTGTGCACGTTCATAATAATCGTGGGGAGAGCGTGAAGCTTCCCGACCTAGGAGATACCACCCAGACCAAACCACGCTCATGGAGATCCTCACATGTTGGGCTGGCCTACGGTTAGCCCCGATTGGCCACGCTCTTCTCCATCGTAGTAAAATCGGCGTCTATGAGTGAACGGAGTATATTAGAGGAATAACTTGGTTTGAAACTCAGCTGCTATGGCGTTGTTCCGACATTTGCGTGGTTGCCATGTGCTCCGCACTTTATTCCGTCAAAGGTATAGGTTAAAAGCTTTACGGGTATTGAAACTCGTAAGGGGAAGAATTTGAATTAGGTATAGTTTATATTCGAGGATGAAATTCCGATCATCGGGAATTGACAGGGGGCGCTCAATCCTGTGGCGTAAAATTGTTTTGTTATCACCTTTGTTAATGATGCATATATTTGTGTGGAGGTGTTGTGGTACAGTGGTTCAGTCAGGGAGGTGATAGAGAAGGAGTGGAACCAAGCCGCTCTCCTATGACCCCATGCTCCAAGCCGTCGAAAAGTTGCGCTAATCTGCAACTGTTGACCAGGTGGTGAGATAAAAGAGCGCATGAAATATCAAGATTTTAGAATTCCTACATCAGAAAATGGATCCCAGCAAATAATCGCAGTCCCTTTCAATGATTTATTATAAATTGTTGAATGTGTAATGAGTAGAACAAGCAAACACAAACTTTTGTAATTTCATCCTTTTTCCAACTGCAAAAATACCAACAAACAGGCGAAAACACGCATTACCAAACTTAAAGTTATCGAAGATTGTAAATCATGGATTAAATGACGGGACATTTAATCCTGCGAAAATAAGCGCATTATCCTAAATTATCGAGTTGTTGTCAATATCTAATTTTTCTTTTACGAACTCTGGCACACAAATTATAGGAAGGGCTGAGTACTAAATTTGAAAAATTGTTTAATGCACTATTCCCAATACAATCCCCATATAAAGTTTATAATTTACACTGACATTTTGCCGGTAATTTAATATTTTGTAGTAAATGTGAAACTGGTGCCTGGCCTCCGCAGTGGAAGAGCGACTCGGAGCATGGATCTTCAAAGCCAAGTGGCACGTTACATATCCCATTGTTACGCTGTAGAACTTACGCATTCGTTTGAATAAATTACAAGAGTTTCCACTCCTTCTCTATCACCTCCCTGGTTCAGTCAATTGACTCTAAATCTAATGGTTGAGGGTTGAGGGCACTTAAAATCCCTTGGCAAGACATCAATTCCACATTTGCAACTCTCGACCAAGATGTTAAATCGGTATCCGGTAGGATGCGAAAGTCATTATAGTTTCCTTATCATTGTGGGCGTCTGTAAATAGCGACTGGCTGGAGTGCTCCCAAGGGAGGGCAAAATGTTAATACATTGTATGTGGGTGAGCCTGAAACCGATGACAAAAACATAATATATATGTAAAACTCTCAGAGACACCGTCGATACATGAAACGCTATATACACCCAGGATATTATTATATTTACTATTTTTCATTTGCGGTGGATGTGAGATATGCAGAAAGGAAGGGTTAGACAGAGTGGGGGAGAAAGAAAGTGAGAAGAAAAGAAAGAGATATAAGACAACAACAAAACGCATTCACGGAACATTTTGATAATTTTAGCTGCCAAACTCAATAGAATGCACATCATGATCATTTGACAAATTGAATTAAATTGAATTAATTGTTTTTACCGAGGATGCTTTAGTTGTCATACCTAACGAAAAATTCATTTAGTATAGTGTTGTCCTTTACCAAAATACACAATATGGACAAACTGTCAGACTTTTTCATTATGCTTCACATCATTCAAATCTGATAGAGAAATTCAGGTCAAAGCTTAAATGAATCTTCTTCATGAAGCAGAGTTACAAGAGAGTTATTACATCAGGTACAGGGGCCCGTTTCATAAAGCTTTTGACTTACGACTATGACAAATGTGATATCTATAACAAATCTAATTACGACTATCGTAGCTTGTTATTGAAGTGAAAATCCGTTTCATAAAACTAATAACAAAGTGATCGTTTAAAAAACGATCATTACGATTATGCGCGTGCGCAATAGCTCCATTTTGCTTCGCCGTCGTCTGCAATCATCTGTGACAATGAACCCAACTTCGGTGCTTGAAATGTTTTTTTTCGTAGCAATCCCGTAAGTACATGTCATATTTATTCCCTAATACGAAGAATGATATTCATAACTCGACATACCGTATGTGTGCTTATAAATACTTTTCCAGCGGTTAAACAAAGATTGATTATGAGAGCTCGTATGCGAGTGTTTGTCAAATTTCTTGCGCCCGAACCGAGAGCGGAAGCTGCGTGTAACGCCCGGCCTGGTGCCGGGCATTTTTGCATTAGTCCTACCATCATCCGATGCTGTTATCCGGAGTTGACCGAGCTGAGCTGTCGGATTTAGAACCGAAAATTCCAGTTCTATTTCATCCTAATTATCGAAACAACAACTCCTGCAGTAAACTGCAAGAACCCAAACAGTGTCTAGATTTCAATAGACTCTAGTGAGAAATAGAAATGTAATCTAGATCTAGACTCGAGACTCAGTCTGACGTCTGTAACTTAAGTTTTAGACAGTCTCCTGTCTAGTACTAGTACTACTAGTAGCCTAGTACTAGTACTACTACTACTAGTACTACTACTATAGTACTACTACTACTACTACTACTAGTCTAGAACTAGGTCTAGGCCTAGTAGCCTAGAACTAAGGTCTCGTAGCTGTCGCGCCTTTCCATTATCATATGTTTAAGAGTTGTTGAAGACAAATTAGCACACAATGACAATATGTATTTGACAAAACATTCAGTCTAGACTACTGTATATAGTGGACGTGGTGACTGCATGTGTGTTTCTATAATCTCTTTGTAGGCTTTGCCTCTATCTTTGAAATTATTTTTTATTGTGAACAGGATTGTTTTCTCTATTTATTTTGCATTTCCTCAATTTGATAGAATGAGCAGTTTACAAGACAATTAATCCAGATCACCCAGACTGACAGAGAGCAACTAAACTACCTGCAGATCTAGATCAAGAAATTGAACATAAATTTCATTGTTATAATTAAAAGGCAAAATAACCAAAATAAGAGTTTCTCATTCCGCCAACAGCTTTTTAAAAACTATTAACTAGTTATTCAGTAGAAGAAAAAAAGGCTGTGATGTACATTTTGTATAAATGGCTTCTAGCTGAACCTTAGCAAGTGGTCTAAAATGATACAAATCATTTGTTTTGTAATACATTGCATCAGTATACTCAAATAACACAATATCTGTAAATAAATATACCTTGGTAAGCTATATCAGCATGACGCCATCTTGGACAAAAATAGCAAAAAATTGAAAAATAGTAATGCCCTGCCTCCTCCTTTTTAAACAAATAACGGACAAGAAACTTGTTTTTTATAGTTATTTGGCCTAATGAAGGAGGTTATTTTGTCTAAAATCAAAATTAAAATAGCAGTCAATTCTGCAAATGCTCATCAATATTTAAAATGGTCATGCTCAGTATTTATTCTAAAAATTAAATTCCCTCTCTTTTACAGGAAAATCTACAGAGAGACTTGTCCAGAACCAAATCAAATGCTTGCCTCCTCTGAGTATGTGCTTGAAACAAGAATGTCCTGGAGAAAACAGACCATCAGAATGATAAGATACTAGGGGAAATATTCGAAATCGTCCAGAAAATCTATGGTTTACACATTTAAAGATACTTCCTATTTCTTTTAAAAAAGATTAGTACAATCTTCAAAAGCCATTGTAATACCGACAGAAAACTGTTAACACAAATGAAGGTGGGAGACATAATTTGTTTGGTAAAAAGTGAATATAAAAAAGAGAGAAAAATCATTCTGTAAGTATCTAGTATTTTATTTAAAGCTCCAAATGTTATAATGGCGGTCCAAAGACAAGCACTACGTTTCATAGAAAAAGCATTTATTCAAAAGGGTTAAAACAAGAATGCCCCTCCTAGCCTAATTAATCAAGCTGTCTAACATAATGAAAACAATTAATTCCTTAAAAGTCTGTTTTTAATTTCGACTTAGAATAACAATTCAGCTCATACGTATTAAAAATGGAATGGCTGCACTGTTTTACTAGGCATCATGAGAAAAAGGTTGTCATATATTGCATAATTGCACAATGTTGTGATAGGAGTCAGGTGAAAGTTTGAATAAATTGTAAAAAGGGTTTGTGGACAGATTATGATTTAATTTTCTTCATAGACTTGAAATACAGGATAATTATTATGAGAGGTACATGATGATATTTGAACGAGTTTAGATTTGTCCCCTCTATACTCAAACAAAGTTTAATTTTTTTGTACATAACATCAGCAGAATTTTCAGAACCCACTGAACGAAAAACAGAAATCCGTACCAAAATTGAGAATGGCAGGTTTGAGTGTATATGATAACTTGAATAAATATAAATTCACAAACGGGTGCATAGGACTTTGATACACGCACGGCTATATTCACGCTGTTTAAAAGCAAATATAATGCTAACAGTTAATAAATATAGCGATTGACCCTATATGATTACGATGATGGTGATTTATCAGATATTTGTTTGCAGGTCTGTCTTCAGTAGTGATAATTCACTACTTCAAATGAAATGGGTTATGTACATAATCCTCAATATAGAAATTGCATCTTGAGGGGGAGGGGGGGGGGGACATTGGAGCTCAAGCCCGTCCCAAAAGTATTTGACCCCCCCCCCAACAAAAAAAAAACAAACAAAACAAAACAAAAAAAACATACACATTTTTCTAATAGAAAGTAACAAATCTTTTAAAACCGCCCCTGCCGGAATTAGGAGGCAGGACCAGGTCACAATACATTTTCCATTTTATTATCAACAAAAAATGAATGCCTAGCTACATATTACTAATTTTTGATAAAGAAAGAGACTCTTTAAAAATCGGATGTATTATATTCTAAATAGAATGAACTATATTTATTGAAACCTCCTACATTAGTTCAAGAAGAGCAATCCTGATTATAGTATGTGAATTGTTTGCTACAACCCTAGTTAGAATAATCACTCCAGATCTGTTTAAAAATTAAATTTACTTTCTGATAACTAAAGAACTTATATATATTTCCTTTTATGTTTAAAAAGTGCTCTCATCCAACATCATTCATGTGGCAATATTTAACACGTCGGACCGGCTTTTTTAGCAGAGCCAGGACGGTGAATTGCCGCTTAGGTCTACAACCACATCGTCTACTACCCTCTACCTTTAGCTTCTTGCTTACGATGGTACTGACGCACAATAACACTAAGTGTTTGTGAGAATTCGATATGAAGAAGACGCTCAATGTCAAGTACAGACTTCTATGCATTTGCCAGGTTGACTGCAGAAGCCTACCGTCGTACAGTAGCACATCGATTTCGTTTTTCAATTCATAAGGACAGCGAATAAGTCAGGTAAGTGTGTATATACTTCTGTTCTGTGATTTCAGTTCCTAAAGTAAGCAAAAATAGTGGTCATAAAGATAAACATATTATAAAACACACAAACACACCGCTGCCTGAAAACCGCATAGACTATACTAATGTATATATTGTACATGTAGTTCTTTTGGTACCGAATCTCCCGATCGTCACCCATAAATACTCGCACAGTTGTACATGATGTCGTGGGGTGGGGGGTAATAGGCGTGCGTTTAATTGTGTTAGCGGTAAAGAGATATATGAGGATAAATATATAATATTGATGGCTTTGAGTGTGATAAAATAATATAATTATTGTCATAGCGAGAGCAATATATTCTTATCCTTGTATCACACGAAAACAAAGCCATACAATATTATTATTGCTATCTATATCAGGCTGCCCTGCGAAATAACAACATTCGATAAT
Source organism: Mesocentrotus franciscanus (assembly GCA_037976565.1). NCBI lineage: Eukaryota > Metazoa > Echinodermata > Echinoidea > Camarodonta > Strongylocentrotidae > Mesocentrotus > Mesocentrotus franciscanus. The sequence continues at coordinate 29,642,755 of CP137667.1, read as the reverse complement.
CAAGCAATAGTATATCGACAGTTGAAGTTCCCGGATGAAAGAGCAATACGATACCATTATTGATCTATCTTCCGGGTACGGCGCTAAAGATATTAAATACACTGATTTATTGTACCACTTGGAAGCCTTATATATATATAATAATTGAATATATTTCCACTTGTGGTTGAAATCAGAGATATCGCGGTATATGTACCTCACCATTGCGTCTTGCGTGTGATTTCCTATTGGTGAAATGATTGAATGTATTAGTGTGTATTGCTAATTTGCCCATTCCCCATACAATTGGTCTGAAACAGCAGCAGCAATGGCTGTAGTAGTAGTAGTATAATAGTAGTAGTAGTAGTAGTAGAAGTAGTAGTCGTCGTAGTAGTAGTAGTAGTAATATCAGTGGTGTTAGTAGTAGTAGAAGAAGTAACAGCTGCAGCTAGCTTCATCTTAGTCACCGTCGTAAAAGAAGCTCTATTAATAATTTTATTGTTATTATTATTATTATTATCATCATCATCATCTTTATTATTGTGATTATCATTATTATTACTACCAATAACAGTAGTATTACTAGTGGTATTAATAGTAGTAGTAGTAGTAGTAGTAGTAGTAGTAGTAGTAGTAGTAGTAGTAGTAGTAGTAGTAGTAGTAGTAGTAGTAGTAGTAGTAGTAGTAGTAGTAGTAGTAGTAGTAGTAGTAAAATCTGATCATGCGTATTCTTTCTCTCCTTTTCAGGTGTGGGGCAAAATAAATCGCCATGACTGACACACTGACAGACGAAAAGCTTAGCGAAGTAGCAGAGGCATTAGCCGTAGACAAGAATTTACCCACGCTAGGTCTAAAACTCGGATTCAGGCAAACAAAGGTCGATTTGTATATGGGTATAAATAAGAGAAATGATAGTTTCGAAGGAACCACCAACATGCTTTTTGACTGGAAAAAAAGACCCCAAGGGCGAAGCAAATACCTGATTTAGTGAAGGCAATGGGTGACTCTAGTTTGGCGGCCTTTGTGGATGAATTCTTCCCGCAGGAGGTACAATGGCTTCAAATAATCATATGTGTACACTCTTGGGCATAATTTGGCATAGGTCATTTTTTAAAATCAAATTCGTAAAAACCCACATAGATGTAAAACTGGATGTGTGCTCTTAAACATGAACAAACAAAGTTATTTTGTACCAAATTCGTAAAACCCACAGAAACTGAAAGCTTGGTGGTACTCAGGAAAGTTATTTGCACATGAGCCAATGTGAGCAGACTGAAGTCATTTCTACAACATTTGTAGACCTACAAAGATGAAAACTAGAATTTTTTTTTAAGGGTTATGGAATTATTATTCATTTGTACACTTACGGTGAAGTTCATGGTATACAGGCTGAAGTATTCTTTTCAAAAGGGCGAGAAAAATCGGTCACTAATCAAAGCATCTCTATCTTTTAGTTAGACAATGATTCTTTATTAAATACAGACAGTGGCACCTCTTAATGTTTGAGACAACTGTAGACGTTTGGATTTATTTTTTAAAACCATACTATACATAGATGCTTATTAGGAACTGGTCCAGTATCTTTCTCTCAATTATCTTGTTTACCCACACCACTAGTATATGTAATAGTCATAGTAGTTTCTTAAATATTAAAGATACTATGTCCCTTTTGCAGCCAACATCAAATTCTGTAGAACTTTGCAGGAATTATAAATATGTCATGTATGTCCTATCTGTGAAATTTAAACGTTAGCAGTGTCCTAATATTCAAATTATGCAAGGAAACCTGTTTACTTGCTAGACTTCACTGTCAGACACTATTGAGTGACTGACTGGCTTTTCTTCTTTGGTAATAACATACATAAAATGAGCTGTAAAGGTACATGAGCATTTGTCTACATCAATAACCCACTTCTTGTAATGGCCAAAATTAAACTGATTGAATCTTTGCGCAGCATAAAACGTACGACCATTCGGTACAATGGTCTGAAAAATCAGACTATTACTTACTGGCTCTATAGCTCCTAAGTCGATTCGACAACTAATAGTCGTTATTTTCCCACTTAAAGACATTTTCAAGCCCCCTTTTTAGGGAAGTTCTAAATTAGTATTGTCTTTCAAATGCCGTTGGAATTTAACCTCTTCATTTTTTTGGCCTGCAAATGGGATATAGTACCTTTAAAACCAACGGTAATTAATGGAACGTAAAAAAAGTTTGAATGATTTGCATATCGATATTATTTCCTGTAGGAAAATGAATCACTTTGTTTTATATGATTGATTTTACTCAATTTGTCAAATACTTTTCATTTGTAATATGACGAAATATTTTGCAAATTCCGTTATAATAAGAAATACCAATGTCACCCACGTCCCAGGTTTAAATAAAAAGCCTCACTGCGGAAATTCATGAATATTCATAAGCTCATTCTATTTAAATTTCTCCTACAGCAGGTGATGGAGATCCTCCAACTCCTCAGAACAGCAGCGCTAAATCCCAACAAGATCAAGGTATGTAAAAGCGTTATGGTGTATTGCATAAGTCTCTGGACTCCCAGGTCGAAATTCCAGTTGATACCAGTTGAAACCAGTTAGGATTTCCAGTTGCCTACTGGTTTCAACTGGTTTTTCGGCCTGGGCTGTGAGCCGAAAGTTTTGAATTCCATGCCGCCGTGCATTATCGTCCTTTTGCAAGACGTCAATCTACATTTCCCATACTCGGCTCAAGTGTATACTTGGAACCTGGTTGGACTTATTCATTGAATGCAAACATGAGCGCTACGGTTAACCGAAGTAATAATATCCAACGTCCTTTGAAAGCGTATGATATTGTACCAGTTTTATATCTACCCCCTAAAACATGTCTTTAATGTTCCGTCTATTCTGGTTGATCATGCACAATTATGTAATCATAGTAATCAGGATTCCCTAACCTTTATCATGTTACAGATAAAACCACACCATTCCCCTCATCGTCTAATGCTATAACTAGCACTTCTACTGCTACTCCAACTCCTGATGCTGCTGCTACTACTACTACACAGAAATGTAATTCGAATCTAGAGTTATATTTGGATTATTGTGATAGAATGTATAATATAAAGAACAGGAGACTGTTTAAAGGCAAATTACCCCTATCCGAGATCTCAAGAAATACAAGTATGTCAACGCTTACATCTTTGTGCGTGGATGCCAATGCTAGATTTACGGAATAGGACACGGTGAACCCTTTTCCATAAATATCGAGGTTCATAACACAACCATTGTGCCACTATGTGTCCTTTTAGTCTAACCTTTATTTATACTAGCAGAACTTTACAAAAGTTTCTAGAAGGAGCATTCTGTTTAGATTCAATACATAATGTCCAGTGGCGGATCCAGGGGGCACAGGGGCACGTGCCCCCGGCCAAAAAAGGAAAAGGAGAAAAGGAGGGGAAAGAAAAGGAGAGGAAAAAGAAAGAAAAAAGGAAGAGAGAAAGAAGAAGAAAAAGGGAGGAAAGAAAAGGGAGAGGAGAAAAGGAGGGGAAAGGGGAAGAGAGAGGAGAGAAAAGGCGGAAAAAGAAGAAAGGCGGAAAGAAGGAGGAGAGAAAAGGGGGGAAAGGAGAATAATGAAAAGGGAAAAGAAAGAAAGGGGGATGATATTATAAGAAGGTGTTTTTTTTTTTACCGGGTAAGGGGCGGGGGCTTTCAATTTTAAGTCGAACATGACTAATACCAAAGATTTTATCTCCTTTATAACTTCTAACTTTTAACCTATAACTTAGTCTTGAATTAATTTTCCGATATACCTATTCTAAGTGCTCTTTCAGCATGCAGATTGTCCCCGCCATTAATCCTGCCACAGTTTGCTGGTTTCATTGTCATATTTTTTTCTGTCATCCCTGTTGCCGCTAAGAGCCTACCACAAAGTTTCTATCCGTTTCGCAAGCACTTTTTTTCCATCGCCTACATGTAATGCTTATTGCTTCCAGTTTGCAAAAGATCCCAGTGACGGATCTAGGGGATGGGGAGGGTTAGGGGTTTCCCCCCCTCTTGGGCTGCCAAGTGAAAATGTGATGTGAATAGAAAAACGCCATCATGTGTCCAGACCCACACAGTATCTGCATCGTCATCGGGTCAAACCCCCGTTAAACTGTTACTTGATTTAAAAAGACGTTATCATCCACTAGCTGCTTTTTATGGTCTCCATTGTGTTAGTAGATGCCAGGAAAATATCACTTACGGGGGTTCAAAATAGCAACAACAAAAAATCGTGGACGATGCTCCATGTCGTCATATTGGGTCAATCTCCCCCCCCCCCTTAGCACTAAGCTAGATCCCATCATCCGCCCCTTGATCCCTACTTTTTGAGGGGGTAGGAGAAAGCAAGTTTACGTCATATTACTCCAGGAAGTGCCTGAAAATGCACCCAATGTGGTTCTAAAATTGCAAATGCTTCCTACTCAGGGAGGGGTTCTGACCCTCCCAGACCCACCCGCTTGGTCGCTCCGCTCCCTCGGCGCTGACGCCTCGCTCCATCGTTATTCATACATTTCACCCCATGCGATTTTGTGCCCCCGTAAGAAATTCCTGGATCCGCCACTGATGTCGAGAACCCTGATGAAGCCGTTTTATCTGAAAATGAAGAATTTTAAGTAAACTAAAGATGAAATTCCCCTGAAGTGAATTGCTTTTCGAATGTCGAAAGTTCCAGGCTCATTCGAAATATGACAAGAAAGAGGTAAAATGTTTGGACCAAACTTTCATTACACGTGCTCGTAGTCCGATACATATATTTCTGTGTGCAATTTTTATGACGTTCAGCAAGGATTTAAGTCAATTTCTCATCATTTTTTAATGATTTCAAAGCCTCACAGTTTACACCTGGGGTGATTCACTAACAGCTAAAATCGATCCCAAATGAGATAAAATCGCTCTTAGGCTCAATATCACTCCTAAGAGCAATGTCGCTTTTAGGAACTGATTCACTAAGGCGTTTGGGATTAATGCTAGCATTAAAATCGCTATTAAGGCTAAGAGTGATCGCGATCACTCTTAGCAACACTTTCTTATTTCTGGCAAAGGCTAAGACAAAACTGTCAAACTGAAGCTAAATTAGAGCAAACACGAGGAAGATAGATATTGTTAGTCACTGTTAAAGTCAATATATCGAATCGTTTTGATTTATACTATGATAGGGTAGGCCTAAGTTAGTGCCAACAACATGTAAAACACTAAAGACTTTGGGTGGTATTCTCGAATTCGAAAGCGGACTAACTTTAGTCCACGGTTTAATCCTCCGACTAAGTATGGAATGCCAAGTGTCTATATGAATATATTTTTGAATAGTTTGATATGTCCCTTAATTACAATGATAACATAATTATTTCATAGTTATATTGTTGTTTATCAATTATGTTATTACATTTTATTTCAATTTACTTACAGATTAAATTATTCAAAAACATATTAATATGGACACTTGGCATTCCATGCCTGCCTGCTGCTGCTACATGCTAGCTGCATGAGGATGGTAGGTCTAACTTACGTTCATGACGTACGTTAAATCCGGCATTTTACTCGAAACAAGCGCAAAGAAAGACAAACTATACTCACAGAAAATCGTATTAGTCCTCACACTGCTACATGGAACAGTCATGAATGATTTTTGTGTCTGTCGTTTGCGAAATTTCACTCAGTTCTCTTCTAATGTTAGAACGAAATCAACATAGAAATGAACGTTATTTACAAATTAAGCGACGATAGCTAGCTAATTATCGTTATGTCGATCGGCCACGCGATTGATTGATGCCCAGTGACCAACATTTGAGTCTGTTGATTGGTTGGATTGATCACGTACATGAATATTCATATGCGCGCATGATTATTCACGCTGAGATTGATCCCAGCCTAAAAGCGATTTAGTGAACCAGTCAGGTATAATCGATTTTAAGCTGGAATTGAAATCAATCCCAAAAATTGCTCTTAGGAACGATATCGTTCCAAGTTAGTGAATCACCCCCCAGTTCTCACGTGTTACACAATCCTTTCCGAATTACTTCCAGGGAGTTGTTTTCTTTCACAATATTATTTTCTTTCACCGGAAGAAAACTAAACTTAGTATTAATATTTTGATTTCTTTTTAAAATTGATATTTCATGTATTTTCCGTCGCCAGGCCTTCCATCTTCTACCAAAGATTTCAACGAGGTGTTGCTGGAAGTTGCCAAAAGAGTCCGCAAGGAGTCAGAAATCGACATATTAGGAATAAAACTTGGATTTACACCGGCAGATATTCATGGGTACATAGCAACTAATCACAAAACCCAACATGTAACGTACGACGGAACTCTTCTAATGCTCCGAGATTGGCAAAATCTCCAAAAACTTTCTACCGAGCGAGGAGCTTTAAAGACTGCTTTGGAGGAATCTGGACAAATTCATCTTGCTGATGATCTCTTTCCTTCCAATCAATAAATACATGAAATATGGCATGAATATGTAGCGGTCCTAGAAGAAGAAGGAAGGGGATCATACTTTGTTCTTCGAAGCATTGGTATTCGAAAAAATACTACCAAAATGCTCCTCTTGTGAAGCTTAAGTAACTTTATGTGACATCGATGCATAAGTTGAATTTGTTTAAAGTTCAATTATTTGGTGTTTTTAATCGTTCTTTAATATCACACTTGTTTTAAGAGTGATAGTGTCTGTGGGTGTATTTAAGTCAAATATACATTTATGCATATATTTATCTGTTTGGACCCAAAAGGTAAATATTATTTTACGCACAGTTTGTATGGATTAATGTGGCTATTATAATCATTGTGATTTTTAATATCATAAATTTTATTAGAATGATTATTATTAGTAGAATAATCTTTTAATTATCATTATTGTAATACTTATAATTATTTAAAAAACAGTACATTTTTGAAAACTGAATTTTTTTTTCGTTATTTGGTATGTACCCGAGCGCCTGAGAGTTTTTCTTTTTAACATGATGTTAAAATGTTAAATAATGTAAATGTGATATTTGATAATACGTAAATAGGGTAATAAATTTCATCTTGACTTTTTTGCAAGTGAAAACAATGCACAATAGACGTGTTATTTGATTTCACATTTTTACACTTATTATCCTTATGTTGTATTTAATTATTTTATCCTTATTATCATAATTATCTTTGTCACAACATGTGCCCAGGATGTCTAGGAATTACGAGGGGGGGCACAATGAAAGACGGACACAAGCGGGACAGGTGGGGCTTGAGGGGGAATGTGCCCCCACCCCTAGTTTAAGAAAATTTCAATTTTCAAACTCAATTCACGCGATTTGGTGTTTACTTTTTGTCCCCATTTTATTTTATTGGCTTTATTATTTCTCTACAGTTGAAAAGAAAACTTGTGACTGTTTTAAATTACTAACAATATTTGAAAACTAGGGCTGAATCGGGGCTAGATTTGGAGTTTTCAACAACAAAATATTTATGATGATGAATTTTTTATGCACTTCTTGCTCTCAAGGAAACCAGTCTGCACGCACAGACTCGGATTTGGCACTTTACCACAAATTCTAAAGAATTGAGCAGAGTCTAGCTCTGCCAGTCTCTGGCTGCATCGAATCAGCTAAGTAGAGCCGTTGCAGTAGGCCATCGGCCTTGTCTCACTGTGAAGACAAGTAGGCCTGCAGTAAAGATAGTATACTTTGTTTGCGAGATCATGTTTGGGGACTTCCGCATATTTTCACAAAGTAGGCCTAGGCCGAAAAGGAGTTGGTGTTATTTCCTGTTATGTTGAACTCTCATGATCTTTCTTTCCTCTTCTGGTAGCTGAAGTCACCATAGTTGAACTAAGGATCAACCTACAGTCTGCAAAGGTCCCAGAGTGCTTATTGTTTTGCATATAGAAATCATGTTCAGGTTGCATAATAAACCATTGTTATGTTCACACATTTCAAGAGATAACGCTCGAAGCTATTGAAATAGCCTCTTAGATTGATTTTGTGTAAGTCTTTGCACTCTTGAGATTTATGACTCACATCTGACTTAATTACAAAGGAATTTCTGTCTTGCTTGTTATGTAAAGGTAAACCGAAGGAATGTGTGCTTTCCGGATTTTGTGTATACCTACATTTATACATTGATCAAATTGAATTAGGCCATTATAAATTTTGAGACATAATTATATCATACTTGTAACTGTTATAACTCTACTTCTTCCGCTAGGATGCATGTCGGCACATGAGGGAGCTATATAAGGCCTGTTCAGATATAACGTGGTTAACTGCCACTGTTTATTTTTTTTCATGAGTAAATAAATAAATAATCTGCTTAGAAAAAAACATCCTGCACATATTTAATGAGATCTGTGTGATAAGAAACGGATATGTGAAGCATATTACACTTGACGTTATCATAAAAACAGCCACGGTTTTGCCGTGTCATATCTTAACAAGAGTTTAGGATGGTTTTAACTATTTAAGGCCCATCACACATGGCATAATAATAACATGTGTTAGAATATTCTGCACTGAGAGCCAGACAGACAAACCTTGACATCGAATCAAATCAGATGTAAGTGAAATTACATAGTATCTCCTTCTGGCCTTTGCTCTTGTACATTCTTTGTGAAACATTTTCCTGCTGCAATGTCATATCCACAAATGAAAGTGATGATGATGCTAATGATGATAATGGTGATGGTGATGATGATGATGATGATGATAATGATGGTGAAGATAATGATGGCGATGGTAATGATCATGATAATGGTGATGGTGACGATGCTAATTATGACATTTCAATAGGGCACGCATAAGGCTATATTGAAATTACCTTAGGTTGATTTTCCGAAAGTTGTTGGCATGCGATCGTGTTTTTTCCACCTCTTGAGGTTTTTAAAAATACGTTTGTGGTAACACTTTTTAAATTCTCATTAAATAATGTTGATTGCGGGTGTTCTGAAAGATGTAAGTAATGCACCAATTAACGCAAGCATTGGCGGACGATTCAGCTCTTTTGGATAACTCGGCCACGATTTTCACCGAATCCGATGACCTTAGAGCCGATATACCCGGATCCAAAAAAAAAAATGGTTTCTATTGTACTGACGGAGAGCAATGTATAAAGCTGTGGAAATTACACCTCAGGGGTGTGTTATTTTTTTTTATCTCGGAAAGGAATTGTGTTTACTTTAAGAAGCGACAGTAGCCGTGCCTGATTTGTGACAGTATAAACAATTATAAGCATTAGACCTAGCTCCAAAATTGAGCCCTCCTCCTAAATTATGACTTAGGGCCAAGGGCCCTGTTTGATTAAATGTAATCATTAACAAGTTACAATAACTGTTATAAGCTACTGCATGAAATCATGACAATTAATTGGCTGAGAACAAATTTTCTCAGAAATTTAACATTTGTTATTGATAACAAGTTTTATGAAACAGGGCCGCTTTATTAATCTTTACCAATCCATTACAAGACGTAGCTTCCTTTGAATGACAGTTATCGCTATGGGGTCAAGGAGTCTGACCCCTCCCTCCCCCCTCACATGATAATCACGATTTTGCGGGGATTAGACCCCCTCTCATCCCCTTTAGTTTGGATCGATAACAATTGGTAAATTTTGAGTCTTTGTCAAATATCAGACTTTAGGCTTGTAGGGAATTAAACATCCCTCCTGAATCCGTGTCCATCCATGCCCCTAGTCAGCTGCTACCATTCGCCAAATATGCAAATTCGGTGATGTTCTGAGAAGAAAAAATATATATATATAAGTCAGGTCCCATTCGCTTTGCTGATTATTTTATTGCCTACCGGCAGCAATTTTATACCAAAACAAAACTGTAATTAGAAGGATGGATACAGGATTCTCTGGCCATCAATATGGGCGAGAGCACAAATCTAAAAAGGTATCTGTTTGCAATTTTTACAATAGAATGGTTCTGTATGATCACCAGTGGTGATTGAGAAATTCTCTCGCCGGGTTATTATTTTGTCTGCTTTCTTTGCTATTGGGGTTGGATTTCCCTTTAATGAATGTCTGCCATATCTTGAAGGGGGACAATTGCCCACTAAACGCCCCCTCCCGCGTAACCCCAAACATCCGCAAAATAATAGGCCTATTTATACATCATAAACACCATTTTTTAACATCTTCGATTCTATGGTCTACCATATACACTCCTGGAAAAAGAAAACATAAAAAACCGTCGAAGTTCGCTCATACCGATTTTTGGTGAGTAGTACGCATGTGCGACTCGTCAGTGCACTGCAAAGCGCATGCGTATGTTAGCACCACTGGACTCTAAAACTATGTAGTGTTCAAGGGGTAGCACAAAAGTGGTAGGAATAGGTATCTTTCTTCTTTTTTTTTTTACCTTACCGAAGTTTGTTTTTACACTGCACAAAAATCGGTGAAACTTTGGTAGGCGTAAAACAACAAAAAAACATTGCAGAGGTGGATTTTTCGATTTCGATTTTTCGTCGTGTTTGCCTATAGGGGGTACTCCAAATGAGCAATAGAGATACCCCCAAAATGGAGGGAAATTAGTTGTCATTTGCTGGAAAAGCAGGGCGCGCTACACGGAAACAGTCCGGACAGTAGACTAACCCCATCGACGCTACACACAAAAATTGTGCATGCGGAAAACAATTGGTTTCCAAAACCACGATATAGCCATAGAAAATTACCATCTGGTAAGTATGGGGAAATCTATCTTATAAATAACCTTTGTCGACCTTTTATAAGGCTATTTGCTTTTTTTTTTGGGGGTTAACCCATCATTCTCGTAAATCGTAATTTGTTTTGTGTATTTTCTTTTACCTTTACCCGAGAATCTGGAACTTGGAAGAATGCTGTAAAGTGTAGTCAGGCTTTCAGTTCTGACTCGTGTATTCATTCTTCTCACATCTTTTATAGTTTGGTGTCTTTGCTTTGGTTTGTATTGCTTTTCTAGTAATGATGCTCCGTTGGTTATACAGTCAAACCTGCTTTAGTGACCACCTGTCTACAAAGACCACCTGCCTACAAAGACCACATTTTTTGTTTCCCTTGAAAATGGTTTCTCATTGAAACATGTACTAAAGGAACCTGTCTACAAAGACCACTTTTTGTGTTTCCCTTGGGCGGTCGCTATAGACAGGTTTGACTGTATATTGAACTGCTGATTATATATTTCTACGTACATTATTTTGTTTTGGTGAATGAAAATAACGACTGAACTGGATAGATCGAGTCACTCAGTGGAGCCAGATGTAATCTCGCTGGAACAACCGTCGTTATAAGAGACTGAAGCTCTCGGTCTACGCTAGCTGTAGCTTTTCTGTTAAAAGGAAAATCCATCATTAATAGACAAGTGCTCTGAAAGAAATCAGAAAAAAAAATCAGAGAAGTGGATTGGTGAACGTGAAGAAATTGAACAAAATATGTGAAGGTTATTGATATTTTAAAATGGTAATCACTATATGTATGGGCACATCTAATTGGCTTAAAAAGTAATGTCACTGTGAGATAGTGCCAGACAACTTTGCAATTTGTCTCAAAACACAAAATGACTCAAATGACTCAGAAGGGTCTTTTGTTTTGAGAGGACCTTTGATAGTGTGCTATCCATAATATATTTTGAGTAGTATCCCAGTAAAGAATGAGAAGGGGAATACATGATATGTTTGCACACAACATATGGAAGAGTTGTCCTTGACTACCTCACAATCCACTGACGAAATTGCCAATTTGGAATACACGTAGACTAAGTGATTCCATATTTCAGACATTAATAATTCTCCTATTATTGGTCTGACTTGTTTCAACTTTTACTAGTCTGTATGTTAATGTATGATAATTATCACAATAGTTTATTTCTTTGTACATACACCCTATACACAATCTGAATAATCCCAATATAATGTATATTTAGCTTTAATTCATAAACCCTTTAAATGTGTATTTTGTCTCTCTTCCCGGATATAAGCTAGATCTCCACAATACATTACAGCCCCTTGTATCTTTGAATAAAGTTCAGTATTAAATCACAAATGTCAAGGCAAGTGGCAAATATTTGGATAAGGGGTGAACCATTTAATGTACACTGCTGTGCTTGCACATCACTAATATGAGTAATTCGCATAGTAAACAGAATCTCCCTTTTTTGTCAATTACAGGATGTCTTGATGGGGTTATCATTCATGTACCTTTCCAGCGGACCGAGTATCTGTTGAACGAGAAGGGCATCTTGCACCATGGATGGATTCTGCCATCTCTATCTGCTCATGATTCTCCTGATAAGATCTGGTGATGTTGAAACCAACCCTGGACCAGACAGGTCAGTCTATATGTATTTGAAGCTTATTTCCTGCTCTTTATTGCAACATTAATAACCAGTAGGAGCTTGTAATGATCCAGGGGCGTCAATCCGTTTTAAATTTATTTTATTTTATTTTATTTTTATTTTATTTATTTATTTTATTTTTTTTTTTGTTTTTTTTTGGGGGGGGCACTGAAATCTGAGTGCCCAGGTGGAACATAGCGAGCGAAGCAAGACATTAAAACGCATATAATTTCTTCCATTTGTAAAAAAAAAACAGTTTTGCAGCAAACTCAGTTGATATAACTATAAAGACTCATTATTTTATTTAGTTTCAGTGATACGTATTTATACCGGTTCTAGGACAATTACCCTCTGGGCAATCACCCCGTGGCCAATTACCAGCGGGACAATAACCTCCAAGGACAATTACCCCCCAGAAAATCCCCCCTCCCCAAGGACAACCACCCCGAGAACAATTGCCCCCGGAAAATTATCCCATAGGACTATAATCCCCCGTTGACAATAAATCCCCAAGGACAATTGCCCCCCTGAAAATTACGCCCTTGGACAATCACCCCTCCCCCAGGGACAATCCCCCCCCCCGAAACACAAACAAAACAAAATCGGCTTTTATTAAAACCAACTTATTATCAGGGTGGACTTCCCCTTTATGAACGGAGGGGGGAGGTGTATTTGTCCTCGGTAGTGGTTGTGCTTGAGTGACGTATTTGTCCTATATATAGGGGGTAATTTTAAGGGGAGTAATGTTACAGGGGGTTATCGTCGAGGGGGTAATTGTCCCGATACGAAATTACATGAATGCATTTTATTTTACTCGCAACAATTCAAATGCAATGATCTTAATTACTTAATGTTAGTTGTTAATGTATTTTGAAATTCATGCACTATCAGAGTCGTAATTATCCTTATGATTTTCCCGAAGACTAAGCTGTTCAGGGTTTGAAATAAACCGTATATCGTCCAGATTTATATGCATGCCTACAAGGGCTCCATGTGCACTTTCGGATTACCTTTATCAACAGGCTTTGAAAAGTAATAGCAGATACAATAACCAATGTAAAAATGGTATCTATAGGCTGTACAGTGTATCTAGATACACATGTAGTTGTAACGTTAACATGTAACAAGAGGTCATGGACTAATATTATATAAATGTTGGCGATACTGTACCGTGTCGTCAATAATAGCCTTAAAACATAGCAGGTTCAGCTTTTTAAAGATCCGACTCTCCTTGTAGCACTTTAAATGTACGTTGCCGTGTGTGTGTGTGTGTGTGTGTGTATGGTTTTTTAAACATAAAAAAGGAGTAAGATAGGGGGATCCTATTTTCCCATATTTGTTTTTGCTTTGTATATAAACACTTGCTTTGGCAATAACAACAGACAATACCATTGAAGGAGTTCAGTTTGGAAAAAAAAATGAAATTAAACAAATATTGTATGCAGATGATATATCCCTGTTTGTGAAATATACTAATTCTTTAAAACGGCTTAAATATCTTTTTGAAGAATTCGAGAAAGTGAGTGGTCTAAAGATAAACAAAGGGAAAACGAACTTGTTGTGGATGGGCAAAGATAGTGATAGACCTCTAATACCCTTGTTTCGAAAACTAGTTCAGCAAATTACAATTGTAGGTGTTTGTTTCTCTCGAAATGTAAATATTAAAGAAGATTTGAATTTGAAAGAGATACTTAGTAAAATAAAAAGACTTTTAGGATGGTGGAAACAAAGAAATCTCACACTTATGGGTAAAATACAATTGTTAAAAACATATGCATTATCAAAGTTAAATTATGTCTCATCACTTTTAGTGGTTCCTCAGTGGTTGTATAAAGAGGTGGAGAAAATTAATTTTGAATATTTGTGGGCAAGTAAAGACCGCATAAAGATAAATATAATGTATCAGGATTACTCGCATGGTGGGTTAAAAATGATGAATTTTAAATTGTTTGTAAAGGCACAACGTTTGATGTGGCTGAAATATTTATAGTATGGAGATAGGGATGCTGGATGGAAACTGTATTTTGATTTTTGTTTTAGAACAGTTGGAGGGAGATTTCTGTTTATATGCGACTTTGACACGTCTAAACTAACATTGAAAATCCCACCCTTTTATTTTTAAATGCTAAAGGCTTGGCAGGATATGAGGAAGTATAGATTGTATGAAGAGGAGGTCAATCCAGTTACACTTAATAATCATACTGTATGTATAAGAGGTAAACTGATTTTTGATTATGATCTATTTAATAAAGGCATACGCACTGTAAACCAAATTTTTGATAATGGACATATGAAGCCCTTGGCTTATTTTCAAAATCTTGGGATTAATGCAAGTCAATTGCTCCAGATAATGGATATTGCTCATGCCATACCAACTAGTTAGAGGGATGCTACCCCTTCGGTTAAATCCAAAACAATTGATTTTGTAGACTTTAATATAAACATGAATATTGCTGGGCAGGAAACAGCTTTCCAGGTAGTTAAATCTAAAACTATTTATAACTGTTTTATCAACAGTTTACGGGAATCATATAATTTAACAGTAAAGGGTGGTCAGAGCAATTTTAACTTTACAAAAGAAGAAATATGTACATTTTTTGTCCGAGCAAGGAGTACAACAAAGGGAATTTCAGTTTAGGCTTTTACAAGGAGCCATATATACAAAGGAACATTTGATGAGGTTTGGGTTTGTGGGGGACAATTACTGTTCATTCTGTAATAAAGAGACAAAGTCTTACTTACATATATTTCTGAACTGCACAAAAGTTAAACAGTTATGGCAATTCTGTATTCAATATTTCGGTTTGGCTGAATTAAGAGATATGAAATGGGGGTATATTCATGGGACTACCTGGTAATTCGAATAGATATAAATGTGTGAATTCTTTGATCTTATTTATTAAATATGTAATCTTCCATTGAAGGGCTCAAGGCCATGTACCTTCCAGTGTGAAGATATAGAAATTTATAGCGGAATTTATAGAGGAAGAAAAAAACTTAGCAGTGAAGATGGGCAAGTTGAATTTGCACCTACAAAAGTGGGAAGAACTAACAATAAATAAGAATGTGAATGTGAACAGGTATGCTGTGTCCAGTGTTGTGCGCGTGTAAATCTGTGTATGGTTGTGAGGTTCGAGCTTGTGAGTGTGAATGTGAATGTTTACGGGGAGGGTTGGGTAGTAGAAGGGGTGGACGGTTGGCAGGGGATATTAACGGAGGGGCATTGTATACAAATATGTATTATGCTATTTTTCAGGAATGATGGTACATATGATGACTAAGTTATGTTATTATTATTATTTTAGTGATTTCATTCTGTTATTCTCCTTCTTTGCTCACTGTTTTGTGAATAATTTATTTGTGTTAAGAAAACGAAATGAATTTTTTTATTTGTATGGAATTATAAATTGATAATTTATGTACCGATTTATTTTGAATAAAATCTCTAATAAAAAAATATGGAAAAAGAAAAAAGTGTGTGTGTGTGTGTGTGTGTGTTTGTGCGTATATTAACATGTGTCTTTCGTTTGTTATGATGAAATATTATTATTATGGATAATTTCTTAGCTGTATGATGTACACAATCATGACTGATCTTCATCAATGTTTTCCTGAAAACATCTCCAGTGGCGTGGCCAAACCTTGGCCTTAGGAGGGGCAAAGCATTCCCAACTGTGATCCATATAACGGTGGAAGGGGGAGGGCATCACCCCCAAATGGCATAACTGAGGAAGAAAGAGTTAGTCGGTTGACCAATATCATGCCTTCGTTTACAGTGATTTGTTACAGTGATTCGCAAGGGGGCGAATCCCCCCCCCCTTGCCCCTCCTTTATATATACGTTAGTGAACATCTCCAACTCCTGCTGATCCCGGAAATGAGTAAGAATATGATATAGTGTATCAGAATTGAAATGAAAGTGAATATTTCTTAATCGTTTTTTGTGGTCTTATCTGACGAGACATCTGTCATGAGGAAGGAGGTCGATCACAGACGAGGAGGAACTAAAATTTATAACTGCTAATATTTCACCTGATAAAAAAAGGATTTGCATTTACCAAAACAAAAAAAAATCGTTTAAAGCTTTTCACTTTCTCTCTTTTGTTTCGGTAATCAGGAACATTTTGGGGGGTTAAATCGTAATATTATAAATCATGGAGACCCAGTACTGTTTGCATATAGCTATTTTGAAATATGTGTATTGATTATATTAACGTTCTATGTACATTGTTTTAATGGAAATTATAGATGGCTGAAGGAATACATAAATATGAAAATAGATTATGTGTAATAATTTTATATTATTGATGCTTATAGTGATCTTTTAATTTTAAAAGAATCAAATTGATTAAAAAAGATCAGTGAATGGGGGGTAGGGGTAGATAGCAGTGATGAATATGAATGCTCAATATTGTGTTTGTTGTTCATGTGTTCTCTGTTTGCATGAGTTTGTGAAGTGTGATATTAACACTTTGCCTACGGGCACCTGGTGGTCCCTGTATTAAGTATACGGCACTTTCACAATGAAGTAGTCAACGGGTTAAATAGTTTCTTTGTATTTATGATAGGTTAAATTTTAGTATTGTAAAATCATGAATGTCCTTTTGGAGCTGGTTCCTGAATTAGAGTATAGCCCTTTAAGAAAAGAGCAAAAATTATAAAATAATTTTACAAAATGACTACTAGCAGTCTATTTGAGTTGCTGTCTTTATAGATATGAAATAGATAAAATTCGAAAATACACTGACAAAAGTATGTCAAATGCCTTGCATCAAGCTATGGCATCACAAATTCTTCATAGCAGCCCCAAAATATTACTCTCCATGTACGGTTTCATAATATTCATGTAAATGAATTAAGATAATTAGTATTAACAAAAGTGTAAAGAGCTAATCTTTATTTATTACTAAACTTGTTTATCAGAGTTGCTTCTTTTTCTCATGTAAATGCAAATGCTTCAGCATACCTTAAGCCCTAGCCACACATTATATGCGTTGCTGCTTTAAACATGAGTGCGGTTGCAGAAGTAGTACGTTTTTCAAACAGCATTGTCTAACAAAAATGTAGAATAAAAAAGTCTTACCCATAATTGATGATAATGGTGTCACTTTTACTCTACCCAATCAAACAGAAATTGATAACATTGTGTCAATAAATTCGAGAGTTTAAATTGTATACCTTAATACCAGCTATATCTATTCAATTTGCTTAACTAAAAATGAAAAGTAGCTTTAATTCAGTGTGTTCTGTGGATAATATTTAAATATAGTAAAGTATGAATGGATACATTGTTGTTGTTGTTCATTTTTTTTTGGTTAAAATTAATGTCAAATTAAGGCCAAAAGGCCTTGTAAAATAAGTTCCCTTAAAGTATAGATATCATTTGGTTTTGTTCAACTTATTCTGTTACTGAAACACATGTAAACAAATTAAAAACAAACAGTGGATAAAGACATAAGCCCGAGGAACAGCATAGTGTAAATATGATTAGGTTTTCTGTCGGTATTTGGACAAATAGTAAATATTCAGATATTTTTTTAATAATCTTTGGTTATTGCAAAGGGGTATATATTTGGTAATGAATTCCAAATCACCGGGGTACTACACCGAGGAGATTTTTCTTCATACATAAGCATAATTTTCCAAAGATGAAAATTGGTTCGATTTCGTGTGTTATAATTATTAATACTAAGATTCGTAGGGAACATATTCGAAATGTTATATGGAAGAAGATTATAAAAATAAAGGAACCCTAGCACTGCTGTATGATACTGGTATAAATCAAATATATTCAAGGTTTTGAGCTTGATAAAGAGAGGAGCGATACATGAAGACAGTATTTTCGAGAAACAGAATATCAACACCGATCTAGCCCTATTGACAGCAAAATTCGTTACAATTTGCATACATTTGCATAACAAACAACGAAAACAATTATATTTGTCAGTTCTTTTATGAAGAATTATGCATTGTATGAGTTAGAATTATAATGCCCATGTAATACCACGAACATGCATGAAATTCGCGTACATGAGCATTTTCGAAAGGGTTGCTAATCACGGATTTCGTGGCACCCCTTCTAAATGTTATGCTTTTGATACATATACATGACTCACAGAAACACAATGCTCTTTTGTGCTCTCTGTCCCCTGTTGTTAGGAGAACTGACTGTATATTTAACAAAAATATATGGCAATCTGCAGCGAGGATAATACTTACACTTTAACGTTATGCCAAATTTAGCTTTATCATAATCTTTTTCAAGGTGATTTCTTGTGACATGCCAGTGATTGAACAGGTCATTTTAAAGCTATGAATCTGCCGTTTTAGAATCGAAACCGAGAATTGACATCTAGCGACTTATTGGTGGTTTTATACTAGGAGTTGAAAAATACACTTTTGATTATTATAAGTTGAAGACCGTATCAGTCTGAAATTTCCACATTGTTGAAGGGTGTCAACATTTGTTTGGAATATATTTTGGGACATTATTTTCATCTAAGTTTCTTTTCAAAAGCTGCTCTCAATCTATTGATCAGACTTTCACTTTTTGACAAGCAAAAGCCGAAATATCTCTGTGTGTCAGTAATTAATTGAGAACAAAACAGTAACCATGTGAATCGCGTCTAACTTCGAGAGCTCCTCTTGCAACCAAGAGTAATACAAATTATTAATGACACTCTATCGAAAAAAGGTTTTCGGACAAAAACGACCTGTATGATGAATGATAATTGTTCTTAATTATATCTTGATTTACTATATTCATGGTTTGTTTATAGCTAAAATCTGATATAAAATTAAAAAATAAATTTTGAAAACAAATATCAGAAATTATAACCCAAAAGCTGCTAAAATTAATTTTGACTTACTTTAATTTTAAAGTGAGCAATTTCACACTGTTAGGATTTTTAGAATTGTTTTATTACTGAATCAAATGAGAGTTTTTACAGTCAGGGGCAGTTTAATCAACTAAAATTGATTTAATTAAAATTTCAATTTCAATTAAAATTGGAAAAAAATGTTAGATCTTTGAAATCGATCTAATCGTTTTTGACAATCACCCCCGGCAAATCACCAGCGGGACAATTAATATAAACAAAATCACATCATACTCGGTTTATATGCAGTTATGCTTCAAGGAATGACAGGCTTTATTATCATCGAAATTAATTCAAGCATTGAGTATGTTGATATGATAAAGGCCTTCTATAAAGTAACTTAAAGGGAAATCCTACCTTGATAGCAAACTTGTTTAGAATAAAGCAGAAAAATCAACGAAGCATACTGATGACAGTTTGAATGATATCGGACCAAAAATTAGAAAGTTACGAATTTTTGAAAGTTGCAATTACTATAGGTATGGGCTCTTCAAATTGGCTGAATTGATAATGTCTATGTGATGTAATGGCGTACAACTTTCCCATTTGCTCAAAAACACAAAAGGACTTACATTTCAACTTTTCATAAATGTATGACTCGGGGTGGTCTGTTCTTTTTAGAGGACCTGTAATAATGTACTCTCCATGATATATTTTGAATAGTGCCCCGAGGGTGAAGGCACTTGAAAGAAAAACAGAAAGTATGTGTATTTTTGTACGCGACAAACGGGAGAGTAATCCGTCACTACGTCACAATCCACTGATCCAATTTCAAACTTTCGCCATTCTGTTTCTCTGATTTTTATGCTTTCATTAAAATAATATTTTTTAGAAGGGTTGGATCGCCCTTTAAGTAACAACACAACACATCTAAGACTTAGTGGCACTCATATTAGTCACTGTCAAATAACGGGCTTAGAATAAGTGAAGCGGACGGTATTTTCAAACGTTTTGGGACATTTTTTTTTTCCATCAGCTTCAAGTTAGTAAAAATTATAGGATGCACAATTATGTAATTAAGCTAGGTAGTCATAACAGAGAAACCCTTCCCAAAAGGAGCTGCCTTTTATTCTATATCCCGATTATCATAGTCATGAGATACAGTGCTAAAACTTATTTAAAGTGAATATTACTATGGAACTTATCAGTGTCTTTATCTTGAAAAGGGTATTTAAAGAGAAGGTTGAGTTCTGGGAAGAGGTAACAAATAATTTGTTAGCTTAACCATTGTATTATTCAAGTGAGGAAGAAAATCAGTGAAAAATGTTCCCTGAAAAGGATGCCTCTTTAAATGCCTTAATATTCTACATATGGCATGTGACATCATAATAAATCGAGACGGGTTTTATGCCACAAGTTCGTGTAGTCCCATATTCATCTTTCTGTGTACACTGCTTGTAACTTTACCACGACTGGGAAAAATTTCTTATCATTTTGTGGATTCCAGAACCTTGCAGTACACACCAATACTTATATGCTAGATGATCAACCTTTTCTGATCGATTCCACAACGTTTCTTTCAAAATGCAATCGCATGACCAGAACTCAATTTTGTTTTTAAATATATGAATAAGTTGACCATTATGATTTTGGACCTTCAATATTAAATTCCGGAAAATATTTATGCACAGAAATGCGATTGATAACGCTCCAATTTTTCATCTAGGTGTCTACAAAATGCACAACTATATAGTATGGTACGATTTTATTAAAACATGTGTGCCATCTTTAATAAGTGCCTTCTGATCTGAAATAATAATATTTATGAATAAAAGGTACTAGTAGTCCTAAAATAAATGCAATTGTTTCTCGGGGTAACTTATATTCCAGCTTGTACATCATGCGCGTACACAAACACCGAGGAAAAGGGTGCTGCCGTTGGAGGCGGAACGTGCGTATCTCATTTAGGGTATCCAAAACAACCAATTTTTTGGAGAAAAAAAAGAGTTAAAATCAGACAGCGCGTACGTTTAAAGGGTACATACTTCATAAACCATAGTTACACACAAGATGACGAGAATAAAAGGGCCACTGTTTGAGTGTTAAACCAGCACGCCGATTACACTGTTAACTTGTTATCTGGAAAAAATACCACTATCACGAGCAGAAAAATGCAGAAATAGAAATACTCGTTTAGGGTATAGAAATTGTCTAAAATATACTTGTTAAGGGTGGGGAAACCTTCCAGAAATACTTGATCATGGTGTGATTTGGGTCTTCGATAAAATACTTGCTTAGGGTAAATTTGTTAAAGTCTGTGTATGCGCATGATGTACACAATGTAGCACAAACGTGATGCACACTTGAAAGTTTGTCAAAATGAAGCAAGGAATATCACGATATGACCATTATCAGCTACCGGGAAGTAGGGGAACAAAATCAACCACTCAACCAGGCGCGGATCTACGGGGGGCAACGGCCCGCCCCGGAAAAATAATAAATTTTCACGAATTGGAAAAAAAAAACTGTGCTCTTATCCCCCCGCTTATTCACCGGCTGGCTAAGTCGCCGCTAAATATTTTCGTACGAATTGGCCCCCCACCCTCCTGCCGCCGGCTGAATCCGACCCTGCACTTAACGACCATACTTGTATCCCCGGGAAGTGACTTTTTTTTCTTCTCCGTATTGTAGTAGACAAAATATTTATAGCATTAGCAGCTTAGCATTTGCAGCGTGTCAAAAGCCTAGTGGTAAGCCTAGTGGTAGCAATTGCTTGTTTTTGTGAATATGGCCTATTGACATTTCCTCTAGAACTTTCTACAAACTTGGATTAACATATTTGAAGAGTGTTTTAAGAGGAATAAAACATATACTGATCTTGATGTTTTCATGTACTTTTGTCTGTATATACATGTCTACATCCAAATTTGGAAACGGGACATAACCTATTGTGACTCCACCCTTAACAATTTGGGAGGGACGTGTCCCCTGTGTCCCTCCTGATTGACGGCCATATAACGATCACTCGTGTAATTACGTTATCATGTTATGAGTACATTTGTAGATATAAATTATATAATCTACGAAGTGTAGGGTAGTCCGCTGCTTAGACTGTTTCCGTGTGGCGCGCCCAATCAGCTGAGAAAAAAAAACACACCCTCAACGCTAAAGCGGAGACAGTCCATGCCTCTCATTCTCTAACCGACGGTTGTTTGGGGGATCGTGCGATGAGTGGAGATACCGCCCTGTGGGTGGGATGCGTGTAAGGGAGGAGGACATAGATGGTTGAAGAATAAAAAATATATTTAAAACGAACAGAATCTGGACTAAGTGTAGTGTCGACAGTTCGTTTTTTTTTACAGTCCGGTATTTTACAAATACTCACGTTTTTGCAAGTATGCAACATGACTCTTTGTTGTACTTAACGCTACATTTTACCACTTGAAAGACGAGGCATGACACATATTTCATATATATACTCTGTCTTTTAGTTTCCATGTACTTTTGGTTATCGTCAGTCCCTTTGATGGGTGGGGGATACTTTAAATAACTCTTTACAGTACACGTAGCTTAATAAAACCAGCTAGTAATGTACATTAGGGGTTACAACACAATAAGAGACAAAGAGATGCATGATAACATCTTTATTTTTAATTACAGGATTGTCAGTGAGAAGGAATTCTTAAAGCTGTCCAAGCAAATTGAACCTAGCTTCTACAAAGAGGTGGGCATTAACCTGGACATCTCCAGCGCAGAGCTTGAGCAAATCAAGGAGCGTAGCCAAAATACCAGTGATGCATTGATGACAGTGTTCACGAGATGGAGAGACAAACAGCTTCCAGGCACAGACATCAGGGCTCTTCTTGCAGAGGAATTAGAAAGAAGTGAATTAGTGTCCCTCTCTGGCAAACTACTCGCTGGTAGTCTAGTCCTCAAGCGTACAGGTGAGAGTGAGAAGGAAATTATGTTGGCCTCCCACAAGAAGTTCCATTGCCATTGAGAATGTATTGCTCTTGCAGGCAGCCAACAAACACTGTTTTGCCTCTTTCTCGTTTGTTACAAATAGGGTTACTTAGGCCTTAAAACAAAAGATGTTGTATTGCCTTTTAGGTGCCAAAACATGGGTCGGTCGGTCGGATTTTTTTTTTCTGCGTCTTTGGGCTGATATTTCCCAGTTTCGAATGCTTTAATACATATATTTTTGTTTTCATCTAACATTTTTTTTCTCTAAAAAACAGTTTTAAAAAAATAATAAAATAAAAAGCCGACCGTAGATTTCAAGATTTTGGGTCGGTCGCAAAGGGCAATACAACATCTTTTGTGTTACGCCTTATAGCAGGACATCCCAGTAGACGACCAGCCCACAAGACTGATACTGCCGGTCTGTTGAACCCTCAAAATAATGGTCAGAACACCCACGAGACCGGCATTTTAGTATTGTGGGCTGTCGGTCCAAGGCATGGGTCGTTGGTTTTGTGGGTCTTCTGACAACATTTCAGAAGGTTCGCTAGGCATATATTTTTGGTCTTGTGGGCTGTCATTCGCATGGACCGTGGCCATTAATACATGGTTACAGACCCCCTTACTGACTTTTTTTTTTCAAGTCATGCTCATCTTTTGACACAAAATTTATGAAAATTGTACCATTGCAGAGTCGTTTTATCTTCCGTGACCTCATGTCAGCCCCATAATGGAGAATTTCGGATTTTTGTGTACAAAACAAAAGGAAAAATATATTTCTCTCAGTTCTTTCCATATGGCGTGGAATCATTCTTTGAGCTGTAATTCACAAGGTTTCTAAGGTTCATCATTGTAATAGCCATAGTTGTGTCTTAAATAATTTAAAACAACTGTATTTAATGTAATGTAAACAAGTTTGAATGATTTGCATAACGATATTATTTCCTGTAGGAAAATGTATTACATTGTTTTATATGATTTAGTCTACCCAATTTGACAAATATTTCCCCGTTGTTATATTATGACAGAGAGTCATAATACAAAATCAAACTCAACTTGGAATGTCATTTTTGTTCGTGTATATATCAAAGAGATAATAAGATTCTAAAATCTTCTTCACATGAGTGTATTTTGAACCATTTTCTAAATAATATTTCCATGATCACATTAAGACAAGTTTTATACACATTATCAAATTACATAACCTGATCATAAAATAGTACTAATTTGGGCACCTAAAACCTATTTGCATTATCTAGAGGCATACAAATTGAAAGAATTGCGTCATATTTCATGAACTGAGATTTGCTAAAATATGTTAATTTTAGACAAGTTTTACGGGGAACTATGAGGTGCCATTTGAGAAAATGGGCACCAAGAACTCCATGGGTCACATTTGAAATGACTTAAAATTTAGCTTTGCTTCAAATATGTTGATCTACGTGTGTGCCAAATCTGGTGCTTTCATCACAAAATAAACAACTGAATCGCTATGCTGCCCCACTTTTAGGGATGTCCAAAGATGAGCACTACGATTGTTAGCACTTGTATTTATTATTAAGACTACATATACGATAAAGCGTTGCTCCACACTAATGAGGATCATTCATTCTATTAACAAGAGGAAAGAAATATGAAAGTTAATGACAACTTTAAGTAAACTTCGAAATTGGCCTCTTTTTCTAATCAATGAAATATAAATGTCACATTGCTACGTTTGCATTTTTTTTTTTTTTTTTTACTGATCATCAAAAACAAATAATTATCTACTTTCATTACACATAACAATATTCAGTTTGATATAATATTTCAGGTTAAAGTGGTTTAAAAAGATTTTCATCGAGCAAACATACAACAATTATTCTGTGAGGTAATAATGATAACATTTAAAATATAGAATTTCTTTGATCCGATTGAGCTTTATTTCCTAAAAGTATTAAAGCCGCAATTTTTGGACCAGGCACTTCCGGATTTGTTGTCAATGTTTTCCAGAAACAACCCATAAGTGAGTGTCAATATTCATCTCATTGGGTTAGAACATTGATTAAAAAGTTAACAACTATTCCATACTTTTGATTTGACACTCATTTGATTCGATTTGACATTTGATTTCACACACATACACATAACCCCCACACACAAGTCTGTACACAAAGTATAAACACAATTAAAGTAGTCTAAGGAAGTAACCTTAATGTTATCTATTTCTTTTCAAGAAATCTCTGCGCAGTCCAAATCAAATGAGGAATCGTCTTCTTCCACACATAAATCAGGTAAGAACAATGTCTTTCTTTCACTATATCATATGCTTTCAGAAATTTCACTCTCTCAAAGTGGGACAATATCTGTTTATTTTCGTCTAGTAATCCCTAAATGACTGTACAGTCTATCAAACAAATCACTGTGGTGCCCAGAATAATTAAGAGAATCTAACGTTATAGGCCTATTTGAATTATAGTGATAGAATGGATTTTAAAAAAAGAAGGGGAGGATTGTGAATGACGTGTTGCCCCTAACCAAGACGTGAAGACGTACCAGTATTCCGACCCTTATTTGTATAAGTATGGATAACAGTTCTAGATCTAAGCACTAAATATTGAGGTTTGTAAATGAAACATGCACTGAAAGCCCTATACGGAACCTTCAAAGAAGCCTCTTTTCAGTTAGATCCACTGCCCTTTGGGAGGAAACCAGTTTATCTGTCGAAGAAGAAATGCCCCCTGAAAAGAATTGCTTTTCAAATGTTCCCTTATTTGAAATATGACAAGAAAGTAGTGAAATGTTTGGACCAAACATTTCATTCCACATCTTTCTAGTCCCATACACATAGTTCTGTGTGCAGTGCATATTGCTTTCAGAAAAATTATAAGTCGATTTCTCATCATTTATGAGTTTACACCACCTATCACGTATTACACAATACTTTCCCAATTACTTCCAGGCGGCTCTTTTCTTGCACAATATAGTCACCTGAGGAGAAATGAACTTAGGATTTACATTATTATTTTTTTCTTGATATTTCATGTATTTCCGTCACCAGGTCTTCCAAAGAATACCAAAGATTTCGACGATATTTTGGAGAAGGTTGCAAAGAGAGTCCGCAAGACCTCAGAAATCGACAAGTTAGGAAGAAAACTTGGATATTCTCCGGAAGATATTCATGATTACATAGCGACTAATCACAAAACCCACAATATAACATATGATGGAACTCTAGAAATGCTCCGGGATTGGGAAAAAGGTCAACAGAATTCTACCAAGCAAGAAGCTTTGAAGGCTGCTTTGGAGGAATCTGGACAAATTCGTCTTGCTGATGATCTCTTTCCTTCCAGTCACTGAATACATGAAGCATAGCAGAAATCAGTAGCAGTTCTAGAAAGAGGGAAGGGGAGGGTCATGCTCTGTTCTTTGATGCAATGGTGTTTGATAAATGTCTACCACAGTAAATTTATATGACATCGACAAATAGGTTTCATTTTTTTCTTTAAGTTCAATTATTTGGTGTTTCAAATCGTTCTTGTATCATTCTTGTCTCACGAGTAGAGTGTTTGCGTGGGTGTTTTACGTCAAATATACATAATTATATGTATATCTTGTCTGATTGTACCCAGAAGGGTTATTTTTTTTTAAACACAGTTTAGTACGGATAAATATGGCTATTATTATAATTTGTATTGTAATTATCATAACAATGATTATTACTACTATTATTATTATTATTACTAATAAAAATTATATTTCTTATTACCATTATTGTAATAATTATTATATTCCACATACTAAGAATCTTGCTCTACGATTGGTCAAAAGTAAATCACGTGATGAAAGATACTTCGACCATCATTGATGGGAGAAGAAAAGTTCGTTACACTGTGTAGATAGTACAACTATCTTCAGTAAAAGTGCGTTGCACCCGGTAGATAGTAGTACTATCTACCGCACTTTGCGTTGCGTATTGCTCTCCTCTTTAAGCGCTTTTAGTGTTAGTACGCGAACTTTGGTCACGCGCGAGCTATGGTCACACCACAATACTGCATGCACTGTACGTATCGTACACCGTTTGCTAGCTAGCTGTCAATTGATGACTTGTTGCTCTAAAATGACGGAAGAAATGAAATGTTTCCGATGTGGAATATAAAGCAAATAATCACCTTTTGGTTTCAGGCGATGGCAACCTATCACTTCCTCGGCGATCTGAATGTATACGCTATCTTTATCCAGATCGCCTCGAAAGCGATAGTTTGTCCCATCACCTTCACCAACGGTAATTATTTGCTTAATATCATTAGAAAACAGTATTTCTTTTAAAAGTTAGAAAAATCTTGGTTGATTATTTGGTATGTGCCTGAGTGAGAGTTGTTTAAATTTTATTATTAAGGTTGAATAATGTAAAGATTATCTACTGCAGGATAAACAATACATAATGAATTAAAGCCATGTTTTCTTGACATACGAATCCCATACCAGAGCTCAAGATTAGCTTAAATAATTTAAAGGTGATCTTTGATAACGTGTAAATAGGGTAGTGAATTTGATCTTGACTGTTTTGCTAATGAATCTAATGCCAAACAGAAGTGTGTAATTTGATTTCACACTTTTTACCTACTATTCTTATTTAAACAAACAAAATATGTTATCCTTATTGTCATATTTATCCTTTTCACTACATGTGCCCAAGATTTATTGCTGTTCTTCATCCAAGATGTCTACACCAAAAGTTTATAATTTGTTAATCGAATTAATTTAATTCTTCTTTTGTCTGTCTTTCAACCAAAACTTGGTTATTTCTGGCAGCCTGCCTATTCTCCTGCGTTCCCCGTCCATATCCTCCCCCTCTTCCTCTCTTCCCTCCTTCTCTTCTTCCTAATTTCCTCTCTACAATTTCTCTCGCCATCTTTATTAGTTTAAAGTTATGATGATAATGTTGAATGTAGGTTTATCGTTATTACAATGTTGTTTACATTAGCCACTAGAGGTGAATTTCAATAACCGCTGTTAAAGTCTTGATCAATAGAATTATTCCAACGTGTATGCAAATTTGATCTTTATTGTCACATAGTGCTGTGGGTTTTCAAAGTGTTCTTTCCCTACATTAAAGATACTATGTCCCTTTTGCAGCCAACATCAATCCTGTAGAACTTTGCAGGAACTATGAATGTGTCATGTATGTCCTATATGCAGTGTAGCATTGTCCTAGTATTAAAATTATGCAAGGAAACCCATTTACCTTATAGACTTCACTGTCAGACACTATTGAGTGACTGACTGACATCTTTTTTTCTTTGGTAAAAACAAACATAAAACGAGATGTAAAGGGTACATGAGCATTTGTGTACATCAACAACACACTACTTGTAATGATCAAAATTAAACTGATTGAATCTTTACGCAGCACAAAACGTACGACCATTCGGTAATAGGGTCTGAAAATAAGGTTATTACTTAAGTGACTGCAATCACTTAAGTCGATTTGACAACTAATGGTGGCTATTTCCCCCACAAAGAGCAATTTTCTAGTCTTTTCGTTTTGAGGGAAGTTCTAAATTAGTATTGTCTTTCAAACGCCGTTGGAATATATCCTTTTCATTTTGGGCATGAAGCTACTACCCCCACACACACACTCAAAGCACACACAAAAAGGACCTTTATTTGTTGTATTGCGAAGACAGATCAGATTTATTCTCATCCTGCATTCAATACATTTATACCTTTTCCCCACTCACAATGTGTTCAAAATTTCATCTGCAAAAAGGCACATGCTGTCTAAGTTTTTAGATGATTGTTTTTATGAAAGTCGTTCTTTTGTTCAATACTCTATCAGACAGTCACATTAGCATACCTTTTTTTAAATATGAATTTTCTCGTACCTCAATCACATTTAGTGGTCCAGTGTTGTGGAATAGCCTTGAGTCTGAAATAAAGAGTTGTCTTTCTCTGTCGAGATTAAAGATAACACAAAATATACAAAATTGAAGTGATCAAGCCTTACACCCCTTGATGAAAAATTCGTAGTATGCCCTTTCTTTTTGTGTGTTTATGCGCGCACGCATGTGAATGTGTTTGGGTATGTGGGCGTTTGTGTGTGTTTAAACTATCTGTTATTCTCTGAGGTATATCGTCATTTATTTTTCCCTCCACATTTCTTTTTTTTTTGGGGGGGGGGATTTCTATCTTTCGTTAGTTGTTTGATGTACCTTTCATTGTTGTTGAATTTATTTACACCTTTACCTCCATTGCCATGTGTATAGGTTGTTTGGTATGTTTTATTGTCATTTTCATACCGGCTTTAGCTTGGCCGCCATGAATGCCGTTTATCATTCAAGGAATTAATTTCTGACAGGTACCCAATTACCTCACGTGGGTCGAGTGTGACAAGCATGGTACGTGTCTTGCCAGGAACTCGAACCACGATCCATGTGATCCACAGTCCGGTGACTTATCCATTAGACCACGACACCTCTACACATTGGGAAAGAAAGAGAAAGAAGGAAACTAAGGTTGAAAAGGAGAAACAAATAGATAAAGGAAGAGAAAGAGATTAAGTAGTAGACAGGTAAAGGTAAAGGAGAAACGAAGAAAGCAAGCATAAGAAAGAAAGGCAAGAGAGAGAGGGGGAATAAATATATGTGAGACAATAAGATAGAGAAAGAAAGTACAAGATGAAAACAAGATTTGATTTATTCAAGTGGATCATATTTTACCGTATGCATAGACATTAAAGTTCGTAAATTGTATTGTTGATGTTTTCATTCACAATAGGGTCAGAATAGACTAAACGAGAGAGGGTGTTTTTTCATTGACATGTAAAGGTCGGAGCGTCTCTTAGCTCATCGCATGATATGCTGTAGAAATGGGATATCCCAGCTATTGTTCCCTAAATCATTTTGCAGTAAGACAATGTGTTTTGATAGCTTTGGTGCATGATGAATGAACATGTTTCAACAATGATTGCTTATTTCACATGGATATCAATAACCGCAATTGTATTCGATCTTCGTATCAAAGTGCATTGCCTCTAAACAAAAAGAAACAAAAAACGAAAGGGTCGTGTGTTTCATAATGTGATAATTACAACAGAAGAAGAAGGGAGAAAATGTGAGTACCTACAGATACGACTTATTCGAAGAGGAAATGGTGGGAGAACCGAAGGTCCGGAGAACAAAGAAGGAGAAGAAAAGAGAAATTGCATTACAGGCAGGCTGAAAAAGTATATGCAATATTCTCAACCTCAAAAATAGGACAAGAAACATACTTATTAGAGGAAAAGAGTTATAGGTAATAAGTATTTCACAATGTGCTGTCGCATAACACCTACATGCACACTTAGACATTTGTTTCTTTACTATGAAGATAGTAAAAGAGAGATATGAAACTAGCCGGAAGAGGCTCGTAATAGAAAGAAAACTGTCACTTTGAAGAATGGTGAATCATCTCGCTCGGTCGCTACTCTCCCTTGCACAACATCTAAACATACATACCTTGTAGAAGAGCTGTAAACCGTTTAGACAGAGATGTGTGATTACAAGACCTATCGACATAGATCGAGAGGCAATACTGTTTTTTGGGGTAGTGTTAATGCAGAGGTAGCGATTTAATGGGGACGAGGAGGCCTCTTCGTGAAAAATGCTGAGAAGAGTAATTGTCCTGCCTCCCCAGAGGCCGGGTCACCCAAAATAGTCAAATCAAAGATTTAACAGCTGCCCATTCACAAAGAGGCAAAACAAATGAATTTAGACAGACTCTCATTACTTTGGATGTGTGATCAAAAGTGCTCCTAAATACAAAGTTCCAAACTACAATACTTACACTCCTCCCCCGTGTCATCTTATCTTCCATGCAAATCAGCCGGGAAAGAGACACAGAGAATATTTATTTGTGTTTCACTTAAAATGTATATTTACTATATTATTTAAGAAGGAGGCGAAATTCCCTAAAAGTACGACGCTTACTATAACAAAACAGACAAATGATACATACAAACAGCGTGTACAATCTACATGAAATATCAATACAAATAAAGAGATAGAGGTGTGTATGGTGATAGACCCCGGGGCAGACCAGCCAAGAAATGGTTAGATTGTGCAAAGGCTGATTGTGCTACCAGATGTCTAAGATCCCTAACGGAAGCAACTAGAACATCACAACACATAGGAAGATCTGGCTGTAGATCATGAAGCAGAAGCCATCACACATCTCCCAAATTGTCTGGAAGTCTTAGGTCGAGGTTAGATCATATATTTATACATGTGTACTCACAAACACACACGTACACATACACCCATATCTACACACATTGGGAACAAGCTTGTTTTTAATATTTCAGACAACGTGCATGTATTTCACGAAAACTGGGGATTTCCACATGCGTAGGCGTTGTAATCTACCTCACTGGTCCTTTATGTGCGATCATTTGGCTATATACTTATTTAAAACTTCCCTCAAAACGAAAGGGCTTGAAAATGGCTTTTAGTGGGAAAAAACGACCGTTCGTTGTTGAATCGACTTTAGTGATTGCAATCCATTAAGTAATAGTCTGATTTTCAGACCCTTGTACCGAATGGTGGTACATTTTGTGCTGCGAAAAGATTCAATCAGTTTAATGTTTGCCATTACAAGAAGTGGGTTATTGATTTAGACAAATGCTCAGTTACCCTTTACAGCTCATTCTATATTTGTTATTACTCTAAAAAGACGATTAAATATCACAGATAGGACATACGTGACACATTCATAATTCCTGCAAAGTTCCACAGAATTTGATTTTGGCTGCAAATAGGACATAGTACCTTTAAAGAAAATGTTGATTCCCGACTAGCCTGGTCAATTTTCCTCTCTCAATTTTCGACAATCTACTACGTCGTTTTTCAACCGGGGTGCCGCAAAAAATCTGTAGGGATGCCACTAGGGAAATTATTTTATATCCCCCAAACATATTGAAGGAATAACGAAATACTGAAGGTTAGAAACCACGAGACTATGTGATCTCACGAGGGAATAGCATTTTGATAATAATTCAGAGTCTTTCTTCCTCGATCGCTTCGCCCGCTCGCAACATTAAGAAAAAGGGTTCTAGGACAATTACCCCCTGGGCAATCACCCCCCGGAAAATTACCCCCCGGAAAACTACCCCCCAAGGACAATTACCCCGGAAAATTACCCCGGAGAATTACCCCCGAGGACAATCACCCCTAAGGACAATCACCCCGGAAAATTACCCCGGAGAATTACCCCCGAGGACAATAACCCCTAAGGACAATTACCCCCAGAAAATTACCCCCCGGAGAATTACCCCCCGAGGAAAATTACACCCCGAGAACAACTCCCCAAGGACAATTACCCCCAAGGACAATTACCCCGGAAAACTACCCCCGAGGACAACTACCCCGAGGACGGTTACCCCCGAGGACAACTACTCCCCAAGGACAATTACCCCAAGGACAATTACCCCGGAAAACTACCCCCGAGGACAACTACCCCCGAGGACGGTTACCCCCGAGGACAACTACCCCGAGGACAATTACCCCCAAGGACAATTACCCCCGGAAAACTACCCCTGAGGAATTACCCCCGAGGACAATTACCCCCATGGATAACTACGCCTGAGGACAACTACCCCCCTTTAAGGACAATCATGATTCAATAGCAAAAGACGATTTGACACATTGAGAGATGCTGTGAAGGCTACGAGCCCATAAAATACCGTGCATGAACCCACATTCGTTCAAATACTTCCTCATTACTACACATTTTTCTTTAACTATAATGTATGCAACACCACTGTGGTTGCTGTTTTCTACGAAGGATTTCTCTTTAGCAGCGTTATTTTAAATTTTTGTTAGACACAGTGCCCTCTTAAGAAATGAAAAGTTTCGCCCAATCTTAAATTCTTCACAAACTATTTATTTTGCATCACTCTGGCACTCGTCAAGAGCTATGTACACACGTATGGGCACATTTGTTTCTTGATTTAGTGAACGAGATTTTTAATCTCTGTTAAACTCGTTAAGAACAACATCTCGCCAATTTCATACGGTTCATAGAATTACCATGACCACGTTTCAGGGGGAAAATAAAGTAAAAATGCCTGCTTTAACCTTTTCTGAGATGGACGTAGTGGATGTTTCTAGCTTTCATATGGCCTAGAGTTTGAAAAAGTTTCACCAATTAAAAATTAGAAAATTATGATTTGTTGAAGGTGCAAACACAAATATGCAACTCCGTGACGTGTCTTGTGAGCTCCCCGCCTATTTGCCCTGTGCTAGAAAACTTTTAAAAATCTGTATTCTTCCTTAACAAATTTTCTCACATACATTCACCCAAAATATAATTAAATATAATTATTGCAAATATGTTTATACACAACCCCTGTACGAAACAAATCTATGCCGTCATAAATAACTAAGAAAATGAAAGTTCATGACATTTTCTCTAAATAGCAATTTGAAGCGGAGCTCACATTATACGTCACAGTGTTGCAAATTCCCTGGGTGTGATTGTCCTCGGGATAATGGTGTTTCGAGGGGGTAATTGTCCTCGGAGGAAGTTGTCCTCGGGGGTAGGTTTCCGGGGGTAGTTGTTCTCGGGGGTAGTTGTCCTTGGGGGTAATTGTCCTCGGGGTAATTCTCCGGGGTTAATTTTCCGGGGTAATTGTCCTTGGGGGTAATTGTCCTCGGGGGTAATTGTCCTCGGGGGTAATTCTCCGGGGTAATTTTCCGGGGTAATTGTCCTTGGGGTATTTGTTCTCGGGGGTAATTCTCCGGGGTAATTGTCCGGGGGGTAATTGTCCTTGGGGGGTAATTGTCCTGATACGAAGAAAAAGGGTTGCTTCAGACAGCGGAATGCCCGAATAAATCTTCTTGCGGGCTACGAAAATCCTTCTTTTCGACAGCGAGGTACCCAAATATTTTCTATCAAAATTACATTTTTGCCACACTCTTTCGCTTCACTCGCTTGCAACATTTGGGCAATCAGATAGCCGGGTATCTTCATACTCGTGTATCGATGTGACCGAATATATGAGTTTTTTTTATATTCATGTATCTTCCTCTGCGAGGTGCCAGCATACATTATTGTATGTATTATCTAGAGTGTTGCTTACACAATATATATTTTACCATATCAAAATTGTCATGTTAGAATCAAATATACCTATACTTGTGTACATGGTACATGCTAAAAGGCGAGTGCAAGAGTGATAGAAAGTGAATCTTCTTTGATGAATTTGGGATTGGGGTTACGCAAAGCTATTTAATGCATAAAAGGGTGCCGTGACAAAACAAAAGTTGAAAAGCCCTCATCTTGTAGACTAAGGACTGGTACCCCCCTCCCTCCGCCATGACTAAGTGCCCGCCACGCCAGTGGGGAGCGGAGTAACGCTTATTGTGCACAGGGCTACATGGAGCTCTATTTGTTCACACAAGATTGTTTAAGTCCATTCAATAACCGACTGATAAAGCATGCGAAGCAAACATAATAGGATCAACACATGTTTCTTGTCAATTTGAATGATGCATTTGAATTCGGGTAGGAAAAAACACAGTATTTCTAGATTAACTGAATGGCATAATTATTTTTCACTAAGTATGGAATATGGAGGACGAAATAAACGTTTGTCCAAAAATCCATTCAATAACCGACTAATAAAGCATGCGATTCAAACATGATAACATCAACAAGAAGGCCCTGAAAGTTTGAAACCTACCACTGTTTTATCTATGTGACTGCGGGCTGCGTCACTATGCAAATTTGAATGATGCATTTGAATTCAGGAAGGAAAAAACGGTATTTCTAGACTGAATTGCATTATCATTTTTCACCGACTATGGAATATGGAGGAGGAAATAAACATGTGTCCCAAGAAATATGTTAATGAGTATAACAAAAGTCACTGTGTCCGGCTGTATACAAGTATAAATGGTGAATATACAGTGTTACCCATAAGTTGGAATATTTTCTTGCCTTTCTTCATGAAATGCCTGTGAAAATCTTGTTTATTCTTTATACGTAAAGTTTATACCTTCTCGGAACTTTATTGATATAATTTTATCAATTTCTCTGAGTCTTCAGTTTGATCACTAACATTTTGAGAAGATATGAACTTTATCTATAGATTATAAATTATATTCTCCCAATCATTCAATATAAAGAGGTAAAATGCAATTACATTGTGACCACACACAAAAATGTCTAAAAGCGACTGGGAAAGATTGGTTATGTATGACAAAAACATTTTAAACTCATACAATTAATAAAAAATTCGCTCAGTCTTGCTAAAAGGCACTTACACTTCATACGGAGAGGTGTATATGAGACTATACAAACATGTAGAATGAATTTTCGAAGCCAAACATTGCAGCTATTTCTTGGAGGGTGTTAAATTATGAGCGCACTTTAAGAGCAGTAATTCTTAGGGACACCTTATCTATGACTTTCTTTCCCAATAGCATAAATAATTATTTTATTATTAGTTTTCTTTATTAGTCTTTTACAAAACAAATTATATTTCACCTTTCGAAAGAAGCAAACCTTATAACATTAAAAGTAAGGAATGTAAACATGTTTTTTTAAACAACACATGATTCTGTTCATCCACATGAATTGTATAACTTCAGTGGTCTACATAACAACAATCTCAAGAAAGTACGCTGTAATGCAGTGAAATTGTCTTCATTGATGTGACACCATGAAAGGCTACATTTCCCTCATGGAACTTAACTGAACAAACATGACTTGTACGCCATACAGTGGCAGCAAAATATGAAACGTGATTTTTTTGTTTTAAATCTATAGTCAAGTACTCTTTTCTACATTTCACATGATTATATTAAGTCATTTGGTAATAAGAAAAATAATGATGGTGAAGATGTTCATGATGATGATGACTATAATAGTAATGTCAATAATAATAATAATAATAATAATAATAATAATAAAAAGAATGAAAATAATAGTAATATATCTTGTTTACCGAGGGTAGCCTCATCAGTATTCATACTGTTCTCCCTGAGGGCCCTGCAATCATATTATTACCCCGGCTTTAATAATAATAATATTGATGCAACTTTGTAGAATGTTATTCTGTGAAAACGGCTTTTCCCCGTTATTGGAAAAAAATATCCCTAAATGTTCAAAGGAAAACGTAACAGCTCAAGAGGAAATGATTAAAAATATAGTGAAGGTTACGAGGATATGTCGGTTTTTTTCATAATTTTAGTGTTCAACAAGTGTTTAAGCCCCCTAAATCAATAGATAAATGGAATTCTCTATTAAATATCCCAAACATAGACTGGGCTAAAATGTTCTAAGTTCCTGTAAGGTCATGTTTATCTACACGGATCCGTTATTTTCAGTTTAATATAATGCACCGAATAGTTGGTGTTAATGAATATCTTAATTTAGTAAATATTTCGAAGTCGAACTTAGGTTCATTTTGTTATAACTCCGTGGAATCTATTGAACATTTATTTTGGGATTGCCAAATCATTAGAAGATTTATTGCGGATGTCCAACATTTCATTTTAGAGGATAAAGTTACTTTAAATAAAATTGATTTCTCATTTGGAGTCTATGGAAACGTTGGAGTTCATTTTAATTCAATTATTTTATACACCATATACTTTATATTTTCCAACAAATTCAAAAATAGCGTATTATTACCAAATTATTTTAAATGCATGTTAAGGTATTATAGTTCTCTTCAGACTATATTAACAAATGTCACATAATAGCCCAGGACACGATCAACTTACTGGAAAATGTAGGGTATTAAAAACACTTCTTATACAAATATAACATATGATAATTTTACTGTATTAAAAAAAAATTCATGTAAAAACATTTAATTGTGAATCAAACATTTAGCGGTTAGGGTAATATGTTATTAATAGCGGGTTTCCAATTCAGTTTATTCTTAATAGTATGCCCGAGTAATCCTATAGAACATTTATGTCAGGTAAATTATCTCGGTTCCTAAGGGCATTGGGACTTGAGTAGAAAAAGAAAACTTTCGAATCTGCTGCAATTAATAAATTTGGTCTTATTTTCCAAGCGTAGTCACATCACCGCCAAACTGCTTTTCCCGCGGACCCTTACCCCACCAATTGCCAGGTTACCGTTTACATCTGGGTGGAGAATGGTATAAACTATATATGGATTAATGTCTTCCCAAAAACGGTAGTACCGGGCTGGGATTCGAACCTTTAACCCTTTGATTGAGAGTCAAGTGAATGAACCACTATAGTGATATACTCTGAGGATTTGAAGAACATGATCGCAAAGAATTTTTCAATTTTGTTAAATTCCTGTAGTCATTTGTTTTATTTCGAAAATTTCGTTTGATGAAGTCTTTGCAACCTTGTTAAGGCATGATTTATATAAAGCACAAAAAAATATCGGTTATAGAGATTGAGTAAAGATCATATATATACTTTTGGCCGCTAAACTTTCATTTTTTATAATGTAAATTAGCAATGCCTTACATGCCTAAGATATCCATAAAAATTCCACTTACTCCGTTTTTACCATTGGATTACTACAGTGAAACCTGTTTATAAAGACCACTCGAGGGGGACCAAAAAACAGCCCTTATATATAAACCAGATAGTCTTTATATATAGACATAAATAGACAGGTGGTTTCTGTAAAGGTGGTCGCTACAGCAGTAGGTCACTAAAGCAGGTTTGACTCTATATGCTTATTTGTATAAATAGAAATGCACAAACGGGTTCATAGAACTCTGATACACGGGTAAATTCGCGCTGTATAAAGGGTTCATAATATAGAGATATCGACTGCTACGAGAGGACTGGCTGTTTTTATACGCTCAAGGGGAAGTTGATTCCGCTGCCATCACCCCGAGGCGCGCCTGGGTCGGCGGCGCCCCGAGGGGTTATGGCACCGGATTCAACTTTCCCGCGAGCCAGTAAAGAAACAGCCAGTCCTCGAGTATTAAAGCAGTCGATATGACTTTTATATGCCGATCGTACGAATTAAAACCAAAATCTACCGAGCCTAGCCTGCGAAGCAGGAGAGGAGAAGATCGCAGAGGAAGTGGAGAAAGTGTCACCGAAGAGAGGAGAAAGTGGTTTTTCATAAGATTTATCGAGAACAGGGTAAAAGCGTTTTGGGACTCATGGAAGAAGCTAAAAGACTGTTTTACTCATCAGGTATAGAGAATAGCTCTTCAGATCAGAGGGCCTTGTTTGGTGTTGTCAATGAGCTTCTTCACAGGAAAGGTGAACCGGTTCTACCATAATGTTCATCAAGAACGAAACTAGCAGAATGTTTCTCTGAACACTTCTTGGGTAAGATCTCAAGAATACGAAGTTCTCTTGAACAGCATCGGGACAAACAGGCTGAGGAGGTGTATGATCCTTCCACCCTTCCCGAGCCGTATATGACGTGTTTTGATTCAGTTTCAGAGGATGAAGTCAAGAGACTCATTGATAATTCATCATCAGCTTCATGTGATCAAGACCCTATCCCAATCTGGTTGATGAAAGAGCATGCTTCTGTATCTGTGCCTTTCATTACAAAGCTGGTCAACAAGTCATGTGCTGAATCCATTTTTCCTGATGGGCTTAAGCATGCAAACATTCGACCTCTAGTGAAGAAGCCTAATCTAGACAAAGAAATACTTGGAAACTACAGGCCCATCGCTAACTTAAATACCTTGGGAAGGTGATCGACAGAGCTGCTGGTAATCGCATACTTGAATGTGTAGTTGATCAATCTCTCCTGGATCCATTTTAATCCGCATACAGGAGGAATCATTCTGTTGAGACAGCTGTTGTGCGTGTCAGTAATTACATTTTGCAGGGAATGGATCGCGGTATGCTGACGGGACTTGTCATATTGGATTTGAGTTCGGCTTTTGATACTGTTGACCATACAATCATGCATCAGAGGATACAGGAGGTTGGCATCAGTGGATCTGCGTTAGAATGGTGTCGATCTTATCTCAGGGATCGCTCGCAGTCAGCTCTAATTGGCAATGACGTTTCATCTGATCAAGTTCCTCTAAATTGTTCTGTGCCCCAATGATCGGTACTTGGTCCGCAGCTATTCTCCTTATATGTCCTACCAATCTGTGACATTATAACGAGATATAGCATTATGTATCACATCTACGATGATGACATTTAGCTTTATGCATCATGTCTTCCGAACCAAACCGATGTCGCCAGTGAAATAGCTAGGTTTGAGGACTGCATATCTGAAATCAAGAAGTGGATGAACAATAGCTACTTAAGTATCAACGACAACAAGACAGAGTTCATCTTATTAGGGTCGCCTCAACAGTTGGTAGAAGTCAGCATTCCTCATATTGCAGTGGGTGAGATAAGGGTGCCACCAGTATCAAAGGTACGGCCTCTCGGCCTTCTATTGGACAGCAGTATGACCATGGAACCTCAAGTATCTGCCTGTGTTAGAACTGCAGTCTACCACTTGAGAAACATTCGCAGGATTCGCGAGCATCTTACTCCACAGGCCACCAACCAGTTCATGCTCTTGTCACTTCGATATTGGACTTATATAATAGGACACTCCATGGATTACCTGACTTGCAAATTAGACGTCTGCAGAAGGTTCCGAACTCGGCAGCACGCCTCATCACTGGTTTTAAATCCTCAGATCACATCACTCAAGTACTCAAACAATTGCACTGGCTCCCAGTGGGACAGAGGCTAGACTACAAAATACTATCCATGATATTCAACATCAAGTCAAATCAGGCTCCGAGCTACATGATGGAGATGGTAGAATGGAGGAAGCCTTCGAGATGTCTCCGCTCGGGAAACTGTGACCAGTACAAAGTACCGCGGTGTAAAAGATCATGGGGTGATAGGTCTTTTTGCGTTGCTGCCCCACGTGCCTGGAATGCCCTACCCTTGGACCTGAAGTTGAGCTCATCAATTAGAACCTTTCAACTAAAATTGAAGACCTTGTTGATGAATAGGGCGTACTGTTAAAGTTAGGATAATTATCTAAGTTAGAATATTTTTCATTACGTTTGGTTATTAGTAGTACATGTATATCTGTAGTTATAAATAACTTTGTGTCGCCTTTTCATTTTGTAATATCATAGTTCTGTTGAATTTTGATTAATGACCATATTCTTGTAATGTGTTGATCTGTGCGCCAAGGGTGCCAATTTGTCGGCAGAGTTGTGCGCAATGTAAATGTAGAATTGTTATTATTATTACTATTATTATTATTATTATTATTATTATTATTATTATTATTACATCTAGCCTTGAAGTCACTAACTTAGCACTAATTTCTTTCACCTGAACAATGTTACCAAGTCCCTTTAAAGTACTTTCTGTTAATAAATGAATTTACATATTTTCTTTTGTGTTGGAAATGTGTTGGAATTAAAAGTAGAATCCTTTATAGAGCCATATTTAACACGTTTCAATCGGACCGGCTTTTAAAAGGAACAGCACCCACCCCCTTCCCCTCTTCCTATCATCACAATGTAGCGCGGCAGAGCCAGAAGGAGGAGTAGTACAATACCACTTATAAGAATTGGGACCCAATGACGTATGTTTGTGATAATGTATTCTTAAAATATATCAAAACAAATTAACAATCACAATATTATTCGATGTAAAGTATAACGAGGAAGCAATATTTTAAAGACCTCGGGAAGATGAAAACAATTTTTAAAGGAGATAAAAGGGTTTTCAGTCTCAAAATTTAAAAGCTTGTCATCCATTCTATGTACATAGGCCTAGGTGATCGTTTTTGGGGTCGCCAAAAGAAAAAAAAATTAGGTTGGTGTACCCACATTTAAATAGGACGTCTACCCTGATATTAAGTTGGTTTCAATAATAGAAGGAATAAAAAGAAAAAACAGATTAGTGAGAAAATGAGTAATGTCCGATTAAAAACAGGAGAGTTATGAAGTTTCGTAGTTGCCATCATTGAAACGCAAATTGACAAATCTGTGACATATCTTGCGAGGTTTCCTCCCATTTCCCCAGTACTAAACAACTTTAAAAGTCTATATTTTCTCTTAAGAAAATTTACAATTATACATTCACGCTATTATGATTTCAGTTTTCAGTTTATTTTTTCATCTCCAACAGAACAGTAATTTTGACAAGAAATCAGTTTACAATTCAATATTCAATAATATAATACATTTTACATGGTTTAGAATTGTGAAATAGAAAGTATACATAAATATCCAGTACAATGGTTTTTTTAAGAGATTTTTCAAGATAACCCTGTGGAAATAGAGGGATCCACTGAAAAGCAGAGCTTGTAAAATGTGGATCCCTCAACAAAAATTACAAACATAATTGTTGTAACATGTAAATATATTGACTTGAGAGAAAAAGAAAAAAATATATATACACCTGTATATATATATATATATATATATACATAGATTACCAAAAAGTGGCAGAATGATAATACAATTATAAATCCGTAATTTGAAAAACTTGTTACGACACTTTTATGGTTAATACTTGAAAGGTCAAAAGAGACAATGACGACTGACAGATAAGACATAAGTGTATAATAATAATATAAAAAATATATAAGACAACAGAAAATAAAGCAAGGAAACGGAGAAATGGAAGAATAGAAAATGTTGCTGCATATGTGAAGAGTAAAGAAAAAGAGAGGAGAGGTGGGTGGAGAGGAGAAGAAAGGAGAGTGAGAGAGAGCGCACACGATGTGCATACTGCAGGGGTAGCGACCATAATTATAGTAAGATACATACAGAGCGTTTGATTAAATCAAATTGTTTTTTTATACCACCCTGTATGAAAATATAACAAAGAAAATGAAAGTTTATGACATTCAATGTACAAAGCAAATTGGAGAGGAGTTCGCAAGATACGTCACAATGTGCGAATGTGTGTTTAACTAATGACAACTTTAACATATAAAACTGTCCTATGTTTAATAGGATATTGCTAAAACTTTCACTAATCTGTTTCTCTCATTTTCTGCTTTTAATAAAACCAACTAAATATCCGGGTGGATTTCCCTTTAAAGGAGTATTCTACATTTTCAAAATCAAAACCATAAAGCATTTCATCGACCCTTAGTACATTGGCTTAGGTGATCGTTTGTTTTGGGGAGTTGGTGTTCCCACTTTTAAACACGTTTCTTCGCCCCTGAATCAAGCGCAGATAATCGCTTATCGCTTACGAAAGTACTGACGCACTACAGCACTCAGTGTATGTGAGACTGCGATATGATTTTAAAAAAAAACACGCTTGGTGTTAGTGCAGACTTCGATGCATGTGCCAGGTTGACTGCAAAAGCCTAGCGTTATATATTAGCACATCAATTTCGTTATTTAATTCATAAGGAAAAGGAATAAGTCAGGTAAGTTTGCATATACTTATGTTGTGTTTATTTCGGTTCATAAAGTAAGTAATAGAAAGTGGCCATAACGAAATATTAGGACACGACCTGCTTTTCATAGATAAACATATTAACACATAGACACATCGCTGCTCGAAAACCGCATAGACTATACTGATGTACATATACGTGTAGTACATGTAGTATTTTTGGTACCGAATCTCCCCGATCGCCAACGCTAAACATTCTCACAGTTTTACATGATGTCGTGGGGATAATATATGTTTGTTTAACTGTGTGAGCTATAAAGAACGATATGAGAATAATTGAATGCATTTCAACTTGTGTTTGAAAAAGGAGATCTTGCGGTATGATATTTACCTCGCCAGTGCGTCTTGCATGTGATTTCCTATTGTTCAGATGATTGAAGTTATTAGTGTGTATTGCTAATTTCCAATATATTTCGTCTGAAACAGCAGCAGCAGAGGTTGTTGTAGTAGTGGTAGTAGTAATAGTACTACTACTACTACTACTACTACTACTACTACTACTACTACTACTACTGCTACTACTACTACTACTACTAGTAGTAGTAGTAGTAGTAGGTGGTGTTGGTAGTAGTAGTAGTAGTAGTAGTAGTAGTAATTGTACTGCTGCTGCTACTACTACTACTACTACTACTACTACTAACACCACCACTACTACTACTACTACTACTACTACTAGTAGTAGTAGTAGTAGTAGCAGCAGTAGTAGTAGTAGTAGTAGTAGTAGTAGTAGTAGTAGTAGTAGTAGTAATAGTAGTAGTATTAGTAGTAGTATTTGTGGTGGTGTTAGTAGTAGTAGTGGTAGTAGTAATAGTAGTAGTGGTGTTAGTAGTAGTAGAAGAAGTACCAGATGCAGCCATCGTCATCCTAGTCACCGTCGTATAACAGAAGTTATATTGTTATTATTATTATTATTAGTAGTAGTAGTAGTATATTTATCTTTATTATTATTATCATCATTATTATTATTATTATTATTATCATTGTTATTACCTTCAATGTCAGTAGTATTAGTAGTGGTAGTAATAGTAACAGTAATAGTAGTAGTAGTAGTAGAAGAAGTTGTGGTAGTACAAAATGATCACGCGTGTTCTTTCTCTCCTTTTCAGGTGTGGGGCAAAATAAATCGCCATGACTGACACATTGACAGATGAAAAGCTTAGCGAACTAGCAGAGGCTTTGGCTGTAGACATGAATTTACCCACGCTAGGTCTAAAGCTGGGATTCAGGAAAACAAAGGTTGATTTTTATATGGGTATAAATAAGAAAAAACGATAGTTTCGAAGGAACCACCAACATGCTTTTTGACTGGAAAAAAA
The DNA here is from genome assembly GCA_037976565.1 of Mesocentrotus franciscanus. Classification (NCBI taxonomy): domain Eukaryota; kingdom Metazoa; phylum Echinodermata; class Echinoidea; order Camarodonta; family Strongylocentrotidae; genus Mesocentrotus; species Mesocentrotus franciscanus. Next base: position 29,598,999 of record CP137667.1, on the reverse strand, counting down.
GACCTCAACAGCGAAACAAATACCTGATTTAGTGAAGGCACTGGGTGACTCTAGTTTGGCGGCTTTTGTGGATGAATTCTTCCCTGAAGGAGGTAGGATGGCTTCAAATAATTCTGTTCGGACAACTTGTTTTGTTTAGTTTTTTTTTTATCAAATTCGTAAAAAAAACATGAAATTGGTATGTGCTCATAAAATTGAACAAACAAAGTTGTTTTGTACCAAATTGGTAAAACCCGGAGAAATGGGATACTTGGTGTTGTTCAGGAAAGTTATCTGCACATGAGCCGATGTGAGCAGATTTTACCAAATTGTTAAAACCCACAAAGATTATTCATGTATACACTTACGGTGCATTTCATGGTATACAGGCTGAAATATTATTGTCAAAAGGGCGAGCAAAGATTGGTCATTAATTAAAGCGTCTCCATCTCTTTGACAATGATTCGTTATTACATGCGCCGACGGCACCTCTCCATGTTTAAAACATCTGTGTTGTACACACAGTATCAAATTACATAACCTGATTCTAATTGTGTACTTTAAAAGGGCACCTAAAACTTATTTGCATAATCTTGAGGCATGAACATTAAAAGATGATATTTCGACATGATATTATACTTGCAGGGAGAACACGATTAATTACTGATGAGGCTATCCTGGGTAAAAAAGAAATATCATTATTAATCTTATTCATATTATTATTTCATAAACTGGGATTCGTAAACCTGGCAGATCAATATCTAAATACTCCCAATCGCAATATTGTTTTTAAACCGTTTCAAACATAAAGGGGGAAAGGTACCCACATGTTTCAAAGCATAACATGGTCATTTATAGATTGCTTTCGTTCAGGTTAAAATAATGACAATCAGTTTTGACCTGTACAAGACTCTGCAAATGAATGTATACAAATTCAAGATTATTTATGTACACGTCATGAGCATAGTGAACATTTGTGTCATTATACACCAGAACGTTTCATGTGGTGAAACCGAATTTTTCTTTTTTTTCAGGGCAGCAGCAAGAAACAGCCACTGGCCTTTCATCGGCTGCCATATCAGCGGCAACCAGCACTAGCAGGTAAGCTTATATAGAGCTATACAACCATTTGCTCGCTTCGTTCAGTCGGGTCTCTGTCTTCGAGTTACAGGAACTTTCGTAATCAAGACCTTATTGTGAAATCATGGACCTTACATGTTAGGTCCATAGTAAGATAAACCCCTCTTATCGCCAAATTGTTGGATCCAGTTTACCGGACACTTTCTGACACACCTACAACATATTTACGAAAAAACCAGGGTCTCGACCCGACATTTTCTAATACGAAAAAGATACTCGCATGGGTTCGTATCAAGGCTAGAAACGTTTTCCTTTTTTAAAAAAAAAGTACATGTACAAGATGGTCTTACCTTTAAAGGTACTATGTCCCATTTGCAGGCCAAAAAATGAAAAGGTTAATTTCCATTTGAAAGATAATATAATTTAGAACTTCCCTCAAAGCGAAAGGGCATGAAAATGTCTTTTTTGTGGGAAAATAACGACCTTTAGGTGTCGAATCGACTTTAGTGATTGCAATCATTTTAGTAATAGTCTGATTTACATACCCTTGTACTGAATGGTCGTATGTTTTGTCCTGCGAAAGATTCAGTCAGTTTAATTTGGGCCATTACAAGTAGTGGGTTCTTGATGTAGACAAATACTCATGTACCCTTTACAGCTCATTTTTTGTATGTTATTACCAAAGAAAGAAAGAAGTCAGTCAGTCCTCCAATAGTGTATGACAGTGAAGTCTAGAAAGTAAACCGGTTTCCTTGCATAATTTGAATACAAGAACACTGCTAACGTTTAAATTTCACAGATAGGACATTCGTGACATATTCATGACAGCTCTGCAGAATCTGATGTTGGCTGCAAATTGGGAGATAGTACCTTTAAGAACCATGAATTTGAAGGGGGGAGGTGATTATTTCCATTCAATTTACCAGACCTTTTGTAAATATGCTGTATGTTTCCATGACAGTTAGTGTAACCCGACAACCCCACCCAATGCAAATACCAAGTTGAACTAGAACGAAGTATAATCAACCATGTAACCTTTAGAACCTAGTGTTAATATATATATACATGTATATATACATATATATATGTATATATATATATATATATATATATACATATGTGTGTGTGTGTGCGTGCGTGTGTGTGTGTGTGTGTGTGATTGATATCTTTAGATGTCGTATGTCCTAGTATGCAGAATTTGTGTAGCCATTATAGCACCAACAGAAAATACATCATTTTGGGTGTATGCGATTTGCCATATTTTGGTTTAAACTCACAATAATGTACAACTCATTTAATCACCTTGATATTCTTACTTGAATCTATTCAATAAAGTATTATTGAAAATATAAAGTTATCAGGAGTTATCATAAAAAAATCTGTTCTTGTTTTTTTTTTCTTCAAAAGAAACACATATGAATACAGCGATTATAAATCACGAATCCGATTTGTGATTGAAACCCAAAATATGATGTTGGTGATTAATCAAATTGCAGACTTTGAATTCGGGACCTTAAAAGATACCGCTATTAAAAAAGGAAGACCAAAAAAATAACCTTAGCAAAAGATTAGAACACTGCCATTAGAAAATTATTATTTCACAAAATTCATTGGTCTATTTCATCATATTCATTCAAGTTATTACATTCAGGTATATTCATATATATTGTAGGTCAAACAAGAGAGAAGTAACGAATGGGGAGATCACCAAGTTATCGAAAATTTTACCTGATGGAAAATACAACGAGCTGTGCGAAATCTTGGGATTCGACTTCAACTACTTGCAAAAAATAAAGACGAAAAATCTCATGGACTCCACGGCTGCTTTCAAAGAAATATTGCAAGAATGGAAAAACAACGGTAGATCCATGGAGGATCTTGATGCAGCTTTAAGAGAAGCAGAACTTGGAGGACTTGTATTTGAATACAAGAACTAGTCATGCACGCAGTGGCGGATGCAGGGGCAGGGGCCCGGGCCCCTCCCTAAAAAAAAACATGTACAAACACTCTTTTTGGGGAAAAAAATAAGACGGGCCCCCTCCCCTGGCGCTCAAGGGGTTGTGATTTTTTTTCAATTTTCGCAGGCCAAAAAAAAAAAAATGTGCTAACTACACCCCCACACCGGCACGATTTTTAAATTTTAAATTTTCGGAGGCAAAAAAAAACAAAAAAAATGCTCACTAACCCCACGAAGTGGGCCCCTTTTTCGGCCCCCTCCCTTGCCCCTGGCTGGATCCGCCCCTGCATGCACGACACTTGCTCCTGTGACAAATGCTCTGCGTCAATTTTGTAAACTAACCGAATTATAAGATTCTCTCATTAGCATATGGTGGTACGTCACTTGCTCGTGCGATGAATGCTCTGCGTCAATTTCAACATTAACTTTAACCTTGGGCCAAAAACTATACCTAACCCTAACCCTAAACATAACCTCAAACTCAAATAGTAAGCTTAACCCTAAATCTGTACCTTTTTTATGAATTAAAGCCCCTTATCAATTGTCGCAGGAGCACGTGTCTGGTGATCTGCTAGGAATTCAGCATAAGCCACCACCCCTGTATTTTCCGTATGTTATCAAAGGAGCAATTACTTTCTTTTCATAGCAACTTAGTTTTAGTCCATATTGTGTTAACAAAGATATAAAATTGTTAACCGTTTATACATCGAATTGACATGCCTTATTTGCTTTTAGAGATTAACCATTTTCCATGTGTCTGTACGATTGTTTGTACTGTATATTTTTATCTTTTATTTTGTCAATTCACATGTAACTTGTACAATTTGAAATTTTAAATGTGATTATGATGGAATTACAATGTCAAATAAAACTTGTTAAACAAGTTAAAATCTGTGTACTTATGTAATGACTTCAATAATTGGAATGAACTTAATGATGATGCGTATGTGTGTGTGTGTGTGCGTGTGTGTGTGTGTGTTTGTGTAGCGAATGGACGATGTGCACATAGCTCGATCTGTGTTGTATGCTGGAGTGGAAATAAAAAGTTATTCAAAGTTAAAACAAAATAATTCAGACAAATAATGTGGGGCATGACCATTCAAATGTTCGTAAACAAGCAAAGTATTTTAACGCAATTGTATGTTTGATTGGCGACCAATGTAAATGAATTAAAACAGGTGTAGTATATGAATATTAAAAAAAAAACAAGAAATACTCCCCCCCCCAAAAAAAAAAAAAAAAAAAAATGAAAAATGAAAAATGAAAAATGAAAAGTGAAAAATAAAAAAAAGGAAAAGTGAAAAATGAAAAATTTTGAGAGACAAACAAAGGCCAAAGGCATATCACAGGCTCGTCCCCGAAATATATAATATATAACGATATACCTCAGAGAATTACGGATAGTTTAAACACACATACACATATCGTAACACATACACGCACAAACAAAAATAGAGCATAACATAAATATTTCATCAGGAATGTCAGACTCGATCAATCTAATGTTATATTTCTTTGTAAAACTCAACATAGAGAGGCAATTCTTTATTTCAGACTCAAGGCTATTAACACCATTGGACCACTTAATGTGATTCTGGTACGAAAATATTCATACTTAAATCTAGGAATGCTAATGTGACTGGACTGTCTGATAGAAGATGTAACAAAAAAACGATTTTTATGAATACAATCATCTACAAAGTTAAACAGCATGTGCTTCATTAGTAAATGAAATTCGGAACACGACATTATGAGCGTGGAATATGTATGAATGTATTGAATGCAGAATAAGAATAAACATGATTTTCCTTCGCAAAACAACAAAGGTGCTTTGTGTGTGTGTGCTTTGTGTGTTAGGGGGTGGGATGTGTGTCGTGTGCGTGCATGTGTGTTGCGTGTGTTATTGTAAAGTTGCAAGGCGGGAATTCCCAATTACTGCGGTATCTATTGTAAACTTTGGGCGCCTCTAAGAGAGGGTTTGGAAACATCTCCTGGAGTGGTTGGTTTTCCCAAATTTTCAAAATACCCCATTTGTCCTAGTTGTTACTCAATATAGGCAAATACAATTTCGAAAACCTACTATGTGACAAAAAGAACAAATTCTCATACACAGTATACTAATTATATTGATCCAGAATTTAACAGCGTTTATTGAAATTTGCCTTTTGAGGCAAACAGCATTGATTTTTTTCATTTAAAAAAAAGATAACTGTTTTGTAATGATAATAAGTATCATTTCGCAGTCTCACACACACTAAGTGCTGTTGTGCGTCAGTACTATCAGCGATAATCGATTACCTGCCCTTGATTCAAGGCGACGAAACGTGTCTTAAAGTTGGTACACCAACCAAAAAAAAAAACCGATCAGCTAAGCCAATGTGCAAAGGGTGGATGAAAAGTTTGACGGTTTTAATTTTGAAACTGTAGAATACCCCTTTAAAGGGAAGTCAACCCTGGTATTAGTTGGTAATAAAAAGCAGCAAAATGAAAGAAACAGATCAGTGAAAGTTTGAGTAATATCCGATTAAAAAATGGGAAACTTTTTGATTTTTTTGATTTTGTCATCAGGGAAACACGTATTAGCAACACTGTGACGTATTTTGCGAGCTCCTCTCCAATTTTGTTTGTACAGGAAATTTCATAAACTTTCATTGTTTTAGTTATTGATGACGGCATAGATTTGTTTTATATAGGGGTTGTATAAATACATATTTGCAATAATTATATTTAGTGTGAATGTATGATTGAAAATTGTCTTAAGGGAAATTATAGACTTTTGAAGTTTTTTAGTACAGGACAAATGGGAGGAGACCTCGCAAGATACGTCGCAGAGTAGCCAATTTGTGTTTGATTGATTGCACCTTCAGAAATTCATAACTTTTTTTATATTTTCAATAGGTTTTTACTCAAACTTTCACTGACCGGTTTCTCTCATTTTTGTGCTTCTATCACAACCAACTTAATATCACGTTCGACTTTCCCCTCTAATCTCTCTAACACTTGTTTTTGGCTTCACGAGGTCTTTAGAATATTGTTTTCTCGTAATATTTTACGGTGTATACTATTGTTATTGTCAACTTGTAAGCTGGCGTAGAGAGCAAGCATGTATTCTAAGAATGTTTGATTTAAAGAATATATCGTTAAGTATATATTATTGGGTCCCGATATTAATGTTGATACAAATAACAATTATTATTATTATTATGCTTTAGATAGGGGAGCCGTTGGTGCTTATAAATATGTTTGTGTTTCACCACTCCTGCTCCTGCCTGGTTTATTGCCGTTCGATCTACAGCCAGTATGTCTACTACCCAATTAGTCTATTACAATATGGCCTACGTCCAATCCGTACTACTTATCATTTGGTCTAGTGACGATTTAGGCTAATAGTCAAATGACAAATCTATGCGATCGTGTTTTTGAAATCATCAGAGGGACTGTTATGTTATTCTAAGTGCAGACAATTCGAACTTTGGATTTTTTTCTACTCAAGCCCGAATGCCCTTATTTTAACAATAAACTTAAAATCAAATAAGTTTTCCGAAAGCGCTCAATATTTCATGCCAAATAATTAAACCTTTAAAAACAGGCTAGAAGATATATCATGTGGCTTGACTCGCACCTCAAGACGGAACTATGCTATACGAGATTACTAGAGTTTAGTATTAACGATAAACTGAATCATAATTCACTTATTCATAAATTGTTACCCTAACCATAAAAAGTTTACTTCACATGCAATTAAATATTTTCACATGAAATTCTTTTTTATAAAACAGTAGAATTATCATATTTTTTGTAAAATTGTTTATGCCCTGCATCATCCAGTAATTTGTATTGTCATTCGCTAGGCAAGTAAAAGTGTCGTGGTATAGTGGAAACGTCACTGGACCGTGAATCACATGATTCGCGGTTCGAGTCCCGCTGCGGCACTATAATGTCGTTTGGAAAGATATTCATCTACATTTGCCTTTCTTCACTCAGGAGTAGTAAATGGGTACCCGGTAGGTATAACTCGTTGAATATTTGAGTGCCTTATCATGGTATCTCAGGGAGAACAGTTTTAGTATTGATGAGGCTACCCTAGGTAAGCAAGACATATTTTGTTATTATTTGCATTGTTATCAATATTATTTAATCATTGTTATTATTAGTAGTAGTAGTATTTCCAGTATTGTTACTATTATTATTATTATTATTATTATTATTATTATTATTGTTTTTACCATTATTATTATTAATATTATCATTATTATTATTGTTATTAGTATTATTATTATTTTTAGTGTGGTCCTTAATATAAATACAATATGAACCAACTAATCTTCCAATTCTTCCCCACATTCTTATTATCACCCCTTGAAACGGGGCTCTCTCGTAGGCCCCTATTGATATCACACACACAATAATCGGCCCTTGTCTTCACCGTTTTAAAGACAATTAAAACAAAAAGACAGCTCTTCTGCCTACATAAACATGATAAAACAATATCACATGAAATCAAATCAACGCTATACGCAGTAAGATCTCTCACAGTCTCTCCTGTGATCTCGAGATCTCCTTCCCTCTCCCTCACACACACACACACACACACACATTTTTAAAGACCTGGAGTCGGGGATATGGTTTTATCACCTGGAAACGGGGACACTTTGTTCAATCAATCAATTGAATTCTAATTATCATAATGTTTTCATAAACGATTCAAATATACCAAAAGCAGTTTGCTTTCTCAATAATTGTAATTATTTCCATTTGGGTTTGTTTGCATTCAAAATGGGGAAATGGATTCACACACATACTTGTGTTCTATTTTAGGAAACTCTATTTAAACGAGTGGAAGCACTGGCGGCCCTGTTTTTTAAGCTGTAACAGTTCTCATTGGATCAGATATAGACCTAACACAAGCCTCATTATCTTCAGTATACAAGTGACATTACTATAAATATTTAGGAGTAAATTGTCTAAGTCTGAAACAAAATTGAGTTATGCTTGAGTCGTGCCCCGCTTTCCAGCAATCATATTGTACATTGTTCTACTTAAGTTAGTGTATACGATCGACCATAAGAATTTTCAGGCGAATGGTATCTCATGTTTCGGACCTTACAGCTTTCATAGAAATCACATCTGGACCGTTAAAGAAAAAGTTTGAGAACCCCTGCTATATACCAATGTATACAAAAATTATGATTGCACTTTATGTATGATATTAATGAAAGATTTACTTGGGGCTAACCTCGATTAGCAAGTTGCTCTTTTGTTAGCTCCAGTTACCAAAGTTGCATGTATATTGTATTGATTATAAATGAATGTACATGACAGTAATATTTTGGTAATAAATTCAATTCAATTCAATTCAGTTTTTTAACATCTGGCTATTTTTAGCCCGGGGATAAAGCACTTATTCAGGTGTGTGAAAATGAAATGGGCAAGTTCACTACAAAAGCGGGGTTATATGTGTAAGAACGTCAAGGAAAACGGCCATATGTGTTTGAAATCTGAATATAAAACCGGGGAATCACGTGTTAAGTGTGTGTGAAAACAAACGTGGTAGTTGAAAACATTGATGTTGTGTAAGGAAAGGCGGAAATATGGGTTTAACGTCTGGCTATGAAGCCGGGGATCAAATAGAGATCATTTTTCCGCACTATGCGAGCAAATAAAATTGTACGCTTCCTGCAGTGCGAATGAGCGTCAGACTTTAAAGGTAGGCAAATCTGAATGAAAATCGCACCAATAATTTTATTTCCTTATCACAGAAGAAAATGGCAAGAGAAAGGGCCAAAATATCATTCACTCTACCTTATTTCATAAAAAAGTAATACTTTTCTCATTCAATCTTCGTTTCATTGCGAACAATCGTTAATATTTAAATATAAATCATCCACATCATCAGGCAGTAGACCAGTTCGTAGTTAGATTAAGTACAAAATGAGCCCCAAATATCCACAGATCTTTAAAACGCTAACTTTTGTGCACTTTCAAATAATCACTACCAAAGGGAAGGACGTATTTCATGGATACCTTTTGTTTGCCCTCTTGAAAAGAATACTTCCACCTGTGTTTCCATAGAATACACCGTCAGTGCTTTAATGAATAGTGATGACATAACTACCATGGGCACAAATTCAATATTTGTCTCGATGGGTTTACAACTTTGGTACAAATTACCTTTATCTAGGAATTTGCTTACTCACCTGCAATATCAACATCACGCCTTGATAACATAGCCAATTTGTCACAAAGCAACACCAACATGGCCAAATAATTCACAAACAGTCTGCCCCACAACAGATAAATATGAATGATCCCACGAATTGAGGCAAACAACCTCATTTTCATCTTCAAATGTTTTAATTTGTGTCACTTCCATTTACACACAAGCATGTTAATAGTCAAGGGAGAGAGACATATATATGACATGGATGTCTATATTTTCGAAGTGGTATCAAGTAATAAAGGGCAAGATCAGATGATTTTCAAGTTTATTGACGTAAAAATAGAAGAACATTGAAAGGTTCATCAAAGTCGGACAACATATAAGAAAGCTAAAGGATTTTAACTTTTCCTGAAAATTCAGGAAACAGTGATATGAAATGATCATGACAAATTTGCAAATGAGTGAGTTGATGATGTTATCGCCTCACTTCCTGTTTACGAGGGAGAAATACGAGGTTGGTGTTATTTCCTGTTATTTTGAACTCTGATGATCTTTCTTTCCTCATCCAGGAGCAGAGGTCACCTCAGATGATCTACGGATCAACAGAGTGTACACAAGTCCAAGGGAACTATCAAAAAGGTATATATATATTTTAAAAAAAAGAGAGAAAGAATGAGATTTAGAAAGGGAGGAGGGAGGGGAGAGAGAGGGAGAGAGAGAGGGGAGAAGGGAGAGGGGAAATGAGAGAGATTGAGAGTGAGACAGGGGGAGATAGAGAGAGGGTCACAGAGAGAGAAAAAAGTAAGGAAATATTGCCGCTGACAAAGTCTACGTAGTCAGAACAAATTAATATTTGTCGTATTCCTCTAAACTAAATGTTATGATAATTAAGTTTATTTGACATTCATAAATACCGAAAAAATAATAGGCCAGGACCTCTAAGAAGCAACTTGTGCTTGTACATGAGGCCCCTATTAAGTTATACACAGTATTAAATTAAATAGCGAAAGAAAAAAAAAATACTAGGTATATACGTACATTAAGAAGTAGGAGAAAAAAGGACCGGTCATTAACATTCACGCAGGTATCTCCCATGTATATGCACACACCCACAATCACACACAAACACACGAGAGCAATACCAACAAAAAGGGAGAGTTCAGAATGAGAAAGAGAGGAACTGGAAGAGGTGAGAAAGAGAAAGAGAGAAGAAAAGGAAGAGATAGGTATGAGAAAGATAAGAAAGGGTATACTCAGTCAAGGGTGACATTGTTTCAAAAAATGTAACCTTTGAATAGAGTATTTTTTTCTGTTCTAAAACGAGAAAGTGTGGAGCTGGATTTAAAGCCCACATCACACCAAACGACGTTCAGGAACCGTCCTAGAAAATCGTAAAACGGGTCGTGGTCAGGGAAGAATGTGTAAATAATGTATATTTTACGATCCTAGTTCGTTCATAAACAGTCCTCAATACGTCCATCTCGTCTGTACCCCGTCCACAGTCAGTTCATATCAAGTTCAGATCGGGTAAATCAGTTTAAATTTATTATCAACTAGTTCTACCTCGTTCCTAATGCGTCCAAACCAATTCTAACTAGTTCGCCACTTGTGCTAACTAGTTTGTTACCCTACCACCCCGTTCAGTGACAGTTCAACTCGCCCCCATCTCGTTCTTAGTGCGTTCGAACGCGCTCCTAGAGCGTGTGCAATCCCGTCCTGGCTCGGGGGCTATACAAACCAAGCGCGTTCTCGTCATTTCTCATTCCCATTCAACTTAAACGCTTCAGATCAAGACAGTCAAGTGAAGCACCCATCTCAACAAACTAGTTCTCACTACGTTCTGGAAAATGTTGCCCAACGGGCTCACACTGTGTGCGAACGGAGTAAACGTAGAAACAACTGTTTACGATCTTTTTAAAAACTTCGTGGACGGGCTCGGACTAGCTTGGACAGGAAGGGTGCTCTAGAACTTTAAGCCTGTTCAAAATTTTCCCCGTCCTGCAATTAGACGGAGTGACAACGTACTTAAAACGAGATGGACGTACTACGAATGGAATTGCTGTACTTCGATCCTACTAGAAACGTGTTACAACGTGACGTGGTCGAGCATCAATTAGCAAGAACGCGCTGGGTTTTTATAGCCCTCGAGCCAGGACGGGATTGCACACGCACGATAGGAGCCCGTTCGAACGCACTAAGAACGAGATGAGGACGAGTTGAACTGTCTCTGAACGGGTTGATTGGGTTATAAACTAGTCAGAACAAGTTGTGAACTATTAAGAATGGTTTGGATGTATTGGGAACGAGGTATATAGTAAATAACGGGTTTAAACTGACTACGGATCGGCTTGGACTGCTTGGAAATGGTAAATTTACCCCATCTGAACTAAATCTGACTTGATAATATGAACTGACTGTAGACGGGGTACAAACGAGTTGGACGTATTGTGGACTGTTTGTGAACGAACTAGGATCGTATTATAGACATGAGTCCAGTCCGAGCCCGTCCATGAAGTCCTTAAACAGATCGTAAACAGTTGCTACTACGTTCAACTCCGTTCGCACACAGTTTGAACCCGTTTGGCAACATTTTCGAGAACGTAGTGAGAACTAGTTTGGTGTGATGGGGGCTTAAACTGTGCGCGAACGGAGTTGAACGTAGTAGCAACTGTTTACGATCTGTGTAAGGACTTCATGGACGGGCTCGGACTGGCTAGGACGGGAGGGATGTTCTAAAACTTTGAGCCTGTTCAAAAATGTTCCCGTCCTGCAATTAGACGGAGTCACAATGTACTTAAAATGAGATGGACGTACTACGAACGGACTGATTGCCGTACTTTTATCCTACTAGGAACGTGTTACAACGTGACGTGGTCGAGCATTAATTAGCAAGAACAAACTGTAACAATTCTGCTTGGAACAGATATAGGCCTAGACCTAAAACAAGCCTCATTATCTTTAGTATACACGTGTCATTACTGTAAAATTGAGGAGTAGATTGTCTAAGACTGAAACAAAATTGAGTAATGCTTGAGTCGTGCCCGGCTTTCCAGCAATCATACTGTACATTGTTCTACCTAAGTTGAAGTATACGATCGACCATGAGAATTTTCAGGCGAATGGCATCCCATATTTCGGACCTTAAGGCTTTCATAGAAATCACATCTGCATCGTCAAATAAAATGTTTGAGAACCCCTGCCCTAGACTCTCATTAACATGCCTGCCAAGTTAATTATGTTATTATAAGCCGTTCTCAACATATTTATCAGGGAGAATTCAAAAGAAAAGTTACGGACGGACGGACAACCCGAAAAACCCGACGGAGGCATAAAAAACCAACATATATATAACGCTTGTGAATCTCCTATTATGTTGGAACATTTCTTTGCGCTTTACAAAGTAAACGAACATAAATAAAATCATAACAATCAATTAAACCTACCATCATTATAACGCAAAATAATAAATACTGATTATATCAATTTTAATCAAATTTAATTCAGATTAAAATTCAAATTACATGTAAGTTAAAGACAAAAAATCAAATTCAAATTGAAATCAAATGAAATGCAAATTCAACTTACATGTCTTTTTTTATTATTATTCCGATCAAATTCCAAATAGTAATTTTTGAAAAAAATTATATCATGATTAAATTTATGCATTTGGCTACTTGGCATGTCATACATCTTTAAAAATGCTCACATGTATTAAACTGTCTTTATTCATCGCTTCAAATAAATGGATCTGACGTAATCCATCCAGCGCACGTCCCCTCGGTATGGGTTTCTTACCGTGCAACCGGGGGCTGGATATCGGCCCTGTAGAAAGGAGTTATACACAAACCTTCTTGGGCGGTATACACAACTTACACACATATGGCGCAGAAAAACTTAAATTGTGGATTTCCCGTAAACTTGCTTCTAAATACCAGGGTGGGGCTAAAAACGTGCGATCACTCATTTCAGCTAGTTTGGAGAACGGGCACATGCCCGGTTCCAGGTGTATTTCCGGTTTGTTGGTGTGTAATCATATGAATATTCCCGATTTCCGGGGCATAAAAACACACACGCACAGACACGCACGCACAAACAAAATACATTCATACAACACACTCACAAATTCATACACAAAGATCGTATGAACACACTTTCATTTTTTTTATTTCACCTTAACATTTTTCTTTTGAGGCCGCCATCCTAGTCAAGCATCGCTTATGATTGCGGACTCCTGCCTTTTTTCCACAGATAGTTCGGATAATACTTTAAATTCATAATAACATGTTATAGATATATCAAGTTCTTTACCATATATACAACACACTCACAAATTCATACACAAAGATCGTATGAACACACTTTCATTTTTTTTATTTCACCTTAACATTTTTCTTTTGAGGCCGCCATCCTAGTCAAGCATCGCTTATGATTGCGGACTCCTGCCTTTTTTCCACAGATAGTTCGGATAATACTTTAAATTCATAATAACATGTTATAGATATATCAAGTTCTTTACCATATGAGTAAATGTAAATAACATTTTGACATGAAGTTATCATTGTTTGTTTAATTTGTATTATACCTTACGTTTATATGTTCTTTGTTATTTGTTATGAATGAAAAATGCAGAATTTGTTTTTGTTTTAAATAAAATAAATTGATCTAATTATTATCGTTTATTATTATTTGTGTTGCATGGCCATTACATTTTTTACGGTAGGGATACTCATAGGTAACATAATATGTAACATATATAATTTGGTAACACGTTTAAAGCTTGAAAATCACCTTTTGGGGGGGGGGGCGATAGCTCAGTGGTAGAGCAGTGGTCTCGTAACCGGGGGCTCCCGGGTTCGAAGCCAGGTCGATGAGCTAATGCCCTTTGGTAATACATTAATCTTCTTTACCAAGCTCTTCCGAAAGAGCTTAAAGCCGTCGGTCCCTTGGTACAAGCATACACATGCTTTCTTAGCAGTCGGGTAAAACAAACAAACCAACAATATCGGTTAAAACAATATTGGCTATTTTCTTTTTCAAATTTTCGACGAAGGTCTAACCCATGTATATTATTTCTAGAGGGATTAAATTTCATTAGAACAAGATTACAGTAAGAAAAAGAAACACTATTACTTCTTATTTGAAGAACACCATTCAAAATCTTGAGCCCTTGGAAAATCCATGTCCTAGAAGGTTTTTTTTTTGCAGGCCACCGGCAACTAAAAGCCATGATTACATACACATGAAGGCCTACCGTGTGTACTTTTTAGAAATAACATAAACAGATCTACGGTAATATCCTGGTGAATGTCAGTTCATGACGTTAATGCGATTTATTAAAGGGAATGTAGCATGGAAAATACTGGTTAACGCCAACTACGTTTTCTTTTGGACTGCACGTAAACGAATGGACCTGATTAACGGGAGTCAGCGACTTAATCTCTACATGGTCAGCGCACGCTAGCGTTCGCGAAACAGACCGAAGTTCTCCTCACGCTTCGGTTTCGCGTATGTAATTGCACGCACGTGAATGCTGCGGTCGCGTCGTCCGTAGTCTTATACCCGATTGGCCTCGAGAAGGGCCACGGAAAAGACACATAGTCTCGTCATGCTACACTCCCTTTCAGATAATAATAAACTACAGCAACAGCAACAACATCACCAATAACAACAATAACAACAACAATGACACCAATAATAATAACATTCTGAGACGTTATACCTCGTATTACCTGAGAAATACATTCTCGAAAGAATACAACGTAGAGTTTGCAGAATTATGTTAGGACAAAATTTAATTTCATATTAAACGGCATGTCCAATATGCAACTTACTCCCCCTAGAGGACAAAATGTCTATGTAGAAAATGTTCAGAATTTTTAATAAATCACCCTGTTTGCCAGAATTGGCTACCAAAAATATATATATATATCATTACGTCATTGCTCATACCTATTTCCAATTCGAATGCAAAACTAAACGTTCCGCAAAACATCCCCGACCTTAGATCAATTTAGTTCATCACAGTTGAATGGTTCTTTGTATTATAGAAAGAATAAATCCGAGTTTTCTGTCATATAGTCTTTTCGCCGTGTACATTGGTCCTTGTTGATATTTTGTAAAACTAGTGTAAATGCGAATTTATTCTTAATCGGGTCACTGTGTAATATCTCTCTTTATCATAACCTGGGAATGTCATTTGTTCAAATCAACATTTTTAGAATAATGTCTTCTTATTTGTAATAACATGTTCTTATCTTTTTAAAATGTATTAATGTAATATGCCAACATTACATATACACATAATTGATCCAGCTTCGGCTTTATTGATTGATTGGTTTGAGTTGATGATTCGCGCTAATTCAACTCAATTCTGCTATGCATTCTTACCAAGTTCAAAGTTCATTCGTTTATCAAAGGTAGCCATTTTGGCGGTTCGAACGTAATACGTGATTTAGTAGACAAGCTATGGTTTCATACATATATGTTTCTACAATTACCACATCCAGGCGTTCGTGTAACAATCCACTCCGTGGTATGATTGAAGGCTCACAACAATTACGACTGCTTGTACTGTAACAACGGTAAGTGATAAATGATTGTGAATCAAATAGTATTCATAATTAAATCGTAAATTCGTGAAAAATGATCCTGTTTGTCTTATCTTATCTCCTGCAGTCTACGCTATGGCATCGAGTAATATGGCGTATTACCCGATGCCATAGTGTAGTGTATATGAATAGGTTCGTTGCATGTAGGTCATGTACAGTATATAAGCTATATAATTTACCTGAAAGCTCAGTGATAATTGAATATTAATAACTTAATAACATAACTTATTACTCCCTTGTTATGACCGTCATGATTTTGTTTTCATTTTTATTTAAAAGGACTTGTTAACAAAAATATATGCTTACAATTTCCTCTTTTTCTATTTTTTGTGGGGATCGAAGGCGGGGAGTGCCGAATCCAATACTGACAATCAGTCAGCCAATATATTCATCGTGATATTATACTTTCTACTTTGAAGTATTATCAAATTCAAATAATATGTGAAAGAATCATTTTCAACTCACTGTACAGCGCTATTGAAAGCTGGCATTAACAATTTGGAAATGTATTTTCTTTGTTGTAATACAGGGCATATCGATTCGGCAAAGTATTACCGTCAGCATCAACCATTTTTAATGGCAGGTGAGTTCAATATGCACTATGTTGTATAACGAGAACGTGAATATGCTGTTGAGTATATAATTTCTTATTGGTGTTCTTCTTCGTCTTCTTCTTCTTCTTTTTCTTCTTGATCTTTTTTTTTCTTCATCTTTTCCTTCCTTTTTTTTCCTTCGTCTTCTTCTTCTTGCTGTTGTTGATGTTCTTCTTCTTCTAATAATAATATTTTCTAAATGGCTGAACAGCCTATCCATAATCTGGCCCGTATTTACAACACAAAGGGAATGGAACCTTTGTAGTAGGGTTTTAATTTGCTACCGACTTTGCTCAATATCACTGCGGTGACCAGCCAGAATAATTAAGAGAATCTAAAGTTATATTCGTTTTATTGTGATAGAATGAATAAGAAAAAGAGAGGAGAATTATGATGTCAAGTTGCCTCCAACCAAGACATCAAGATATTCAAGTATTTTGACCTTTTTTGTGAATAAGTATTTATATCAGTTCTAGATCTAAGCAATAGTTCAAATTGAACCCTTTCTTCAAATATTGGGGTTCATAAAATATCCATTGTGCCGCTACGACACCATTTTTAGTTTAATCTCTTTTGATACTTTCAGAACTTTAAATTGTCCCTAGACACAATGTCAGGAACCATGAATGAGCCGTTTTATCTGAAAGTGAATAATATTTAGTGAATTAAAGAAGAAATGTCCCTGAAAAGGATTGCTTTTCAAATATTTCCTCATTTGAAATATGACAAGAAAGAGGTTAGGACCAAACTTTCATTACACACGTTTGTAGTCCGATACATATATTTCTGTGTGCAATGGATATGACGTTCAGCAAAATTACAAGTCAACCTCTCATCATTTTTATACGATTTTAAAGCGTCAAAATTTACACTACTTCCCATGTAATAATAATAATATTAATAATAATAGTTGATTCTTGTATAGCGCTCATATCTGTCCGACCTGACACTCTTTTCCCAATTGCTTCCAGGCAGTTTTTTTCTCGCACAATGTTGTCACCAGAAGAGAATTGAACTTGGTATTACAATTTTTAATTACTTTCTCTTCATATTTCATGTATTTTCCGTCACCAGGTCTGCTACCCTCTACCAGAGATTTCGACGATATCTTGGTAACAGTTGCAAAGAGAGTCCGCAAGGACTCAGAAATCGACACATTAGGAAAAAAACTTGGATTTTCGCCAGAAGATATTCATGGGTACATAGCAACTAATTTCAGAACCCAGAATATAACATATGATTGAACTCTTCAAATGCTCCGGGATTGGCGAGACGGTCAAACAAATTCTACCGAGCGAGGAGATTTGAAAACTGCTTTGGAGCAATCTGGACAAATTCGTCTTGCTGATGAGCTCTTTCCTTCCAGTCAGTAAATACATGAAGCATGGCAGAAATCAGTAGCATATGTAGAAAGAGGGAGGGGGAGGGTCATGCTGTATTCCTTGATGCAGTAGTGTTTCATAAATTTCTACTATAGTAAATGCATAAATATAATAGGTTTCCTTTTTTTTAAAGACCCCATCCGAGGCTAAAAATGAAATAGAGAAATTGTATATCTACGGAGAGCTTGTTATTCATTGAATACAACAATACAAACTTCTTGACATTTCATTGCATACGAGAGGAGTAATAGCATCCGAAACTTTGGAGTGGAGGGCTTGGAACATGGGCAGCCGTCCAGTAAAATCGAGTGGTGATTTTCATGACGTCATTTCGTGTAGACGTCACGAACATTATGACCCAAGTCTGCATGCTAGCTACACAATCTGGCCAGATTAGTAATAACCTCCAGAACATCCTAAAAATGCTCTAAAATAACTAAAAATACTTAAGTTATCAAATATACCTTTTTGATGCAGAATAACTAGTCCAAGGTCAACATTGAAGGTCATTTCGTTGAATTTTAGGCGTTTTTTCCAGGACAATGCAATCCTTTCTTCTAACCGTGTGTAAGTACGGCGGCGCTAGTTCACAAGTGTGCCCATACTTTGGCGCCGGCAGCCTACGTGACTAGCTAGGCGTTACCTCCACTTCTCGGCCGTCGTACTTTAATACCTCCACTCCTTGCATTTGTCCTAAATAAACGCCTACAATTCGACCAAATGAGCTTCAATGTTGGACTAGTTATTCTGCATCAAGAAGGTATTTTTGATAATTGTTACTATCCTTTTTTAGTAGTTGTAGTCTTATTTAGAATGTGCTGGAAGCTTCTTCTAATATGGCCAGAATCTGTAGAATTACCGTATGTTGAGTGTTTTTTGGTTTTTTTTTTATTTCGAAGTCATTTGTGTCATCTGATTTGTGTTTGTAAATGCGTTACAATTAACATTGTGGCATTTTAAGAATTTAATTGCATCTTACACTGTTGCAAAAATCAAAAACCGAAATTGCAGCTCTTATTGTGACCGACACACACACATAAATGCATATTGGTGTCTTTACCCAGCTCAGTGAGTAAGCTGAGTGAATATCTCGATTGCAAGTTTTGCAGTGAGTTACATCTCATTCCGCATCTCGCTCGGGCCGAGGCTGGCGGGACTGCGTATCAAGATGTGCCTCACGAGTTCCAATTATTACTCTTGACATTCTAAATTCTAAGACAGCGGTTTACCCTGGTCCGTAAATTCCATCACCAATTCATCTTGGTCGTCTTCTCGGATAACTGAGGCAGCCATCTCTTACAAACCAGCAATCAAAAACTTTCACAAACTTTACAAACTTCGCCCACAAAAGTAACTCGGCTATTGTATTAACGCTATTCACAGTCTATTGTTTACGCGCTGCCGGTGGGGCCGGGGCGCCAGTCCTGCAAGAGAGGTCTACACGAAATGACGTCATAAACATATCGGCCGAGTGAACCACCGTTGACGCGTTACTGAGAGGGGGAGGACAGTGAGGTGTTCTTTTGGCTTTTTGTGGAGTACTGAAAGAAAAAAATGACGTTTACCAATATGTATTTGTATTGTACGTCTACTTAGCTTCTCCATCAATGTATGGTTGTTTTCACCTCCTTATCTTTAAAGTTCAATTATTTTGTTTTTTCAATCTAATACTCTTGTCCCACGAGTAGAGTGTTTGTGTGGGTGTTTTTATGTCAAATATACATATATGCATTTGTTTGTCTGTTTTGACCCAGAAGGGATATTATTTATCCACAGTTTAGTAGGGATAGATGTGGCCATTATTCTCATTGTTATTGTTATTATCATAATAATAATTATTATTATTTCTACTATTATTGTTATTAAAATTAAAATTGTTATTACCATTATTTTAATACATATTATTACAAAACAGTATATCTTTTAAAAATGAAAAGCAAATCTTTGTACATTATTTGGTATGTGCCGGAGTGACAGGTTTTTTAATACAATTTTTTAGCTTCAATAATGTAAAGGTGATCTTTGATAACGTGTAAATAGGGTAGAGAATTTCATCCTGACTGTTTTTTGGCAAAGGAATATAATGCTGAACAGACGTGTAATTCAATTGACCACTTTTGTATTTACTATCCTTATTCTTTAAAATCATGTTATCCTTATTATCATAATTATCTTTTCAATACATGTGCCCAGCATTTATTGCTATGCTACACCCAAGACGTCTACCAAAACTCTCAATTCGTTACTAAAATATTATCAACAGAAAAAAGGAAACATTGGAATATAGATTATAATTTGTTCAACTGTTATTGTTATTTTTACAACTATTCCATGTACTTTATCTCGCTTTGAACTGCAATCTAATTCTTCTTTTTCTCTCTTTCAAACAAAATGTGATTATTTCTGGCAGCCTGCTTATACTCCTGCGTTCCTCGTTCATATCCTTCCCCTCTTCCTCTCTTCCCTCCTCCTCTCCTTCCTACTTTCCTCTCTGCCATTTTTCTCGCTATCTTTATTTGGGTATTTATGATGATAATGTTGAATGTAGGTATATCGTTATTTCAATGCTGTTTACATTTGTTAAGCCACCGGAGACAAATTTCAATAAACGCTGTTAAAGTCTGGATCAATATAATTATTATAATGTGTATGCAAATTTGATCTTTATTGTCACTTAGTGCTGTAGGATTTAAAAATGTTCTTTTCCTACAATATAAGTAACAACTAGGACAAATGAGGTACTTTTAGAATTGGGGAAAACCAACCATTCCAGTAACTAGGACGTGTTTACAAAAGTTAACAATAGATACCGCAGTTAACTGGGAATTCCCGCATTGCAACTTTGCAATAACACACGCAACACACATTCACACACACAGAACACAGCTACCCCCCCCCACACACACACACACTCAAAACACATACACACACATACTCGAAGCACACACAACTGACATTGACATACTCATCCTGCATTAAATTCATTTATACCCACTTTCCCCACTCGTAATGCATTCAATATATTATGTGCAAATAAAGTACATACGCTGTCTTGTTTTTAGATGATTGTTTTTATGAGAATCGTTCTTTTGTTCCAAAGTATGAATTTTCTCGTACCACAATCACATTTAGTGGTCCAGTGTTGTGGAATAGCCTTGAGTCTGAATTAAAGATGCCTTTCTCTATCGAGATTAAAAATAACCCAAAATATATATCAAATTGAAGTGATCAAGTCTAATGATGAAATATGCCATTTCTTTGTGTGTGCTTATGCGCGCACGCGTGTGAGTGTGTTTGGGTGCGTTGGTGTTTATGTGTGTTTGCACTATGTATTATTTATTTCGGGGACGAGCCTGCGAAATGCCTTTGGCCTTCGTTTGTCCCTCCACATTTTGTTTAAGGGGGCCTTATTTCTAACTAGTGTACGTTGTTTACTGTACCTTTTATTGATATTATGTTTTTTTTACACCTTTATACCCTATTGCCATGTTTATAGGTTGTTTCGTATGTTTTATTGTCATATTCATACCGGCTTAAGCATGGGTGCGATTATGGCGGTTCAGCATTCAAGGAATTAATTCCTGCCAGTTACACATTTACCTCACGTGGGGCAAGCATGGCAAATGTCTTGCCAAAAGACATTAGTTGTGAAAGAAAGAGAAAGAAGGAAACTAAGGTTGAAAAGGGGTAAAAATAGAGATAAAGGAAGAGAAAAAGACTAATTAGTAGACAGGTAAAGGTAAAGGAGAAATCAAGAAATCAAGCCTGAGAGAGGAGGAAAGACAAGAGAGAGAGAGAGAAAGAGAAAATATGTGTTAAAAATAAGATAGAGAAATAAAATTGAAGAGAAAGAGAGAATTTGATTTAGTGAAGTGTATCGTATCTCTACGGTATTCAGAGATAATCAAGTTCGTAAATTGTATTTTTGATATTTTCATTTACAATAGGGTCCAATACACCATACGAGTCTTTTCAATGACATGTGAAGGTCGGAGCGTCTCTCAGCTCATCGCTTGATATTCAGTAGAAATTGGATTACCCCACTATTGTTTCCTAAATCATTTTGCAGAACGACAATGTGTACTGATAGCATTGGTGCATGATGGATGAACACGTTTCAACAATGATTGCTTATTTCACATGGATATTCAATAACAGCAATTGTATTCGGTCTTTGTATGTTAACGCATTGCCTCTTAACTAACAAAAATTGTTTGCCAAGATCTTAGCATGAGGGTAATTATACATTTATCCAATTGCGGGGCAGTTTTTAGGCCCAACCTTGGCGACTCCTGCCTACATGTTTAGATTAGATTTACAGTAAAGGGTGATCGTGATAGGACGAAACATTACGCCTATCTAATTTGGACAAAAAATTGCCCCAAAGATGGTCAGGCATTACCAATATACGGTCTTCCCAAAGGATAACATTATCAATGTACATTGCATTTCAAGATAACTCAAGTATCACTTTAGAGATGAGATTGGAATATTTCAATGTAATGTCTTGTCAAAGAAAACTAGAAACGTGTGGCCCCATCCTGCTGTAGAGTTTCTGAACTACGCGACCACGACACATTTATTTGAATAACTCTGGTTCAAGCCTGCATCAATGTGGAATTATGGACAGCAATATGCAATTGCTACCTACTCGATTCAAAATGAGAATTAAAATCTCCCTCTTAAACAAGTGGTAGAATTGTAATTTAAAATATTTTTTAAATTCAATTCAAATCATTTATTTCCAAATTCAAACACCAATTAAAACAAGAAAAAAAAAGTCAATAGGCAATAAAAATGCTATAAAACTATGACATTTCAATCAAACGATTAAGAAGATAAAAAACAAACAAGTATAGCATTCAATGATGTGTTTTACATTATGTGTTTTACCTTTTGTCTTTATCAATTACTTCCTTGCTGATACACACACAAAATTGAGCTTGCATCGAGATCATAACAATCTCTCTGAGTAATATAATTTGGTTAAGATTTTTTTTTACAGCTCTTTTTTTCTCCCAAAAAAAATGACAGCAAGGAAACGCCCTTCTTTGAATAACATCAAATGTTATGAACAAACGTCCTGGAGGGGATGTGAATCATCGCAAGCTAAAACATAGTAGTTTAGTAGACTTGATTATAACATTTAATGTTATCAATATACTACCTGGATCATTTATAATCATAATTATCATAATCAAAGGACATAATTCTGACGCCATATTATAATGTCTGATAAATTTCATACTGTAAATATATCTGTGAATTGAAATTTTCTTTGAGTTTTTTTATCTAAGCCATTGCATTATCAGTGCAAGTGAACTTTAGACCTGCAAAAGCAGTTTATCATATGATAAGCAATCTCTTTCTATAATCCAACCTTTATTCACGGGCATTCAATTTGTGATATTCTTTCTTCAGAAACAGGGGGGTGGGGGCTTCTTCTATGCCAAAGAGCCAACGGAACGCACAGTTTGACCCACTTGGTAGTAGTGGGTGTCATTTTGTTTTTTTACGTGCTTGCCCGAAAAAAGCCACGTGTCCCATAATGCGCTACTAACAAAAAACAAGAGAGCTCTGGTACCCCCACCCTACTCCCTTCCCAATCCGCCACTCTGCATCGACCTGAACCTTGCCCCTTTCTTACAAAATAAACATTCGTATTAAACTCAAAATAATGAACAATAAATATACATTAATGCATTGAACTATATCAGAGATACCACATGCAAAGCGGGATATTATATTTGCTCCTTCATGGTTTCTTTCGTCAATTATAAAGCTGGGTTAAGATTGTAGTCCAGTAACAGTTTATTTCACAGAATAATACGGAATATGAGACATTTAAAATAATTACGCAACATTGGATCTGCGTTCAAGTTATGTAATGGGGAAAGTTTAGGTTTGGGTTACAGCTGGGGCCAGACTTGGAGCAGAGTCAAGTCTTTGGTTGGGAGACAGAAATCGACTTGTTCAAGGAACTCTCGGACTAGATTTGTATTTAATTCGGTTACTCATTCCCTAAAGCCATTGTTATGATCAGTGCAATATATCAATACATTTTGCTTGAAAATGAAATGTTTCATGAATCTGAAGAGATTAATCTGTTTTCTCTACTTAATCTGAAGAAATTAATCATTAATTTTCGCTAGAAACATGTCTTAAGCCTACCGAACATTATACGATTTCACTACGATCCTACGTTCTCCATTTTTGGAAGAATTTGAAACTTACAATATTTGATATTAATATTGAAACAAAGTCATGTAAAAGCTTAATGATCGAGGATCTGAATAGTCAAATAACTAATGTAGTATAATTTTTCATGGGATTTAGAGCTTCTTTCGAGGAAGAAAAACAAAATCGGCTCAGATTCGTAATGATGTCGAACCATTATTGTGTGATTGTGCACAATTTTCAAACCGATTCGGCTTGAATCATTATCTAGAACCTAAATATTAAATAGTCCGGCGGATGGCATCATTCATCCGTGGTTTATCGTTTGGACGTCGTTTGACTGTGATAAGATCAAAGTATTGCCGATATTTTGTGTCTTAAAGTTGGTGAAGATTTGCCGTCATTGTGTTTCCATCAGTGGATTCCTTATATTATGACCAGTCCATCTGCGTGATCCATCGACCAAAGGCGCGAATTATTAATGGAGGAATCACGAAATGGTCGGAAGGATATTTTAGTAGAGTTGCGTGGTGGAATGAGGAGCCGGGGAAAGTAAGTGATAACAGAGTGGTCACATGAAGCAATGGGTGCTGATATCACAGGCTCTTCATAGCAATTCAAAACTAAATGTAAAATACCATTTTTCACACATGTAACATGATAATTTGTGTAGCAAAATCACTATGGACAAAAGGGATTTCACCCTAACCCATTTGCCTTCGGGTTTAGCCCCCCATCCTCCGACCCCCCGAAAAGATCTCAAAGTCCGGTCGATTTCACCCCATCTAACACATGAATGGTCAATTGAGGAACCCGCATTGCACATATTTCTAGCAAGCTCTTTTGTTCCAACGGGTAGGGGAGACAACATTAGTCACTTTACTGAGTTTTCTTTAGTGAAGTGGTAGGAATTGGGAATTAAAAAGTCATTAAGTTCTATAAAAGTCAAAGGAGAAACGAAAAATAAATCCGAGAAAAGAAAACAAGTTATTAGGCTTTTAATGATGTGTATAGGCCAGTGAATATAATTTTTTTTATTTTTATTTACTGGAAAACAAATTCCATTCTATGGTAAAAACCAAAACAAAAAGGTGATAACTCTTTCTTTCACATTGGGAAACATGAACAAATGATACAAAATTGCCTGTAAAAAAATACTGTTATCAACACCAAGACAAATATTACATAGTTTACTATGATGACTCCTTCAATCATAATTTTAAACACCAGGCGCCGATTTGTAAATAGCGCCATCTACATGTACCAGTCACAAAAAAAATAATCAAATATTCGTCATTGATTCGATTGCTGCATTATCGAGTGCGCAAATGGTTCCAGCTCTGGCAAAGTGAGTAAGTACATTTTCTGAAACCAGTTATGTATTGAAGGCGTAAAATCATTGATTTTGAACAAAATTTGTTAATTGTAATATCTGTCGAATTTTCCTTATCGGTCGGATTTGTTGGCTATGTACGGTAATCCCATATGTTTGCCTTTGTGTCTACCTCTTTTTCATTGTTCTGAAGACACGTATTTGATTTATTCATGGTTTGAGCTATAGCAATTTGGACTTTGATTTAATTTCATTGTGCATATACCGCCATGGTGATCACTTAGCTAGAAAAGCAAACAAACGTATATGCATAACAAATTATATAAGTAATGTGAGTTAAGTTAGGAAATATGAGAAAAAAAATCAAATCTAAAACATGACACAAAACAATACTGGTGGTACTAAACAGCTTTTGTACACATTATTCTCAGATATTCTACTGAACAAACATGGCTTCCAATCGAGCGATGGACTTCGATGACATTCTTATAGCACTAGCTAAGAAGATTTCAGATGACAACATGAATACGTTGGGAAAGGAGCTCGGTTTTGATGCCGTCGAAATAGAAAGATACGTCGCCACAAACTCACGATACCAAAATGTTACATGCAATGGCACATTGGCAATGCTTCGGGACTGGGACAAAAAGCAAACCAAGACAACAGAACAAGCAGCCCTCAAAAAAGCATTGGTGAATGCTGGATTAGTTCGTCTTGCTGACGATTTTTTCCCCATCGATGGCAGGGGTAAATATCGCTAAATGTATAATTTGTTTAAGTAATTGCTTTTTGCCCAACGGTTCCTTTCCTTGTTGTATCCTCAGATGATTGTATCGTTGATTATTACGTCTCGTGTCAAATCTCTCCCCCCCCCCCCAAAAAAAGGGGGATTAGGCTATTTCACAAACACATCCTAAAGTCGTATAGGAAAGAAACAATAATATCAAGAACAATAAGAACAACGATAACAAAAAAACGTTACTTTATGGTTCAATGACAGAATGCTCTAATACTATTCACGGTTTAATTATTCCTAAAATTATATCAAAAGACCATATATATTCCGTGAGACATATATAACACGATCGTGTACAGGGGCCATGCGTACACGGCGTATGGAACTGAGTTCGATCTTAAAGTTATAAACGGATGATTTACTCTTCGCTAAGTGAACATTTACCTAATATTGTTTCGTATATGAGTTTGCTACTAGTTGTTTGTTTGATCATGTTTTGTTCGTATCTAGTTTTATAATCTTTGATTCTTTAAACACCTTGACCATGTTCGTTTTACAGACCCAATTTCTGTTAATATGCAATGACATCAATTTTCTCATTCAACAGGTGAAAACTCAACAACGCTGCCAACGTCCACCGTGTCACAGGGAACGCACTTGAACAGGTATAGTATTTCCATATACTGGCAAATAGTCAACAGTGCATCTCAGTGCATCTCAGGCCTCCTTAATTTTAGAGGAATTTTACTTATTAATTCAAGATGACATTTATCATCTAAAATATCAAATAGGTGCTGCCACATAATAATTTTAAGCATATTAAATATTTATAAATATTTTGTTGTCTTTGTTTTGTTCTCATAAGCATTGATAAATATCAAACGTTATTTGAAGAATTCAAGTGGATAAACAATGAGGCATGTGTTCAATTTAGCCTGCAATAAGGAAAAGGATATTTCGGTTTACTGGTTTGCTGAAAAGATGGTGATAATGATGATACTATGAATACTACTAATATTAGTACTACAGTGTATTTCTAATGTGTACCACTAATAATAGTAAAGATAATATTATTAAACGTAATATAAGATTTGTAAGGCGCCAAATCCACTTGAAATAAAATGTTTATGGCGAACTTTGTACTCAATGATAAAATCACATTATGGCACTATTAACATAACTACAACATGAGTAGGATAGGACATATCAAATAAAAGAATAATCAGTGTTAGTATCTATTTAGCTGCTGCAATATAGCCTCAACAGTCATCAAAGTATAAAGTAACAGAAGCCTTTATAACAGAGGGGTTTGAAATATATTTTACTAGTGCATACTTATACAAAGTTTCTTTTTGTAGGAGCATTCCTCCTTTGAATCGAGTGCTCCTCTAAAGATACGATATGCTTTTAATTATGCTGAGCTTAATTGTCTTTCGTTTTCAACTATACAGGTCTGACCAAAGAAGACTTAGCGACAGAGAAATCGTGAAATTGTCAAAACTCATGCCATGTGACAACTATACCGATTTGTGCGTAGCTCTGGGATTTGACATCAACTACTCTAAAAACATTATGGCTAAACATCAATTAAATTATACTGCTGCTTTTGAGGATGTATTGAAAAACTGGAGTACAAAAACAAGAGGTTTTACACAAGATCTTGATGATGCTCTCGTGGAAGCAAATATTGGAGGACTTATAAGATATTACAAGATGTAGACTAACAGTCTCATCTGATAAAACATTTCGTTATGTTGATATAATAAATTATGATATTGATAACAGTATTATATTGTTCATGGCAATTGCAGACCGATTTTGAAACTAAATATGCCCTTTTTACCTTCGCCATCGACAATATATCCACTATCCTTTTTTATGATGATAACAGTTCTCATTGTCCTCATTATAAAAAGAGGAAATGAAACTAATCCTTTCATTGTTTTGTTTTTTAAGTTTGTATTTCCTGCATGGTCATATTCGGTAACGTTTGCATGTGACCATAACATTGTCACAGTTTTACCAAAATCTAGCACAAATGCCATTTTAGAAAACAATGTTGATCGGTGAATTGCGTATGAATTAATGTAACCAATGTATATTTTAAAGCGTTTGACCTCTACCTTATAAAAAACAAGGAATAATAAAATGCAGGATACTCTGTGTTCACGCTAACTATTCGTTATCAAGCTTCGACTTTTTCTGGGCTGCACTGTAATGCAACAAATAAGAAGTGCTGCGAACGTGATAAACTTAAAGACCTTCTCCGATGAAAATACAACTATACATCAATGGAAAGCCGATTGGACGTAGAATACAAAAAAATACACATAAAACTTACGTTCCATTTCGTTATTGAACAAGAAGCAGATAAAGACTTCATTTTCAGCCCCCTCTGAATTTGGGGGTAAACAGACGACCAATAAGTCGCTATCGTGATGACGTCACCCTATGTACAGCAGCCAGCTCGATTGTACGTCGCGACCGGCCAGCCATGCAAATAACAATTGTGCGCGAGTAATTGTTAGAGAAAGTTTGTGAAAGGTTATGAAAGTTTTGAATCGTTTTGAATTCTACAACTATATCCTAAATCTAAAAGTTAAAGGGAGTGAATTTGATAATAGTAGGGTTTTCAAAAGTCCGCTAATCGGTATACCTAGTCACAGTAGACTAGATCTATAAGATATCGCCCGCCCCGAGTACACATGTACCGTAATACCATGTCTTTGTTAGCCGGCTGGCCGTGCACGTACAACAGTGCCCAGGTGCAAGATGTTGTGTGTCCCGACAGGTTGTGTACGTATCCGGACAAAACGTCAATTTGATTTTGAAGAAGTTTACAAGTTATATTTCACTAATCGTTTGAGAATTATGTTTGACAATATTATAAAGCACATATAACAGTATATCTTTTCAAAATGAACGAATTATTGTTCATTATTTAGTAAAAAAGTGGGAAATCAAATTTTACGTCTCTTTGGCATTAATTTCATTTTGAAATAGGTCAGAATATAATTTACTACCCTTTTTCAATTTATCAAAGCCTACGTTTATATCATTTCAGCTAATTTTTTTCTTTTTTTTAATTAAAAAAATTTCCCTCACTCGGACAGGTTTTCTTTATCATTACAATTGTAATACCTGGAAATGCAACACAATAGTCACTCATTGGAACGAAATATATCACATTGACATATATATATATATATATATATAGTTTAAGAGACAGTATTATCTTTGTCGAGTCAAGGCAGATAATATTATCTTTGTCAAGTCGGGGAGATAATATTATCTTTGTCAAGTCAGGGGAGATAATATTATCTCCGTCAAGTCGGGGATATAATATTATCTTTGTTAAGTCAGGGTAGATAATATTATCTTTGTCAAGTCGAGGCAAGGCAGATAATATTATCTTTGTCAAGTCGAGGCGAGGGAGATAATATTATCTTTGCCAAGTCCGGGTAGATAATATTATCTTTGTCAAGTCGAGGCGAGGGAGATAATATTATCTTTGCCAAGTCCGGGTAGATAATATTATCTTTGTCAAGTCACGAGAGATAATATTATCTTTGTCAAGTCCGGGTAGATAATATTATCTTTGTCAAGTCGAGGCGAGGCAGATAATATTATCTTTGTCAAGTCCGGGTAGATAATATTATCTTAGTCAAGTTGAGGCGAGGGAGATAATATTATCTTTGTCAAGTCAGGGCAGATAATATTATCTTTGTCAAGTCGAGGCGAGACAGATAATATTATCTTTGCCAAGTCCGGGTAGATAATATTATCTTTGTCAAGTCGAGGCGAGGGAGATAATATTATCTTTGCCAAGTCCGGGTAGATAATATTATCTTTGTCAAGTCACGAGAGATAATATTATCTTTGTCAAGTCCGGATAGATAATATTATCTTTGTCAAGTCGAGGCGAGGCAGATAATATTATCTTTGTCAAGTCGAGGCGAGGCAGATAATATTATCTTTGTCAAGTCCGGGTAGATAATATTATCTTTTTCAAGTCGAGGCAGATAATATTATCTATATCAAGTCAAGGTAGATAATATCATTTTTGTCAAGTCAAGGCAGTTGATATTGTCAATGTTAAGTCAGATCCCATTGACAAGGAGAAAGAAGCTGCGGTTCTCCTCGCAGCTGCTTGGTGATGGGTCCAGCTCGCCGGTCCGTCCAGCTGCTCGAGGTCCGACTCCGCCCATGCCGCCGTCATTTTTTAAAGTTTTGATTTGTTGCGTTTGAAAGATAAAGTTCACAGTCTAGAAATCAGGGCAAATTTGTCTTTCGAAGAAATATAAATCTAATGTACCCAAATCGGTTATTTGGGGACTGAATAGATATAAATAATAACAAACAAGACTGAGTTGAAGCATCTACTGTGAGTACTGTCAACAATGAAGCATCTACTGTCATATAGCTTTTTTACTAAGTAGACGTACGCGCGCGGTGACGCAACGCTATTGTTTGATCGCTATTGTCCGGCTTGCCAGATTAATCTATAGTTCAGGTGCGGATTAAGGCTAGCTGCCTAACTTGAATCACCCTAAGTCTGTGGCCAGTATAATGGGTGTATATTTAAGATCATGTTGTTGTATCGGCATAGCATGTGTGTGTGAATGGGAGGGGGATTTGTGATTTCTTCCCCCTTTTTACAGATTTTTCGGATGTTCAATGTTTCATGAATGTTCTGTAAACATATTGAGTAAAAGGGTCGATTTTTTCTTCGTGTTTATGTTTCATGTCTTTAAAAAATAAAAGCAAAATTCTATAGCTCTTTTAAAAAAGAAAGGGAACAGGAGCTACGTCGAGAATACAAGTGCTGGATTTAGAAGGAAAGGAAATTACCAATAATTATCTGGTCAGCGCACGTCTTACTTATTAGTCTTTAAAAAGCGGCCCAATTCAAAAGGTCTTTTAAAAGCGATTAGAAAGGAAATGTCACTTTAAAAAAAAGAGAACATGAACTGTGTCATGATTACAAAACGTGTTATAAGGAAGGTGAGAGAAAAAATGTCAATAATAAATAGCCCGGTCTATTTCGTTTTTGGAATTATTCACCTTAAAAAGGCGAGGAGAAACAAAAGGGGAAGAAAAGAGATAAAAAGGGAGACATGATGAGATAAAAATAGACGTGTCTGAGGAGAGAGACGGAGATAGATAAATAAGAGAGAGATAAAGAAAGAGATAGAGAGAAAAGGAGATAAAGAGAGAGAGAGAGATAGAGAAAGAGAGAAGAGAGAGAAAAAAAGAGAGATAAAGATAGAAACAGAGAAAAGGGAATGAAAAACGAAGAGTTAAAGGAGTGACATGAATATACAGCAGATGGTAACTTAAACAAGGTGCAAGAAATAACACAATCCTCGATATCAAGATAAAAGTTTAATCTTAAAATCTGTAATCTAATTTAGTGTAATCTTTAAATACACAAAAACGTTAATCATTACGTATATAATGTCTTGAATGAGTGAATAGATATGCAGAGATGTGTCATGAAGATAAAAAAAGGAAAAGAAAAAACAGCATAATGGATTATTATAGTTTCAACGGTCTGGTAAATTACAAAAATTACACTGTTCATTGATCAAAGTATTATTATAAGGAATCAGTTAGCCAGCAGTAGGAAAAGCAATACAAAACATTATTTCAGACATGTTTTGATTCTTATTCTTTAAAAAACGGCAAATTCTAATAGATATTTTCAAAAGGAGTGGGGCGCGATAGCTCAGTGGTAGAGCAGCAGTCTCGTAAACGGGAGGTCCCGGGTTCGAAACCAAGTCGATGCGCTATAGTGCCCTTTGCCTTTGGTAAGGCATTACTCCACATTACCAGGTCCTAATTCGGAGAGGACTTAAAGCCGTTGGTCCCCTGTTTGCCTAATTACACATGCTTTCTATGACAGTCAGGTAAAAAAAAGCGAACGGTAAAGGAAGGTACCTTTTATGGATAGGCCTAAATAAGGCTTGACTTAACTAGGGAGAAGGATAATATCAAACAAAAGATATATTCATGATGACGCTCTTTTCGTTTGATAAAGTAGAGTTCTGTGGAGCGAATACCAATAAAGTTCGCTATAAATTAGGAAAGAACACGAAATGTGGCAGGATTTCACGCCCTTGATTTAGGAGAGAATAAAGGATTGCCCGTCCAAAAGGCGTTTTAAATTATAATAATTATATAGCTCTTTAAAAAGTGGAATGAATAGAAAAAAGATTATCAAGATTATGAAACATGCCTTTCTAAAGGAAAGAATAAAAGTAGGGAACAAGAAAGAAAAAATCGAGCTAACTAGGGCGGGAAATAGATAATGGTGATGAGGTTCTTTTCACTTCACCTCGCTGTTGGATAAAAGTAGAGAGTGAACACAAAAGAAACTTCAATTTTAAAAGAGAAAACAGAAACTTTGTCGATCACAAGTGTGTCATTTTAGAAGGAGAAAAACAAAAATTCGTCTGGTGTGTTTGTATTATTAATCTTAGCTTTTGAAAAACGAAAATGAAAGAAAGTAGGCTTTTAAAGAGAGAGAACAGCAATTGTGTCAAGATTAAGAGACAGGTGTTATTCCCTTTTCTTTTTAAAAGAGGAACATTATGTAGGGGCGTGTAAATCCTATACAAAAAGCAATAGCTCTTTTGGAAATCTCGGACTATATTCATAACAGTCTAAAAAGTATTCAGTTTATCTTTGCTGTTTAACATGATGAAAAAGAAAGATGATCAATAGAAAAGAAAGAGAAGGGAGAGAGAGAGAGAAAGAAATATAACTAGCTGACACTGTATCAAAATATGTTATTGATGCGTTAATTATTTTAAAAGGAGAGCAAATCAATAAGTCAAACTTTGGAAGCGTTTTTTCTCGTAAAAATACGTTTTCGTTTCAGCAAAAAGGGGAAATGGGGAAAAGAAGGCATGGCAGAAAGGTGAGAAATCTAGAAGCCTAGTCTGCATGTATAGACTTTGTTTTGACACTTTTAGAAAGCCGTGCAAACTCTGAAATTCATGTATCTATAGTAAAGATCAAATTTTAGTCTTTATTTTATTTGACAACCATTCAAACATGATATGTTTTTTCATACTGATAGCAATTGTAATGTTTGTTTGTTTGTTTGGTTTGATCTATTAGCGTCAAAATAAAGTCTGTTCCTCCAGACTATGTACAGTTGACATTCTCGGAACAACTTAAAAACACGTAATCTATTGTCATATAGCTTTTTACTACGTAGACGCGCTTTTGTCCGGCTTGCTAGATTCTATTGTTCAGGTGCGGATTAAGGCTACCTAACTTGAATCACCCAAAGGAGGGGAGAGGGGGTGGAGGGGCGAGGTGAAAGAATGGACGAAAATGGCAAAGGCCCATCAGGAGGGGTCCGCTCGCTATTCACCAGGACCGCTATTCATAATTTGAGAAAAGGGTCATTATTTATATGGACCGCTATTCATAATAAAAAACCGGGGTGGTTATTCATAGGGGTCACTATATATAATATGAGAAGAGGGTTACTATTCATATTAATACGGGAAGAGGGTCGCTATTCATGCTATTCGTATTAATATGAATAGCGACCCTCACTTTCGTATTATTAATAGCGGTCCTTATGAATAACGGTCATTATGCCTTTATGAATAGTGACCCCTTTCCGTTTTATGAATAGCGGGCCTTCACGTATAGGAAGTTCTACGTTATGAATAGCTGTCCTTATGAGTAGAGAGGCTACCCCATCAGGTTACAGAGGCATATAGTAGCTGGCGATTAATTGTATCTTTAATAATAATAATAATAATAATAGGCATTTCTATACCGCCGTCTATCTAGAAATTCTATTCCGAGGCGCATTTATTATTACTCTGGCTTTAGCCTAGCTGCCATTACAGCGCTCCAGCATTTCAAGTTTATAAGTAGCCGAGAATAAATAGGCATTCATTTCCTAGACAAAGATCAAATGTTGTCTTTACAAAAGCTATTTAGTGGCAATAGGGACCCGTCACGACAAAAATGAAACATAATTCGCTGGGCTAAGACCTTAAGAACATTTCGAAAAATGTGGAAAATTTCGAATTTGCGATTTTTAAATTTTGTTTTCGGATGTCCAATGTTTCATGAATGTTTTGTAAATATATTGAGTAAAAAGATCAATAATGGGTAGAAAAATAAACGTGTATTTTATTCGTCTTTAAAAAAATGCAAATTTCTATAGCTCTATCAAAAAAAATTAATAATAACAGGAACTACGTCGAGAATACTAGTGCGGGGGTGGGGGGCTATATCCCCATCCCCGGAGGGATCATACGGATCGTAACCCCATACTACACCTTGCTGCACCCTGAATAAGAATTAATTTATGACATGTTGGCTTGACATCAGTTTGGCATTGGCTATGCGAAAACAATGGCAAATAGCGAAACGGAGAAATAGGGGAAAAGAAGGCATGACAGAGAGGGGAAGAAGTCTAGAAGCCTAGTCTGCATGTATAGACTTTGTTTTGACACTTTGAGAAAGCCGTGCGAAGTCTGAAATTCCTGTATCTAATAAAGATAAATTTAGTTGTTATTTTATTTGACAACCATTCAAATATGATATTCTTTTATGCAGATAGCAATTATAATGTGTGTTTGTTTGTTTCTTTAGCGTCAAAATAGAGTCTGTTCCTGCAGACTATGTACAGTTGACATTCTCGAAAAACTAAAAAACACCAAGTAAGGCCGGTTTTTGTACAAACTCACAGTTCCATATACTTCATAAAGTCTTCAGCAGCGTCTAGCTGTTAATCTCCGGTAGGCTGGCCCGGGGAACTCGGGTGGGTGGATGAGGGGTGGTAGACCTATATCATGATTCGCTGAAATAATATATCCGTCAAAATGGCTGGAAATTGTTAAATTTTTAAGTACCAAACAGGCCTATAGGCACACGCTTTCTTTTCAGCAATACTTTCTCTCCCTTGTCGTATCTATATTTTCGACGCCCGGGCAAGCATTATACCCCCTTTTTTGTTTGCTTACGATCAAATATGAATACTTTCTGGCATCCCGTTTTGTGAGTTCCTGAAAGAAAGACATACGCGAGGGAGCAAAATTGGACCTATATAGGTCCATGCTGCAACAATTGATAACGAATGCGTTTCTATTTTTCTGATGTTGTGTGATTCTCACTGATACTGTGTTTATGCCCTGGCCTGCCCCGGCCGGTCACCCTGGGGCGGGCCAACGGCCACAGGATCACTGACCTGCACAGTCCCTGCTACTGAATATTTTCTCTCCTAAATCACGCGCATGATATCTCGCCACATTTCCTGTTTTTCTCATTTTATAGTGCAAACTTTCTTTTGTATTCGCTCAACAGAACTCAATTTATCATACAGCGCAGTAAAATGAAAAGAGCGTCATCATAAATTGATATTTTGTTTGACGATTATCCTCCTTCTCCCTAGATAAGTCAAACCTTCAATATATCCATAAAAGCTACTTTCCTTTTCAGGTCGCTTTTTAAAAAGATCTCAAAATTTCCGATAGTGAAAAAAAGGTTTATGAATAGACCAGGTTTTTTTTTATCATTGACACTTTTTTATCACCTTCTTAATTACACACTTGTAATCTTGACACAACTCATGTTCGATCTCTCTTTAAAATGTTTCGTTTCTTTGTTTATCACTTTTTAAAAGACATTTAGAGTTTGGCCACCTTTTGAAGACCAATAATTAAGACAATTTAATGGTGACCAGGCGATAATTGATATTTTTGTTCTTTTCCTTCTTAATCACGCACAAGTCTTGTTCTCTTTCTTTTCTTTCCGTGTTTTAAAAGAGCTATAGAATTTGCCATATTTTAAAAGACGACTAACAGAAAACTTGAATCATTTTTTGTTGTGACCCCTTTCCGTTATCCTGAAAGAATATAAATCTCCACAAATTCGAAATTTTCCACGTTTTCCCAAATGTCTAGGTCTAGTTTCATTTTGTCGTGACGGGTCACTAGTGCCACTAAATAACTCTTGTAAAGACAAAATTTGATCTATGTCTAGGAAAGGAAGGCTTATTTATTCTTGGCTACTTATAAAATATACAATTATTACAAATCGCCAGCTACTATAGGCCTCTTTAATTATCCTGATGGGCCTTTGCCATTTTGGTCCGATTGTTCACCCCTCTGACACACACATATGCCATGCCGCTACAACAACATGATCTAAAATGTACACCCATTCTACTGACCACAGAGATTGGTTGATTCAAATTAGGCAGCCTTAATCCGCACCTGAACAATAGAATCTGGCAAGCCGGACAATAGCGATCAAACAATAGCGCGAGTCGCCGCGCGTCTACGTAGTAAAAAGCTATATGACAGTTGATGCTTCATTGTTGACAGTAGATGCTTCAACTTAGTCTCGTTTGTTATTATTTTTATATCTATTCAGTCCCAAAATAACCGATTTGGGTACATTAGATTTATATGTTCTTCGAAAGACAAATTTGCCCTGATTTCTAGACTGTGAACTTTATCTTTCAAACGCAACAAATCAGAACTTGAAAAAAATGACGGCGGCATGGGCAGAGTCGGACCTCGAGCAGCTGGACGGACCGGCGAGCTGGACCCATCACCAATCAGCTGCGAGGAGAACCGCAGCTTCTTTCTCCTAATTGTTAATGGGATCTGACTTGACATTGACAATATTCTCTGCCTTGACTTGACAAAATGATATTATCTACCTTGACTTGATATAGATAATATTATCTGCCTCGACTTGAAAAAGATAATATTATCTGCCTCGACTTGACAAAGATAATATTATCTGACCTGACTTGACAAAGATAATATTATCTGACCTGACTTGACAAAGATAATATTATCTACCCGGACTTGACAAAGATAATATTATCTGCCTCGCCTGGACTTGACAAAGATAATATTATCTGCCTCGCCTCGACTTGACAAAGATAATATTATCTGCCTCGCCTGGACTTGACAAAGATAATATTATCTGCCTCGCCTCGACTTGACTAAGATAATATTATCTACCCGGACTTGACAAAGATAATATTATCTGCCTCGCCTCGACTTGACAAAGATAATATTATCTAC
The DNA here is from genome assembly GCA_037976565.1 of Mesocentrotus franciscanus. Taxonomy (NCBI): domain Eukaryota; kingdom Metazoa; phylum Echinodermata; class Echinoidea; order Camarodonta; family Strongylocentrotidae; genus Mesocentrotus; species Mesocentrotus franciscanus. The sequence goes on along the minus strand of CP137667.1, from coordinate 29,561,919 downwards.
CCGGACTTGGCAAAGATAATCTTATCTCCCTCGCCTCGACTTGACAAAGATAATATTATCTACTTGGACTTGGCAAAGATAATATTATCTCTCTCGCCTCGACTTGACAAAGATAATATTATCTGACCTGACTTGACAAAGATAATATTATCTCCCCTGACTTGACAAAGATAATATTATCTGACCTGACTTGAAAAAGATAATATTATCTCTCCTGACTTGACAAAGATAATATTATCTACCCGGACTCGACAAAGATAATATTATCTGCCTGGACTTGACAAAGATAATATTATCTCCCCTGACTTGACAAAGATAATATTATCTGACCTGACTTGAAAAAGATAATATTATCTCTCCTGACTTGACAAAGATAATATTATCTACCCGGACTCGACAAAGATAATATTATCTGCCTGGACTTGACAAAGATAATACTATCTCTTAAACTATATTATGTCAATGTGATATATTGCGTTCCATTGAGTGACTATTGTGTTGCATTTCCTTGTATTACAGTTGTATAAAGATACAGAAAACCTGTCCGAGTGAGGGATTTTTTTAATTAAAAAAAAATAGCTAAGATTATATAAACGTAAGCTTTGATAAATTGAAAAGGGGTAGTGAATTTCATTATGACCTTTTTCAAAATGAAAATAATGCCTAAGAGACGTGAAATTTAATTTCCCTATTTTTTACTAAATAATGAACAATAATTCGTTCATTTTGAAAAGATATACTGTTATATGTTCCTGATGGTCGGTACCATTTAATAAATATATTTTTTTAAATCAAAAGGCAATAGAGTGTCATGACACACAACCCCCCTCCCTCTCCCCAATAGAGCTGTTCGATAACTATTTGTAATTCGTTGAAATATTCGAATGTAAGACTCTAAAACGAAAAAACAAAGTGATATACATGCAATGTTGACAGCACGTAAACACACGTGAAGAAGCAACCGGTGGCTATATTATAGCCTCTACATATGCTGACGTCATCAAGTCGTTTTTTGTCGTTCGTGAGATGAAGTTCTGGGTTTTGATGCTTTCAAATTCAAGCAAGCTTTCACATAATTATTTCTCCTCTGCATGACACTTTGTGAGCAAATAGTGGCAATTACTGTAATCTATGGCTCATAAGCTTCAGTTTGATATATGATTTATCCATTTCATTTTTCAGTTCGGAGATGGTCTTTAAGTTTCATATCCATACCATGCTGGAAGTATATTTGAAGAAATTTGAGCGTCATTTACAAAAAAAAGAGAGAACGTTTCACATCGTACCTGGAAGCTTCACAAGAAAAGATAGCATGCAAAAAAGTGTAAATATGCAAATGTATAATTGTAGTAATTTTGGAAGTATTTCTTTAACTTTGCTGCAGGAAAGATTTACTTATCTTATATCTTTGTGTTAACTTTTGATGTTGATATTTATACACTGTATATGTATATAAAGTTGAGTATTTCCTATCATTTTTCTACTAATGTATTGATACATCATACATGTACGCCCCGTGTGGTGTCATCTTTCTTAAAGTAAGTCTTTTGATGACGTACGTGTAACAATGGGTACTCTGGTAACTTATGTAATGTAAGGACTGACTATACAACTTTGTGTGTTGTGTGTTTAGCCTGCATCTCGATGATATTAGTAGCTGTATAATATCATTAAGACAATGCAACATATTTCACTTGTATCTTTTAGAACGCAAAGTCTGCTTACCTATATTCCATTTTCAGAAAACATTTGTAAAGTAATATTTTTCATATACAAATATTCATCTTCTTTAACATTCTAATTCCATGTTCATGTTTTACGATGATTCTGTTTGTGCACTTCATGGTGTTAATGAGAGTATAACGTTTGAAAAAGCAATTTGGAAATTTCCCATTTGTTATTCATCTTATACAACTAATGAGACACGAATGTGTGGGTGTATATTAAAGAGAGAGATAGAGAGAGATGGGAGGATAGACTGAGAAAGAATTTATACCGTATAACTTTTGATTTGATTTGAAATTATATGTTTTTTATGTTTATGTAAGCAGAATAGATGTCTTTTAAAACGGTTAAGACAAGGGGCGGTTATTGTGTATGTGGTAATTTGGGGTGTAAGGGAGAGAGCGAGTCCTGTTATTGTTGTTTGTTTTGTCGGGGATGTATAGGGATATTTAAGGAAGGAGTGAACGATTGGCTTTGCTCATTTCTAAATCATATTATTGATCAGACTTATAATGATTACAATAATGATAATAATAATAATAATAATATTAATAGTAATAATAATAACAAAAATAATAATAGTAATGATATGTCTTGTTTACCTAGGGTAGCCTCATTAGTATTAATACTGTTCTCCCTGAGGGCCCTGCAATCATACTATTATCCTGGCTTTAGCCGAGCCACTGCGATAAGGCGCTCAGGCATTCAAGGAATTTCTTCCTACCGGGTACCCATTTAATACACCTGGATGGAGAGTGGCAAATACAGATTAATATCTTGCAATACAACATGAGTGCCGCGACCGTGAACCACGTGATTCAAAGTCCAGCGACGTATCCACTGGACCACGACACCTGTACCTGCCTAGCGGATGACAGAATTAAATAACTGAAAATGCAGGGCATAAAAAGCTATCTTCATAACAAAAAGTTTCGATAATTATACTTTAATTTTTGTTAAATACATGTAATTGTCTAGTAACGTTTTTTGGTTAGGGTAATAAGTATGAATATGTGATTTATGATTCAGTTTATCGTTAATAGTAAACCCTAGTAATATCGTAGAGCATAGTTATGTCAAGAGGCGCGAGTCAAGTCAAATGATATATATAACGAGACAATGGTATGTAACTTCCTCAGATCAGCACATGCTCACAAAAGAATTGCATTCTTTCAAACAATAATAATAATAATTGATTCTTAATGAGTGCTATTACAGAAAAACTGATCAGACCTCCACAATCCCTTTCTTTTTCTGGTGATGCTACAGGACGTCTGACAAAGCAACTCTTATGTTGGTATTGTATGGTCTATTGTAAACAGGTGGTCAGCTCTGGTGAAGCTACATACCACAGACTGTTTCTTGTTAGCTCACTAATGATTGACAGATGATGTCACAAGATGAATGAGATCTGGAACATTTTTTTTTAGGGTGGAGCTTAGCAGGTCTGAGAATTTTTTTATTTTTAATATTTAAAAATCTGTGAAATATGTTTAGATGTTTGAATAACAAATTTCAATTGTATGCAGCCCTAAAGTGACCTTGTAACATTCCCTCAGATTCTGAAACAAAATCCTGGATTTAGCTCATGCTGCAATCATAAATATAAACCTTTAGGTCAGTCAGGAATCCCATGACTTTTACAAGCCGATCGCCTGTCTGATTAACAAGATATTTATGATTGGAAATCGAAATTTTATTTTTCGTTTTCCTAACGGTTTTTATAACACTACAGTCTATTGGGGAAAATGAGTATGGTAAAACCGGCACTCAACGATTTTTTACTTTTTTGAGGCACTGCATGATCATTTTGAAGCGCAATTTGTTTAGGGCTTCCATATTACACCATATCACAAACACTGATAACACGTAGGACCATGCATCTCAGATTTAACATTGTTAAACGATGCCTTTAAAGTTGTTTTTGATAGAAGCAGAAAAATGAGAGAAACCGGTCAGTGAAAGTTTGAGTAAAAACATATTGAAAATTAGAAAGTTATGAATTTCGGAAGTTGCAATCAATCAAACACAAATTGGCTACTCTGTGACGTATCTTGCGAGGTCTCTTCCCATTTTCCCTGTACTAAAAAAACTTTAAAAGTCTATAATTTCCGTTAAGACAATTTTCAATGATACATTCACACTAAATATAATTATTGCAAATATGTTTTTATTCAACCCCTGTCTAAACAATTCCATTCCGTCATCAATAACAAAAACATTGTAAAGTTTATGAAATTTGATGTACAAATTGGAGTGGAGGTCGTAAAATACGCCACCGTGTTTTCAATTTGTGTTTCACTGATGACAACTTAAAAAATCAAAAACTTTCCTATATTTTAATCAGATATTACTCAAACATTCACTGATCTGTTTCTCTCGTTACCAACTTAATACGAGGGTGGACTTCCCTTTAAAAGGTCATTCTACAACTTTCAAAATTAAAACCGTCAAGCTTTTCATACACCCTTTGCACATTGGCTTAGCTGAACATTTTGTTTTTCGGTTGGTGTACCAACTTTTTAAAACACGTTTCGTCTCCCTGAATCAAGGGCAGATAATCGCTTATCGCTTACGATAGTACTGACGCACAACAGCCTTCAGTGTATGTGGGACTGCGATATGACACTTATTATCATTACAAAACAGTATATCTTTTTTAAATGATAAGAAATCAATGCTGTTTACATTTGATAAGCACTGGAGGCAAATCTCAATAAACGCTGTTAAAGTCTGGATCAATATAATTATTATAATTTGTACGCGAATTTGTTCTTTATTGTCACAAAGTACCGTAGGTTTTCAAAAATGTATTTGCTTACAAAGAGTAACAACTAAGACAAATGGGGTATTTTGAGAATCGGGGGAAACCGACCAATCCAATAACTAGGGGATGTTTACAAACCCTCCAAAGAGGCGCCAAAAGTTTTCAATAGATACCGCAGTAATTGGGAATTCCCGCGTTGCAACTTTGCAATAACACACGCAACACACATTCACGAACACAACACACAGCCCACCCCCAACACACACAAATCACCTTTGTTATATTGCGAAGGAAGACCAAGTTTATTCTCATTCTGCATTCAATACATTCATATATTTTCCACGCTCATAGTGTCGTGTTCAAAATTTCATTTACTAATGAAGCACATGCTGTTTAAGTTTTTAGATGATTTTGTTCATAAAAATCGTTATTTTGTTCCATCCTCTACCAGACAGTCGAGTTACATTAGCATTCCTAAATTTAAGTATGAATATTTTCGTACTACAATCACATTTAGTAGTCCAATGGTGTTGAATAGCCTTGAGTCTAAAATAAAGATTTTACAAAGAAATATGAAATGTAATTGATCGAGTCTGACATTCCTGATGAAATACTCATGTTATTCTCTATGTTTTTTGGTGTGCGTGTATGTGTTACGATATGTGTTTTTTTTTTCCAGCTATCCGTAATCATATGAGGTACATCGCTATCTATTATATATTTCGGGGACAAGCCTGTGATATGCCTTTGGCCTTTGTTTGTCTCTAAACATTTTTTTTTCTTTCTGGGGGGAGTATTATCTTGTTTGTTAAATATTCATATATTACACCAGTTTTAATTAAGCTACATTGGTTGTCAATACGATATATAATTGCATTCAAAATACTTTGCTTGTTACAAAGCTTTGAAAGGTCATGCCCCACATTATATGTCTGAATTATTATGTTTTAAATCACATCCATATGCACGTAACTTTGAGGTACACGAGCCAAGCTAGTTCTAATGCTACCTGACACATAAACAAAATTCACTCTTGGAGGTTGCGACGCTCCAAAGCTTTGGAATAACCTAACACTCACTGGCGTACTGGTTGGGGCTTTGGGGCGCTAGCCCCCGCCCCCAATAAATTAAACCATGACTTATCTTCAATTCCATACAAGTGATTTATAAATGTTCGTGATATCACATGACTTTCAACAAAATGCGCGTTTCTCCATTTCTGTTGCAAACTGACACATTCCCAAATAACCAGGAAGGCCATATGTGTTTTTATAGTCACTAATGGGCCTTAGTGGCCACTAACAGTAACACTAGTAGATAACCGTATATCCAGTTTAGAGAAAAGTCTGGATACCCGTATGTCCGGCCTAGAGAAGAGCTTAGAGAAGATCGCGGCAGCTCTAGGCGGTACGCGGGGGAATGCGCGGTCGCCTGCGCCCAGGGTTTGTTTTGATGTGGCGAGGAGGGAATTCCACAGGCGCGGATCCAAGGGGCGAGCGGGCCTTGCCCCCTGGATCCGCGCCTGTGGAACATTCCCTCCGGAAATGACCCTCCTCGCCACATCCAAAAGGGGAGAGAAAAGAGGAGAGAAAGGGAAAGGGAGAAGAGGAAGAAGAAAAGAAAATGGGGGAAAAGAAGGAGATCGGGGGCGAAAGGGCCTTGCCTATCAGGCTGTTGCCCCCACCATCCCAAAAATAAGAGAGAAGGAAGGAAAGGGAAAGAAAAAAGGAAAAGAGGAGATAAAGGGAAGGAAAAAAGAGGAAGAATAAAAGAAAAGAAGGGGGATATCAGTTGCAATTTTCCCGCCAACAATTTGTGGATCGGGGGGTGGCAAAAGGCCCTTGCCCCCTTCCCGCCCCCGCCAAAAAAAATAGAGAAGGGAAAGGGAAAGAGGAGAGCTAGAAGGGAACAAAAAAAGAGGAAGAAGAAAAGAAAAGGGTGAAAAGAGGGGGAGATCAGTTGCGATTAATCCCGCCAATAACATATGGATAGGGTGGAAACTCACCTGACCGTTATTAAATGCCTAAAACCCTCGAGCTTCCGGGGGGCCACCCCCTGGACCCCCGCAAATTAGTGACCTGCCAGTGTCACAAATAAGGTATCAAAATATGCTCATCTGACCGTAATCAAATGCCTAAAACCCCTGAACTGTCAGTAGCTCTGCCCCCTCGACCCCACCAGGGGCCCTAAGGTGGGCCCCTCAATGCTTATCTGACGGTTATCAAATGCCTAAAACCCCTGAATTTCCGGGGACTACACTACCTGGACCCCACTTTAATTGGTGACCTGCTAGTGTCACAAATAGGTTATCAAAATATGCTCATCTGACCGTGATTAAATGCCTCAAACCCCTGAGCTTCCATGGGCTCTGCCCTCTGGACCCCACCTAGGGCCCTAAAACGGGCCCCTAGATGCTCATCTGACGGTAATTTAATGCCTAAAACCCTTGAAATTCAGCGGTCAGCGCGCGTTAGCGTTCGCGAAGCAGACCGACGTTCTCATCATGCTTCGATTTCGCGTATGTAATGGCACGCACGTTAATGCTGCGGTCGCGTCGTCCGTAGTCGTATTATACCCGATTGGCCCCGAGTAGGACCACGGAAAAGACACATAGTCTCGTCATGCTACACTCCCTTTAAGATAATAATAAACTACAGCAAAAGCAACAACATCAACAATAACAACATTAGCAACAACACCTACACCAATAATAATAACATTCTGAGACGTAATACCTCGTATTACCTGAGACATACATTCTCGAAAGAATAAAACGTAGAGTTTGCAGGATTATTTTAGGACAATATTTAATTTCATATTAAACGGCATGTCCAATATGCAACTTACTCCCCCTAGAGTACAGAACATCTATGTAGACAATTTTCAGAATCTTTAACAAATCACGCTGTTTGCCAGAATTGGCTACAAAAAGATATATATATATATATATCATTACGTCATGTTCATACCTATTTCCAATTCAAATGCAAAACTAAACGTTCCACAAAACATCCCCTACCTTATTAGATCAATTTAGTTCATCACAGTTGAATGGTTCTGTTATTTGTATTATAGAGAGAATAAATCAGAGTTTTCTGTCACAGTAATAGTCTTCTCGTCGTGTACATTATATGTCCTTGTTGATATTTTGTAAAAATAGTGTAAATGCGAATTTATTCCTAATCAGGTTACTGTGTAATATCTCTCCTTATCATAACCTGGAATGTCATTTTTTCTAATCAACATTTTTAGAATAATGTCTGCTTATTTGTAATAACATGTTCTTATCTTGTTTAAATGTATTACTGTAATATGCCAACATTACATATAAACATAATTGATTCAGCTTCGTCTTTATTGATTGATTGGTTGCAGTTGATGATTCCTGCTAATTCAACTAAATTCTGCTATGCGTTCTTACCATAGAGATATATACTGTAGCGCCGGCTCTGTCAGGATATGCCGAGCTAGGCCGTGCTGTCCGTTTGGTCGTAATTTGCGACCGTGGCTCATGAAGCTAATTATTTGTTATTGAACTAATACAAATATTTCCTTACTTAATTCGCGATTCCACATACACAAATAACTCGGCAAACTTTTACTTACGTTTAATAATCTTCAGCTCTTTAATCGTCCAATCGTCCTGTATCGGCTTTCAACATGGAAATAAACATTGAAAATAACAACAACAAAGTGTGTGTGATTGGGTTTTTACAGACGTGTATCAATCAGATATGATTATTTACGTCTGGGGACCGACCTTTAACGTCACCATCCGAAAGACGTGACTCAGTTTCGAACCTGCGTCCTCGGCTGAATCAGTTTGTAACTTCCACTGTTAGCTGGATTACAGGCGCACGCTTCAACGCCTAGTTGGAAGCGCAGGAAACGCATGTGTGTGTATTGGGTTTTTACAGACGTGTATCAATCAGATATGATTATTTACGTCTGGGGACCGACCTTTAACGTCACCATCCGAAAGACGTGACTCAGTTTCGAACCTGCGTCCTCGGCTGAATCACTTCACTTAATGATTCTTCAACTATTCAGAACAAATTACCCATCAAATTGTCTGAAACCATTAGAACAACAATTTGATATAGTCTATATTTGAATTTAATACCAAAACAAAATCCCATATCCAAAATTCCTCCAAACCAGGGCAACCGCCATCAATCGATCCATCCCATCCTTACAATCGATCCTCAACCCATCAACCCAATTTCGCTACACGACCCCCTGCTCCACTAAGCTCGGTCCCCGAGCTTAACTCATCCAACCATTAACAAATCCAACAAGCTGAACTCCAAAATTCAAAACTGTATAACTTTATGGAGGTAATTACAAAACGAATATACCCCCCACAATAACTTTAACATTCCAATGACCATTACTAACACTCCTACCTTCTGTAATGTCAAAACAATTTACCACCTACTTTACTACTATATTCGTAATTCTAAAACTTTCCACACCGTTTAACCAAATCATCAGCACTGGTTTTTGCTATAGCTTCGGTCTATAAACCCACCAGGTTTAATACACAAAAATCACAAATAATATAACAAAATCAAGTGGCAGTACCACCACTATTATAGTGTCAATGGGTTTGCATTATGACCTAACACAAAAAAAAACATTATACAGGTTCTTCCCTGTTGGACAAATAAATCCGTTTACAAACCTATGAATGATCACAAATACACCATTGTTTTAGCAATAACTGTCCATTATCAAAATTCTATAACTCTAAAATAATAAACAAAAATGGTAATTGATACCAAATTGGCTTAAAGTCCTTTGCCAAAATTGAACCACCTAACTAATGTCCATGCATGCACCAAAAACAGTGCCTCAAGTCTCTTCTAAAAACTCATAAACAGCTTAGCGTCCATATCCCAACTAAACATAATACAAGCTCGATATGACTATACTGTGCCCACTTTTGAAATTACGAATGTCCCCTCGTTCCGTGTCGAAAATACTGTCCGCTACGCTTTTCTTTATTCTCTCTAATCTACCAACTTGCAATCTCGAGCCCAATCTTCTGCTGAACCGCCTCGTAGCAACAAAATGTTCATATACGGTTGACCAATGTTCCACCGAGAATTCCAAAATGCAGAACCGATTGTTTGCAAAGGTTTGGATCCAATCATTAGCGAAATCATAACAGCAATGTATCATGTCTAATAAAAGTAATCAGGACGGCGTCTGTTTCGTCTTGGATAGCACTTTCGCCCCACTGATTTGTCTTTAGCTTGGTCCCTCACTGGAACATCGGTAGACCCCAACTTCTATCTGGTGTCTGATTAGCCCAGTTCGCCCTAGAAACCGTCTGATCATTCACGTCACTAGCCTCTGCTACCAGTGGATCTGCCATCTCATCTCTACCAGGGGACTGGTTGAGGACCTCCGTTCCAAAATTGATGCTTCTGTTGGCTCAGCCTCTGCTACCAGTGGATCTGCCATCTCGTTGTCTCTACCAGGGGATTGGTTGAGGACTTCCTCTTCCAAAATTGATGCTTCTGTAGGCTCAGCCTCTGCTACCAGTGGATCTGCCATCTCGTTGTCTCTACCAGGGGATTGGTTGAGGACCTCCCCTTCCAAAATTGATGCTTCTGTAGGCTCAGCCTCTGCATCAGACACTGCATGCTGGTTCTGGACCTCATCCTGCCTGTTTGCTCTGCCAGGTTGAAATTTCCATACAGGTCGCTGCACCCCAGTGTACGGCTTCAACCGGTCTACATGAACGACCACTAGTTTCGCCCTTGGTTTCAGCTGCAGTTGTACAGTCACATCTGATAGCCGCTCATGTGCTCTCCGCATCCGCATCCTCAGCTTCTCTGCATAATCTGTCCTTACTACGTCACTGTCAGTATCATCTGGTGCAGCAAGGTCGCCCGGCATCATCACCTCTCTCCCTAGCATTAGCATGTTAGGTGTTTCTCCTGTTGACGCCTGTGGACTGCCACGGTATGCACATGTAGCGAAAGAAAGGAGCTGGTCCCAATCCTTCTCTTGCCTCTCTACATCGAGAAGCGCAGCAATTGTATCCACCAGCGTGCGGTTATATCTTTCAATGAGCCCATCGGACTTTGGGTTATAGGCAGTGGTCCTCATCTTGGTTACCCCAAGCAGATTGCATACTTCTCGGAAGTTTTCTGAGACAAAATTCCGGCCCTGGTCTGAGTGAACGAACCTCGGTACGCCGAAACGACAGATGAACTCCACCACCAGCTTCTCTGCAACGGTTTCTGCTCTTTCGTCTGGGATGGGGTACGCTTCCATCCATTTGGTAAAGTAGTCTCCGATGACTAGGACATACTTGTTGTCTTGTTTGGTTCTCGGCAATGGACCCAAGATGTCGAGGGCTACTCTCTCCATCGGGAAACCGCTGATTCGCTGTTGCAAAGGTGCACGTGGTGTTCTACCAGCACACTTCCTTCTAGCACAAACATCGCATTCCCTCAGCGCAGAACGGATGTTGACTGCCATTCCAACCCAGTAATACCTGAGCCTGGCCCGACCCAATGACTTGGCGACTCCGAAGTGACCACCAGTTAGAGATGCATGGACCTCCTGAATTACATCCCTTATGAGCACTCTTGGTAGTACAATCTGCTTCCTGACAATGGTGCCGTCTGCTGACTCCCATCGGCGTACCAAGAAATCGTTGCTCATTTCTAGTGCATTCAAATGCTCTAACAACTGTCTTGCGTTTTGGGACCATGATGCTGCTTCTTCATCAGTTAGTCTTTCTGCTCTCAATTTGGCAGCTCGGACTGGCTTGATGTTTTCATCCTGCTCTTGTAGGCTACCAATGTCAGGAGTCTCAACTGCTTCGTCTGCCAGCGCCCTGACATGTTCTGCCGATTCCTCGTCATTCCGCCCACACTGCTTACACGGTCGGCGCGACAGCCCATCAGCATTGCCGTGACTCCGCCCCGGTCTATGATGGATCTCAAAATCGTATTCCGAGACCAACTCCAACCATCGTGCGAGCTGCCCCCTTGAATCCTTGAAGCGAACCAGCCACTGCAACGACCCATGATCGGTGCGGACGACCACATAACGACCATACAGATACTGCCGGAATTTTTTCAGGAATACCACCACTGCCAGCAACTCCTTCCTTGTTACGCAGTAGTTCAGCTCCTCCTTCCGCAATTTTCGGCTCGAGTATGCTACAACTCTTTCAACTACATCCTGAACTTGCGAAAGGACTGCCCCAAAACCGGTGTCACTGGCATCAGTATCCAAGATATAATCGCCATCTGGGCAGGGATAGGCCAGAATGGGTGGGGACAACAACCTCTGCTTGAGTTCATCGAAAGCGGCCTGACACTCCTCCGTCCACTCGAATCTTCGATTCTTCTCCATCAGCTGGTGCAGAGGTTTGGCGATGCTAGCAACCCCTCTACAAACTTCCGGTAATATGATACCAGCCCGATGAAACTCCTCATTTCCTTGGTGGTTCTTGGTGTAGGCCACTGCTGAATGGTTGCTGTCTTGTCTGGCTCTGTCGTCACTCCATCTGCTGACACAGTGTGCCCTAGGTATCCAACACTGGTGCGAAACAGCTGGCACTTGGACGGTTTGAGCTTCAACCCAGCTTCACGCAGTCGCTGAAAAACCACTCTGAGACGTGACAGCCCCTCCTCTACCGTCTTGCCGAATACAATCACATCGTCCTAATACACCAGCAATGTCTCCCACGTCAAGCCTGCCATCACCCGATTCATCAACCGCTCAAATGTAGCTGGCGCGTTGCATAACCCAAAGGGCATCACTCGCCAGGCATACAACCCGCCATTTGCGATGAATGCTGATTTCTGCTGAGCCTGTTTGTCCAGTTGCACTTGCCAATACCCACTATATATATATATATAGTTAGATCAAGAGTGGAGAACCACTTCGCCCCGCTTAGTGCATCCAGCGTGTCATCGATTCTTGGGAGCGGATAGGCATCCTTCAGCGTAACAGCATTCAATTGACGGTAGTCCACACAGAACCTCTTGCTGCCATCCTTCTTGGTGACGAGAACCACGGACGCCCACGGACTACTTGTTCGTTCGATCGACCCCTGTGAGAACATCTGATCTAACTGCTTGTCGATCTCCTTCCTCTGTTCAAATGGATGTCGTCTCTGTGCTTGCCGCACTGGCCTCGCATCACCAGTATCAATCTTGTGCTGGACTAGATCAGTTCTGCCGATATCCATTGACCCTTTCGAAAAGATTCCGCCAAAATCTTGTAGCAGCTCCGCCGCTTGAGGATGGTACAGCTCTGGAATATCTTTGATGCTACGCCCAAGCAGCTCCGTCAAATGTGTTGGCACACCATTGCCAACAGTCACGTTTCCGTCACGTTTGATCGTCTCGACAGACTCAGCTTCTGGTAGCGGGGTCAAGCAGGTCATCATAGTTCCCCGTTTCACTATCCTCTCCTCCTTTGTTGGATTGTAAACCCGTACTGGCAGCAAATCAGCATCCGTCTCGACTACAGCCCGTGCAATTAGCAAGCCCTTATTCAGGATTTCTGTCTGGTCGGTAGGTGCTTCATGGAGACCAAGCCCAGTGATCTGTTTCTGCTTAATACCTGCCACCACGCCCTTCAAGATCGCCTCATGACCTGGAGGAACTATACTGGTTTCGCATGCTACTACTCTGCATCAGAGTGGCTGGCCCCTGGAATCTCTGCATGGAATCGTCTCCCATGGTGTCTGCAACTCCATCTTGCGGCAATCAAGCACTGACTGCGTCTGCATCAGGAATTCTAGCCCAATGATTCCCTCATTCTTCAAATTAGCAACCTTCACCTCCACCATAAACAGCAAACCTCCCAGTTGAATCTCCGCTGTCATTCTTCCCTTGGTCTCGAGTGGACTACCATCTGCCTGATGCACCGTACGAGTTTCTCGTTGCAATACTGGTGTCCTTGATTCCTCAATCTTGTCGAAAATTGTGTCAGACACAAATGACTGTGATGAACCAGTATCGATCAGGAACGTGATGGGCTGCACATTAATCTTGGACTGGATGAAGAGTCCCTGGCGTTTGCTGTCTTCGGATGACCCAACTGGCCGAATTTGCTTTACTTGCTCTTGTCTCCCCCACTGCCTTTCGCCAACCTCACTTCTACGCGAAGCTGGTCCTTGATACTGTTGACTGCTCACTGGTATCTGCTCGACATTTTGTGCTTCGGGGCAATAACTCCAACCGTGGCCAACTCTTTTGCAATTGTAGCACTTTCGCCGATCTGCGCCTGCACTCACCGGTATGTTGTTGAGAGGCTGCATTATTGGATATGTGCATTCTTGTTGCCAATGCCCCTGTTGACCACAGTTGAAACATTTGTCGTTCTGGTATCCAGGCAGTGAAGCAGCTGGTGCTCTTGTGCCCGTTGCAATTCCAGTTGGCTTTGCTCCCGATTGCTTGGCAGACCCCACTCTTGAAATCAGCTCTTCCACCACTTTAGTCATCTTGCTCACAGCGCCTTCCGTCTCCTTCGTCGATCTGTTTGTTTGCTGATCTTCGCCATCCTCCAACGTTCTGCTATATCTCTGCGGTCGCCCGTCATATCTCTCTGTTTCCATCTTTAGAAATGCTTCTGTGCTCAGGGCTGCTTCAATCGCATCATCAATGTGCGGGGTTGTGCACGAAACAGACCCTCTCGTACCTCCGGCCTCACAACTGCATCCATAAAATGGCTTCTCGCTAACCGATCTTGCCCGGCCTCGTCGAACTCCTGGTACGCTAGCGCTGTTAGCTCCCGGAAACTCTGACCCAACTCCTGCAGCGTCTCCTTTGATTTCCTCTGCCTGGTCCGCAGCTCAGCCAAGAAGATTTCTGACTTCCCCGCTGGGCCAAACCTCTGCTTAAGCCTGCTGACCAGCTCGCTGTACGTTAATTTCCTTCCTGTTTGCTGAACGAGTACTTTTACTGCTGGGCCTCTCATGCTGGCAGCCAAATACCGCAGTGCTTCATCCTCTGAACATCGATTAACTCCTGCACAGGCAGGAGTTAAATAAAGAATAGTATAATAGGGGATAAAGTAGAAGAAAGGAAATTGGTAGCAATGAGGGGAACTCTCACTATTCATTTTTCTAAATGGGAAAACCTGAGTATTAGACAAACAATTGGAACCCAGAGCCAGTCGTCCACCGGTTAAGAGGGGGAGGGGATAAGGATAAGGGAGAGGTCGGGTAGGGAGGGTTAACAAAAGAGAAACTTTTCTCTCAGGACAACAGTATAAAAGAAGTATAAGTTGCTACATTGTTAAAACAAAATTTTTGGATTATACAACTGCATATGTTTTCTTTGAAAATATGAATTTTGTTTCAAAATGATGTATAGGAACTAACTATGTAAGTTTCTTTTGAAGCCGTTTGTAAGACAAAATGTATACTGATTTATAATGTCATCACATTTGCAGTGAGCGTTACATATGATGATTGTAATTTGTACTATGATTATAATTTGTTTCAAGAGAGAAAAGAATAAAAACTGACCATAAAAAAAAAAAAAAAAAAAACAGGCCTCAAAATGACTCAAATAGTCAAGAATCGGCCCTTTACCATCGAATCGATCTGGTGTCATCCACAGTCGGTCACTATTTCTAAATCTTGGTTGGTATCTGCTTTCATTCCACAGCTCTGGTCTGCGCCATGGTGTGCCAGCCGTTGGTGTCACCGATGTCTCTACTCCACCACCTACCAGAACTTCATGCTGTGTTGCAAACTGGTCGTAATTTACTGGTTTGTCACGATTACTCCGCTTCAACCCTTATTTGATGGCCAGTAGTCGCTGCTCCGTCCTGCCATTGTTGATTGCCGACACCCAACTTTGGTGTTGAGACTGGTGGTTCCCTGTGGCTGCTATATCCGTTACCATCCACTTGTCTGCCTTCCGGAATCGAGAAATCGTTGGGGAATGACGGGGGTAACTCGATGCTTCCACCTGAGTGCCTTGCGAACGAGGCAGGAACATCTCGTCTTCCAGATGGCTCTTTCATTTTCTGGGATTTCTGGGGTATACCACCATGCTGCGCTGGTATGCTACTCTTTGGAGTTGGATGTGGTGTTCTTCCCATTGATACTCGCAGATCCCGCATCATCATGTCGATTTCGGCCATACCGTGGTCTAGCTGCATCCAGATCTCCGCTGGTGTTTGCTGATTCGCATTTCTCCGCGTTGGTTGGTCCATCATGTACTGCTCCATTGCCGAATCCCACTTCTGACACCATGTGTAGCGCCGGCTCTGTCAGGATATGCCGAGCTAGGCCGTACTGTCCGTTTGGTCGTAATTTGCGACCGTGGCTCATGAAGCTAATTATTTGTTATTAAACTAATACCAATATTTCCTTACTTAATTCGCGATTCCACATACACAAATAACTCGGCAAACTTTTACTTACGTTCAATAAGCTTCAGCTCTTTAATCGTCCAATCGTCCTGTTAGTCAGGTGGCTTAGTGAAATTATCGTTACTTCCCGGATAAAAGCACCATTTTTGGTACAGGGCTTCCTTAGTACCTTCTAAACGATATTAGGCTAGGAGCCCCCGGCAAAAATTTCTATTTAAGGGTGTGGGGGCGGGGGCGTCTGTTTGGAGCCCCCAAGTGATTTTATAACATTGATTTGTTGTTGTACAAATGCCATTTTTGGTACAGGGCTTCCTTAGGACCTACTGAACGATATAAGAGTAGGAGCCCCCGGCAAGAATATCATATAAGGGTGTGAGGCGGGCCTGGGGCGTCGCCTCGTAGCCCCCAAATAATTTAGAAGGTAATATAACATTTATTTGTTGTTGTACAAATGCCATTTTTGGTATGGGCTTCCTTAGGACCTACTGAACGATATTAGGGTAGGAGCCCCCGGCAAGAATATCATATAAGGGTGTGAGGCAGGCCTGGGGCGTCGCCTTGTAGCCCCCAAATAATTTAGAAGGTAATATAACATTTATTTGGTGTTGTACAAATGCCATTTTTGGTACAGGGCTTCCTCAGGACCCACTGAACGATATTAGGGTAGGAGCCCCCGGCAATAATATCATATAAGGGTGTGGGACAGGGGCGTCGCCTCGTAGTCCACAACTAATTTGTAAGGTAATATAACATTGAGTTTTTGTTGTACGAACGCCATGGGGCCCCCAATCACACATATACGAATATTTATGCCGGGGGCTCCTACCTTACCATCATTCAGCAGGTCCTAATGAAGCCCTGTACCAAAAATGGCGTTTGTACAACAACAATTCAATGTTATATTACCTTACAAATTAGTTGTGGACTACGAGGCGACGCCCCTGTCCCACACCATTATATGATATTCTTGCCGGGGGCTCCTACCCTAATATCGTTCAGTAGGTCCTAAGGAAGCCCATACCAAAAATGGCATTTGTACAACAACAAATAAATGTTATATTACCTTCTAAATTATTTGGGGGCTACGAGGCGACGCCCCATAGAAGTCTAGACTAGTTCATTTTAACTAAACTGTAAAGCCCGAAAGGCAAAGCCAGGCTAGAAAGAAATAACCGTCTGGTATGGGTCATTCTTTAATAAAACTGACATTTGTTGACATTCCCCATATGTATAGAGGCGGTCAGAGGGGCCAGATGCAATCTCAGGGGAACAACCGTCGATATCAGAGACTGAAGCTTTTGGTCTAAGCCAGGCTAGCCTAAAATAGAAAGCCCACCGCACACTTCACTATTTCTATCCGATTTGCTTATGACCTGCTGACATCATTATGAAATACTGCTTCGCGATTGGCTGGAAGCTGCTTCCAGTTTCAGTCTTAAAAATCATATGAAATGGCATGAATAGTAGACTAGAACAATTGTCATGTTATGAGAAAAAAACTCATTGTTTACATTTGCTTTTAATGTAATGCAGGAATACACCCAAGAGAGATACACCCTAGTGCTGTACGTTCCTACCATCTTTCCTGGACATCCTGTTTATAAACAGACACATGGCTTGAAGAGACTCCCAGCAAAACCAAGCACCACGGCCACGCGACGAAGCGACCAGAAGATTCAACAGGATTACCTCTTCTTCCGTACAGGCCTACACTGATGATGATGCTGATGTACAACATCCGAAAGTGTTCCCGTGCCTCCAAAGAAACCCTATGACATTACAAAAGAACATGACTATTCTTTTTTTCTATTCGAATTGATCAGAAACTGAAGATAACCAGACAGCAACTGTAGGATGCCAAGAAACAGCTTAAAGTGGTGAAACGGAAAGAGGAGAGATGAAAAAACCAGGACTCTCTTGCAGGAAGTCTACTAAAGCAAGCTCATTAGCCAAGATTAGCTTGACCCACTTCAACACAACTTTGGAGAGAATGCATTTACAGAAAACCCCAATTTTGTCTTATTGCACACCTTATACACACCCGTAGATCTTTTTTGTACATAGGTTTGAATTTTGGCCCAAAGTGGAAAACTTCTTTTGAAGAGATTTGATAACAGAACAATTATATGGAATAATGTCACTAGATGTAAACCCATAAGACTGTGCACTCTTTGGCTATCTAGTATCTACTGTGTAAATTTTAGGGGTAATCAGTTTCAAAATTATTATTATACCTCATGAATAATGATGTCAAAAGACCTTGTTACCATGAGGTTTCACTGAATAGTGTATTGCAGTATCCTGAGATGTAAGTCTCTTCAATTATAGTTCTTCATAGTAGGGTGACTTGGAATATATATGCCCAATTACTATTTCTGGTTTGCATACATGTATTACTCGATGATATGTCTTTGTAATTAGCAAATTTAGGGCTAAAATCTGAGATGTTGTTTTTGCAATGTCTATCCTTTCAATTGTGATGTATTATAGCAGTATATATGTCCGATAAAATGTCAAAACTTAAATGCCTATTATGCTGTAGAATATTAAACACACTTGTGGTAATAAAAGGTTCATTTATTCATTTTTTTCTTCAAATCAAATTATCATAAGTTAATTCTCTAAAAACTGGTTGATGAAGAAAATAAGAAATACACCGTATGAAGGAGAATGTTATTTATGGAGAAAAAAGTGGTGTGAATAAATAATTATTACATCAATGATCAGCTGTTTTTAAAGAATATTTATATACTAGCAGGGCCCGTGGAAAATCCACGGGATTCTAGGGAGGGTGGGAGGGGGTTGTAAATACTTTAAAATAGATATGTGCTATCGATTTTCTTTTTTTTAATAATAATTTTGTAATGATAATTATTATTATATTAAAAAAAGAAGATATTACTGTGCCAGATGATATTATTTCTCTTCATTGTATAGGCCTACTTTTTATCATTTTATAATTTTTCTTCTTCTTTTCATTAATATTTTACTCATTAGAATACCAACCTTTTGTTTGCTGTCCCATCATGTATCGTTTTGAATTTTTTTTTTTTAAATCTGAATTATGTAATAAAACTTGAAAACTGGAAGAAAACAGTGAAATCAATAATTTGTAATCAAAATTGATGCAGATATTTTAGACTTTACTTTCGTTTTCACTTTCGTTATTTACGATTATTGTCGTCACTTCGTTCCTACTATTCCAGTCAGACCGCAGCGCTCGCAAAATCGCCCGTATTTATTCAAGTCGTATGCATGTTTTTGCTCCCCTTGCATACGTAATAAGCAAAAACATGGCACAGTTCTAGTTCTTCTTATCTGCTCAGGATTTATTTAATGACAATGAATTTGTCATGAATATCGAGCCAGAATAATAAACATTATAGTGTACTATTCAATAAGTAGTGAGTGATGTTTTAAAATGTGAAAAATACACGAAGAAAACTTGGAGAAAAAAAATATTTGGAGAGTCGGATATTCATGTTAAAAATCATTTTTATCGGAGGTGCGTCTCGTTAAATTTTGGCTTACCACATAATGTAGATATTTTCCTAACATAATATCATACTTCCTATCGATGTCTATCTCAATACCAGTCAGGAACTAGCAAAGTAGTAGCTGATGCATAATAGACTTCGCCGGAAAACTGACATGGCCGATCGGCGAGCGTTTTGCGTGAAGATCAACCGGGGGATACTACGCTATATATCTAGTTTTGCGTCGATTATCGATGTATTGTGCGGTCCAACCTGTCCGTGCGGTATACGTGAACACGCACGGAGGATAGACAGAGATTAGGGGTATTCATGTATTACTCTCGGGTGCTTAACCCCCGGACGTAGAGGCTTTGTATTGCCCCACATACTTATTATTGTGTATGATACTCATGCGCTACATAATAATAGAAGTGTACAGAAAGTACAAGTTGGATTCGGATACGCACACAAGTACACTCAAGTACAATATAAAATACCAGCTCTAGAATGAATAGGGGACAGAAGGGAGGATTTAAGTGTCTATATAGGCTATTTTTGGCCATGTTTTTATATCATTTTAACAAAGAAGACACATTATTATTTCTCAAATGTATATTTGTGTAAATACAAGCTTTCGGGGGGGGGGGGCAATGTGATTGAAACTATCTATACGAATCAAGGGCGTGATTAATTGCACTCCGAGTTTGAGCATGGGGGACACAATTACATGTCACTCTCTCTCTAGATTACGTGATGTATGGAGAAGTAGAAATAAAGATAAAAAGCAATACACGTATAAACAACGAAATCCTTTTATGCAAAGTCGCTTAGATTATTGGATCATATCAGAGAATTTAGAGCAAATAATATCCAAATGTGACATTGTTCCCCCTATAGCCCCTGACCTCTCAGCAGGTAATCTGGTAATCCATAATAGGTCATCGACAAAAAATAAAAATAAAAGATCTTATTGGAAGTTTAATAATAGTCTATAAAGTGATATATAGTGGTAATCCATAATAGGTCATCGACAAAAAATAAAAATAAAAGATCTTATTGGAAGTTTAATAATAGTCTATAAAGTGACAAGGAATACGTTAAGAAGATTAGAGAAGAAATAAAGACTTTAAAAGAGAAACTGTCTGTTGAAATTAAAGATAAGAGAGTACTATGGGATTTCATGAAAATGGAAACACGGAAGTTTACAATTAAACTATCAAGAAAAAGGGCGGAGGAAAGGAAAGAAAAAACAAATCGGAAAATTGGTAAAAGAGATTAAAGACTTAGAAGAGGATTTATTGTCAATTGGCAATGTACATCACAAAGATATTTCTGAAAATTTGAAAACTAAGAAACAACAACTAAGTTTACTCCACGATTACATCAATGAAGGTTTAAAAGTACGGTCAAGATCCTCATGGTATGAATGTGGAGAAAAGAATACAGCATTCTTCAAACAGTTAATGGAATCAAATAGAAAAAAGTATAATACAGAAATTAAATGGAAATGGAAATACCACTTCTAACGAAAAGAAATTATTGAAGGAATAAAATCATTTTATGGGCAGCTATATAGCAAAAGAAATTCTATACAAGATGACACTTTGGACTTCTTTCCTAATGACCTGCCAAAATGGAATAATATATCACGAGATTCATGTGAGGAAACGATCGTAGAAAGGGAATGCATAGAAATACTAAAAGATATGGAACTTAACAAATCTCCAGGAAATGATGGTTTAAGTGCAGAATTTTATCAGAAATTTTGGCCAGTAATTGGAGATCTAGTTCTTGCATCTTTTAATGAAGCTCTTCAACAAGGGGAATTATCAGGCTCTCAAAGGCAAGCAGTTATTATCTTGATACATAAAGATGGCAAAGATCCGGAGCTTATTAAGAATTACAGACCGATTTCGTTGCCAAACGTAGATTATAAAATCCTATCTAAGATACTTTCAAAGAGAATACAAGAAGTTTTACCTGAAATTGTTAGTTTTGATCAGTTGGGATATGTTAAGGATAGGAACATTGGAGAAGCAATACGAATAATAGACGACATGATCTGTCATACTTCTTTTTACAGAAAACACGCTTTTTTGGTGGCCATTGATTTTGAAAAAGCATTTGATTCTGTTTCACATTTATTTTTATATAAGGTTTTACAATCATTTGATTTTGGACCAGGGTTTTTTAATGGGTTAATAATTGTTATACTAAAGCAGAAAGTTGTGTTATAAATGGATATACATCAACAGGTTATTTCAAGGTTGAAAGAGGAGTAAGGCAGGGAGATCCCTCTCTCTCTCTGTACGCAGACGATATAACGCTTTTCATTAAAGATTCGAATTCATTTAAGGAAATTAAACATATTTTTGAATGTTTTTAAAAATATCAGGCTTAAAGTTAAACAAGGACAAGACATTCATTTTGCCCTTAGGTCCACAATTATCCACTCATACATTTCCGTTTGGGAAGCAAGTAGACATTGTTAAAATACTAGGAATTTATTTTTCAATACACGAAGATATCAAAGAACAAATGAATTATAAAGAAATATTGAGCAAGATTAAAAAACGTTTTACGTGGTGGAAGCAGAGTGATTTAACATTAATGGGGAACATTCAATTAATGAAAGTATATGGCTATTCTAAATTTATATATTTATCATCATTGATGTCGGTTCCAGCATGGGTGTATAGCGAAATTGAAGAAATATGTTTTGAATTTTTTTGTGAAGAAGTAAAGGCAAAATTAAAAAGAGCATCATGTTTTTAGACTATCCGCAGGGTGGGCTGAAAATGATGAATTTCCGACTGTTTGTAAAGGCACAGAGAATAATGTGGACAAAAAGGCTTGTAACCGGAACTCAAGCTATCAAATGGAAACATTACTTTAAATATTTAATGAGACCAATGGGCGGGAATTTAATATTTTATTGCAACTATTGGAGAGATACAGTAAAACTCATGTTACCTTCTTTTTATCAGAATCTTCTGAAAGCATGGATAGATATGAAAGAATATGTTAAAACAGAAGAGAGATACAGAGGCAATGAAATATTGTATAATAATAATTTTATTCAACTAGAAGGTCAAACTTTATTTGAGGAAAATTTGTTTTTTAAAAAAATATATCGACTTCATCACATATGCGATAAACAAGGGTTATTAAAAAAAGATGCATATTTTATTACCATTGGTTTAAGTAAGGAAGAAATTACAAAAGTTAACAAAATCTATTCAATAATTCCTCACGAATAAAAACAGAATGTTCAGCCTGCAAAAAAGTCCATCCACTGTGGCCTTAGTTTAGAATTAATATTTGCAAAGAAGGTTTTTAAATTTGAAGAAATAACTGCAGAGATGGTGTATAAAAGTCAAATCAAGAAGAATGCAGAAATCAGCTCAGCATTTCATAACTTAATGGAACTTTATTATTCCCACTCTGAGACAAATGAAGAAGTCAACAAACTTGTATTTTTATGTGCGATTGACCATGGTCTTTATTGAGAGCTGATTACAATCAAGCTGGTCAGCAAAGAAATCATAATGAAAACATAACAAACAACAATGAATGCAAATCAATACTTGGAGCATTATTATGTCGAGAGCGATCTGTAAGGAACCAATAGGGGGCCCGGCCGGGCGACAAAGCAATATCTTTTGACTAGCCGTAACAATTCTTCCATTCGCCTGGCCAAGCGAACGGGACTTCCCCCATCTCTTGCTGGTTTTGCACAGACAAGAGGCACGGGTGAGCGAAGATGACTTCCCGCCGGAAACCCTGAGCGTTACACACGGCATAAGCCAGGCAATCTCAGCTTCAACGGACAGGATCCCGCTCACCCCCCCACACCCCAACCAAAACGTGGTGAGCCCAAACGACTTCCCTGGGCAATACTGATTGTATCCCCAGCTTACGGACAAGTCAGGCTCGTATAATTGTATAGATACGGCAATAAAAACAATCCTCCAATATCATAACATTTTGTCTCCCTTCCTAACAGACCGCTTGCTCTAGTTTTACATTCATACAACAATATATTTCTTATGTAAGCGATTATAGGCGTCCAAATTCGCAAGAATGCCGCGAAATGGACGAATTAACTGCAGACGGATTAATTAACGTAAGATGTACATCCCAAAAATCTCTAGGAAGAACATGACGGCAGGAATTTGATGACATTGTCCACTACACTCAAATGCGGGTGAAAACCGAACTCTCTAAAACCAGACTCTTTTGGCCAAAAAGCCGATTAATAGAAAATGAAGGTTATAAGATACACCAAAGGGATCATAATTATGACCGTATGAAAAGTTCGAGTTCTGGAAAATAAGATCGGAAAAAGCCCCGCAAGGCCCGTGTTATGATTCTGAACGCGACCAGGCGTAGCCCTTGCGAAAGTGGATTGTCATCAAATTCTCGCCACTAACACTGTTCGAACCGAATAGCTCCTAATATGCATACGCAATTGCATTGCTCGAAGTAGCTTTTGAACGCCTCTAAAAAGCGGACAATTATATGTCGGAGAAAATCAGGTTATACAAGTGATAATGAAAAGAAATGGATTGCGGTAAAAAGTTATTGAAGTTGCAACCCTGAACCGGGAGCAAATCAAGCAATATTAGTTAACACATAAAAAGTTGTATCACAGCTGCAACTGTACATTTATAGTTCATTAGTTGTATCCGTAAGCTTAATGTCTTGCCAGCCGGCCTATAATCAAGGCGGCCAGGGGTGGGAAGGTGGTAAAAAGTTTGTTCACAAATCTGACCATCTCTCATGAAGACCATAGAAATAATGAGGCGAGCTGAGAGCACGCGGTGTTATGGCGCGAACCTTACTGGTTTTATTGCTGACGCCAATACTTCCTCGACCCCTCCCTCTTCTCGGAAGTGACCTCGAGGCGTGTGGTCTACGGCTCGGTACAAACTTCTCCGCTCAGATTGGGAATAACTTGTTTTAGCTCCTTCGAGAAGTTCACTAAAATGTATTATTCCCACTCTGAGACAAATGAAGAAGTCAACAAACTTGTATTTTTATGTGCGATTGACCATGGTCTTTATTGAGAGCTGATTACAATCAAGCTGGTCAGCAAAGAAATCATAATGAAAACATAACAAACAACAATGAATGCAAATCAATACTTGGAGCATTATTATGTCGAGAGCGATCTGTAAGGAACCAATAGGGGGCCCGGCCGGGCGACAAAGCAATATCTTTGACTAGCCGTAACAATTCTTCCATTCGCCTGGCCAAGCGAACGGGACTTCCCCCATCTCTTGCTGGTTTTGCACAGACAAGAGGCACGGGTGAGCGAAGATGACTTCCCGCCGGAAACCCTGAGCGTTACACACGGCATAAGCCAGGCAATCTCAGCTTCAACGGACAGGATCCCGCTCACCCCCCCACACCCCAACCAAAACGTGGTGAGCCCAAACGACTTCCCTGGGCAATACTGATTGTATCCCCAGCTTACGGACAAGTCAGGCTCGTATAATTGTATAGATACGGCAATAAAAACAATCCTCCAATATCATAACATTTTGTCTCCCTTCCTAACAGACCGCTTGCTCTAGTTTTACATTCATACAACAATATATTTCTTATGTAAGCGATTATAGGCGTCCAAATTCGCAAGAATGCCGCGAAATGGACGAATTAACTGCAGACGGATTAATTAACGTAAGATGTACATCCCAAAATCTCTAGGAAGAACATGACGGCAGGAATTTGATGACATTGTCCACTACACTCAAATGCGGGTGAAAACCGAACTCTCTAAAACCAGACTCTTTTGGCCAAAAAGCCGATTAATAGAAAATGAAGGTTATAAGATACACCAAAGGGATCATAATTATGACCGTATGAAAAGTTCGAGTTCTGGAAAATAAGATCGGAAAAAGCCCCGCAAGGCCCGTGTTATGATTCTGAACGCGACCAGGCGTAGCCCTTGCGAAAGTGGATTGTCATCAAATTCTCGCCACTAACACTGTTCGAACCGAATAGCTCCTAATATGCATACGCAATTGCATTGCTCGAAGTAGCTTTTGAACGCCTCTAAAAAGCGGACAATTATATGTCGGAGAAAATCAGGTTATACAAGTGATAATGAAAAAGAAATGGATTGCGGTAAAAAAAGTTATTGAAGTTGCAACCCTGAACCGGGAGCAAATCAAGCAATATTAGTTAACACATAAAAAGTTGTATCACAGCTGCAACTGTACATTTATAGTTCATTAGTTGTATCCGTAAGCTTAATGTCTTGCCAGCCGGCCTATAATCAAGGCGGCCAGGGGTGGGAAGGTGGTAAAAGTTTGTTCACAAATCTGACCATCTCTCATGAAGACCATAGAAATAATGAGGCGAGCTGAGAGCACGCGGTGTTATGGCGCGAACCTTACTGGTTTTATTGCTGACGCCAATACTTCCTCGACCCCTCCCTCTTCTCGGAAGTGACCTCGAGGCGTGTGGTCTACGGCTCGGTACAAACTTCTCCGCTCAGATTGGGAATAACTTGTTTTAGCTCCTTCGAGAAGTTCACTAAAATGTATTATTCCCACTCTGAGACAAATGAAGAAGTCAACAAACTTGTATTTTTATGTGCGATTGACCATGGTCTTTATTGAGAGCTGATTACAATCAAGCTGGTCAGCAAAGAAATCATAATGAAAACATAACAAACAACAATGAATGCAAATCAATACTTGGAGCATTATTATGTCGAGAGCGATCTGTAAGGAACCAATAGGGGGCCCGGCCGGGCGACAAAGTAATATCTTTTGACTAGCCGTAACAATTCTTCCATTCGCCTGGCCAAGCGAACGGGACTTCCCCCATCTCTTGCTGGTTTTGCACAGACAAGAGGCACGGGTGAGCGAAGATGACTTCCCGCCGGAAACCCTGAGCGTTACACACGGCATAAGCCAGGCAATCTCAGCTTCAACGGACAGGATCCCGCTCACCCCCACACCCCAACCAAAACGTGGTGAGCCCAAACGACTTCCCTGGGCAATACTGATTGTATCCCCAGCTTACGGACAAGTCAGGCTCGTATAATTGTATAGATACGGCAATAAAAACAATCCTCCAATATCATAACATTTTGTCTCCCTTCCTAACAGACCGCTTGCTCTAGTTTTACATTCAGACAACAATATATTTCTTATGTAAGCGATTATAGGCGTCCAAATTCGCAAGAATGCCGCCAAACGAGATGCAACGCAACTCGCCGCCATATAAATCGCGTTTCGTAGTGTTCACAACAGGACACTTAAATGCTTTATGAATGTAAACTTTTATAGCAATAATAGATTAGGTTAGTCATACTGAATTAACTGCATTACTGTTAACAGATGTAGGCCAGGTAAGCCTGGCATTATTATATCAGCAATCCAAATATACATTATCATCGATGTACGGGAGTTAATCCCTCATATACGGAAGACAAAGAAGCAAAAGAAAACATTTATTGGCTTAAAGATAAAGTTGAGTTCTGGTCACGCGATTGCAATGTGAAAGAAACGCTGTGGAATCGATCAAAAAGGTTGATCATCTAGCATAAGTATTGGTGTGTACTGCAAGGTTCTGGAATCATCAAATTGACAAGAAGTCGGCCCAGTCTTGGTAAAGTTACAGCACTATACACAGAAAGATGTATGGGACTACACGAACATGTGGCATAAAAATCCGTCCCGATTGTTATGTTACGTGCCATGTTTAGAATATTAATGCATTTAAAGAGCCATGCTTTTCAGGGAACATTTTTATCTGATGTTCTTCCACACTTGCATAATAACAATGATAACGCTCACAAATTATATTTCACCTCCTCCCAGAACTCAACTATCTCTTAACTATCATCTTAAAGTCGCCAAAAGAACAGTAACTCTAATATTAATACCCCAAACATTAATACTGCATACGAGAGAATAATATTGAATATTATAACCCCATATAATCATTACAGCTCGATGTACATACAAGCTACAAATAAAAATAACCAAAGAGATATTACAACGAAGCTATCCTACACTGTTAGGGAATCAGGACATGGCGATACGCCTATGTTAGACCATGGACCTACTACGTGGTTAGACTTACAAAATTAAAGTGAGAACCGTACGATACTCTAGGGAGAATATCCGATTTACGTTAGCCGCTACCGTGGACATTTCGTTGAGGGTCTAGCCGCATAGTAGTCGGCTCTCAGGGGAATTAACCTTTCAGGTGTTTACCCTAAAACAGGCGTTGTCAATCACCAAGTTTAGCCTTCAGTTTTGTGACCAAAATAGAGTACCGAAGCTGTGACGTCATAAAAATCTATTTTTGGAATTTCTCAATTTTTTCTTCATTTTCCGAAAGAGCATCAAAAATAATGTCCAAATGTCGAAAACCAATTGAATAGGTTAAGTATTGGCTGAGATATGACCATCTGAATAAAGATTGCCTATGGGAACTCAGTGTTATATTGCTCTGGCTCATAACGTTAGGAGCCAGAGCAATATAACACTGAGTCCCATAGGCAATCTTTATTCAGATGGTCATATCTCAGCCAATACTTAACCTATTCAATTGGTTTTCGACATTTGGACATTATTTTTGATGCTCTTTCGGAAAATGAAGACAAAATTGAGAAATTCCAAAAATAGATTTTTGATGACGTCACACTTCACCACTCTATACCATGCTTCGTAATTCCTCACCCATTCCTCCACGTGGTAAAGTCATTATCTCACTTTTCCCTCACCCGAAGACTCTCCGAGAGACGAAAGGGTATTTCTTGATGGACCTACGGGTTCGTTGTGTGCAGACGTGTAAACACATTAATTGTATTTCCACCAAGTCTGGTGATTGCGAATTCTGGCTTTCTGCACGTGGAAACTGACGATCCACTCCCTTTTTAAAACAGCCCCCCTCCATTGCTGTCCTCGTGTATACGATTAAATTCGTGGGCGAGTCTACTGTGCGGAGAAATGTGCTTTAATACCTAATCCCTCATTCTCTTCGGACCAGTGCTGGTAGCTGGTATATCCTTGTTCAGACAAAGCCCACGCTGCCCTCTCACGTGATTCGAACTGGGAGGCCGAGGTTTCCTTCCGTCGTTCTTTTGCAAAATGAGCAGCCTGAGTCTCGCCCTATCCAAACCCGAGGCTCGGTACGAAATCCAGTAATGAGTGTGGGTGAAGAGGCTGCAAAAGGGGGGAAGAAAACAAGAAAAACAACGGCCAGCATCTGGGGTTCCAACACACTGAGATTTACTAAATTACTCCAGCCTATTACATAACATACATATTTTGTTCCTTTCAAAACTGAAACTATTTGAAAAAGTGAGAAATAGGGAGAAGCTGGGGTGGGAAGGAGGACACGGGAAAAATATCGATCGCAGAATACCAACAAACTGTTTGCAGAAAATGAGATGATACTCTCGAAATCCTTCAGTTCAGTTTGTGTTGAGTAATCAATTCATATGTCAAAATGAAGTGCCTTGTTAAACCATGGACCTACTACGAATGGACTTTCGACGGCGAGAGTAGTAAAACTAATGATAGCTACCACCTGTTCTTATGTCTTACTTTCCTCTTTGTTTTAAGTCTGACCGCAACGCCGCGGGCATGTTTTGATAAGCCCCGATAAGGGGCCTTTGGTCCTATGAGTTCCACCGGGATTTTGCCGCCCTCTATCAGCTGAGTCGCTTCGCATTGATCAATGCTTCCCACGATTTGCACTTCTTATTTCATGAATAAATCGTGACAGGAGAGCCTTTTGCCCATGCGCAGTTAAATACTACGTCAGTGGTGCCCCGGATGTAAATATGAAGTTTACGTCCTCTTCATGATCGCCAATCTGTAAAAAAAGCTATTGAAATCGGCGATTTCTTCGATTTTTTACGAATTTTTGTTTGTGTGCAGCATACTCATCATATAAGCAAGGAAATCACCACAAGAGCTTCCAAATTACAGTTTTAAAAGTGTTTTTCTCCTGTTTCCGTTGATTTTTCTGTGAAACCAACGACATTGTGATGATCACAAATCATTCGTTTGTCGAATACAATCGTTCGTTAGTTGTTGCGATTGCGTGCGTTTTTTTTATAGTCATTGAAAGAATTAGGTTTGTTTTTCATGAGTGCTCGGAAATTCTGTGGTAATGTGTGATTTCTTCGCATAAAAAAAAATGCACCCGCCGATGTCTCTCAATGGGACTACATCTGCTAGTTTGATGTAGTCCCATTGATAGACATCGGCGGGTGCATTTTTTTATTTTTTATTTATAGTTAGAGAGTGAGACTGCTTTTTTCTTCCCTCAGATTTTATCTTATTTTATCTTGATGTACTATATGTGTACGGGGTTATTTGAGAATCTAGGAATTGGGATATATGACCGCGTCCGTAAATTTGGGAATTGACAAACATTGCAAAATATTCAACATAAAATTAGGGGCTTGCCTTCCGTAATTTCCGTCGTCTGTGTCGGAAACAACAACAACAACAACAACGTCGTCTGTGTCGATATTGACTGCCCATGCCAATCATACAATTCTTTCATGTTTATGTCATCTAATGATAATCCTGCTCTTCTAATTACTTTACAAACAATACATGACTCATGAGTACGAAAAATAAATTTCATGGAATAATACACACAGCGAAATAAATAATAATTGTTAGTAAATACAGCGCTGAAAACAATGACAATATGGAAATATCAGTCGCTAGAAAAAAACATGTTCGCTATGTCCGCATTGCGGAGATCGCTCATACAATTTAAGACTAGGTTCTTAACGATTTGAAGGAGCAGCGAACAACCCAAGATCGCGCGCCTGCTGTCGCGATTATGCAAGATTGCGCAAGTGATCGCATCTAGCTGTCAGATTGTGGTGGGACCACACGCTGGGTTTTTGCATCGGCGCGAAATTTAAACCCAGCGGTGGAACTCATAGGATCAAAGGGACAGCTTCGTCGAAAGTCCATTCGTAGTAGGTCCATGGTTAAACCCAGTTGGCACATTAAACCGCGCTCGTTATCATACGCGATCTAGCTCTTCGGGTCGACCCTTATAATAACAATAATATATACACCTTTCACTTATATAGCGTTTTTCATATGAGAGTTATCTCAAAGCGCTTTACAATCTTGATGCAAGTAACACTAAACAGAGTAATGACAAGAGAACAATTTTAAAGTGAAATTAACAAACATAAGATAACAAGGTAAGGTAACAATTTAAGAACTGGGTTGAATACGCCTTTTCCATTAGGTAGGTTTTTAATTTTGATCTAAACTAAGTATAATAACAGAGATGCAACGAAATTAGGAGGCTGGAAGAGAATTCCACAACGTGGAGCAGAGCAAGAAAAGGACCATGCTATCACCTAAGTATTTTGTTTTTGCTTTTTTAACGGTCCAGAGAGTTTGATTTGCAGAACGGGCGAAGGACCTATTGGGTGTGTAAAACTTAATCAGTTCAGAAAGATAATTTGGGGCATGACTAGCTATGTAGAGACTAGAAAGTTAAAATAAGAACTTTGAACTTTCGGGAATTCCATGGACCAGGCTATTACAACTGTAAAGGAATGAACTGATAAATGCGTGGACGAGAATTTCAGTGGATGACTTGGAGAGGAATTTATGACTTTTAACAATTAGTCTCAAAGCGAAGGATGCTTTACACAGATGCTATTGACATGGGAGCGCATTGAAAGGATTTGATCAAACGTATAGCGGCGAAATGACTGGGAGGTCCAGCGACCCATTTTTTTTTTTATTATTATTATTATTATTATTTTTTTTTTTTTTTTTTTTTTTTTTATCTGCCCACCAGAATATCCCCTCATAGCCGCCGAAAGAGCCGCCCCTATGCTGAAGGAATGAGCTGCAAGCATTGAAAAGTCGCAAAGTACAAGTAAATCCATTTCTAGTCAGCAGGGATGTATCAAAGCGTCTACAGAATACAGTGCCTTGTTCTAGCAGAGTGACCGTAGGCGTGTGTATATGGCCACGTTGCAACCACTGCATAGGCCCATGTGAGAAACACTCTCCGGTACAGTTATCGCAAAGCCCGCACGCGCACACAGCCATGATATAAACAAACATTTGCTCAATATCGGGCATTTGCAATATATCGAAATGGTAGTCACCCCGAAAAGTCTGAAAGGGGGCGAAATGACTGGGCCGTCGCCACTGGCAACCACAACTATGTGTCCACAGTTGCCCACGACGATTCCGGCAGAGTAGCGTGGCGCAAACGGAACTGCATATCCTTATCACGCCAATTATAGCGGCTGAAGTTCTTACTATGCTGTCTTACTATGCCCCTATTGAATTGAATTGAATCGTTTATTCACCACCATTGAAAACATTGAAGCAAAAGATATATATCAATGCAAAAAATACAATGTCAATATAATAAAAATACATGACATTAATTATAAAAATACAAGTTCTACAGCGAGTTTATAATTTTTTTTAATTTTTTTATTTTACTTATGTATTTATTTTTTTTAGTAATAGTTGTAAGTAAATTTAGTCTCAAGAGTAAAACAATAATGACTATTTACAATGAGTTTATGATCGATAGCAAAAAAGAGTAAAAAATAGCACATGTGCTAGTCGAGTCTGACCGTCGTTATCTAAAGCCTAAAATCAAGTTTATTGAAAAATACATGATGGGTTTCCAAATCCCATAAATAAGATTTGTGTGTAGGCTGGTTGCTATATATACAACTATATACTTGCAAGGTTATATTTCGTAGTTTTCACTTAAGAGTAATTTTGCAAGTTTTTTACGAAAGAGGTTTTTGATCTCTCAATCCTTAGATCAGTAACAAGCATTTTCCACAAATTACTTCCAACAAACGAAACAGAAAATTTTCTTTGGTCTGTTCTGAATAAAGGAAGACGTAATCGTCGATCCGTTTTTTATCTATGGAATATTCATGTTGTATCATCTGCAATCGTTCATTTATCAAATCAAACACAAAAGTACAAATAGATAATTTATGCAAATAAACAAAAATGCTCAACAATTTGAGATCATGAAACAGTGCCTTAGTAAAAGAACGATGTGGCTAGAAAGTTATAGCACGTACAGCCAACTTTTGAGTATAAAATATACAATTTAATACCCCAAACCTCGCTGCCATATGTAATATGTGGCTGTATCAGAGCTTCCTACGACAGTATCAAATATGGTTAGGGACAAAGTGCCGTATTCAAAGATGATACCAACCTTTCTCCGACTCTCCGTATACAGTCATTAACAGATTTTATATGTGAATTTCATCTTAAATGTCTGTCAATGGTAATGCCAACAAATTAATGCCAGTAATGGTGGGAGGAACACAATTAACAACCCAACCCCACTCTCTTCATGCCTCCGACCACCCGAACCATGCAAAAACAATGGCCATGACTCACCCGATTGACTATTGGTTCCACTGTCATGTACCCGACGGCTGGACAATTCTCCTTCGCCGACCACGTACGGTGCTGGGGATTGGCCTTGCAGTCAACGTCTTCGTCCCTGCATGAAGAAGGGGCCGTCCTCGGGGCTGGTGTTGAATACGGTGGGGCTGTCTATTCTTCCGACCCGCCGCTTTCGCTGATTGCGGCAAAGCTGTATTAGCAGCCACAACGATGCTGGCACTCCGGCCAAGACGGCTGGCTGTCGGTTTCCTTCCCGCCCCCGTTTGGATGACCGCTGCTGAGCTTTCGTTTTCGGCATTTTGTCTAAATCAACTGATTACAGACTACAGTTATTTACCCCTTTAATGTTGGGATAAGATGTCTATATGCAGAGTGCAAGTGTTGATCCGTCACAAAATTAAGTAAAACGATATATTATGAATAAGAAATGGTAATACAGATTATTCAAAAAGTTTGTTCACAAATCTGACCATCTCTCATGAAGACCATAGAAATAATGAGGCGAGCTGAGAGCACGCGGTGTTATGGCGCGAACCTTACTGGTTTTATTGCTGACGCCAATACTTCCTCGACCCCCTCCCTCTTCTCGGAAGTGATCTCGAGGCGTGTGGTCTACGGCTCGGTACAAACTTCTCCGCTCAGATTGGGAATAACTTGTTTTAGCTCCTTCGAGAAGTTCACTAAAATGTATTATATTACAACTAAAGAAGTGGATTTTTTTTTGGTTCAACCAAAGTTGTGCACATTAAACAGTAAACTGAGAGAATTTTAGTTTAAACTTTTGCATAGAATAGTTTATACAAACCATCATTTGCATAGATTTAAATTTCGTACAAACGGTTTGTGTTCGTATTGCAATATTTTGGAGGAAACCTATCGGCATGTATTTTTTTAATGTAATATAATAAAAATATTCTGGGAAAAATGTGCTGATAAACTCAATTTACCAATTCTAAAGAAACTGTCGTGGAAAGAAATTCATATTGGAATAAATTGGAGTAATATGAAATCGGAGCAATTACTAAACCACATTCTGATTTTGATTAAATTGATGATTTTTAAAAGTAGAGAGAAGGGGAAGCCTCCAAATGTAGATGAAGTAAAAGATAAAATTCTCGAAAATAGGAAAGAGGAAAAAAAACTTGCAATGGAAAGGGATACTCTTTCAATTCACTTTAAAAAAATGGGAGACCTTGGAAAGTTTTGTGTAATATTAATTAACTTTAAAAAAAAGCAACTTCACAACCCTCCATCCCAGCAGTATTTCTTTGCTTTATATTTATATTTGTTTGTTTTTGTTTTGTTTGTTTGTTTGTTTTGGGTTGTTTTTTGTTTGTTTTTTAAATCTTTATCTCTCTCTTTGGGGGAATTTTTCTATTTTCAGAGGTAGTACTTCTAAAACAATATTTTGACAGACTGTAATATTTCATGTTCAAGCATTTTTTTTTTTTAAATTCAACAGATATTCGTTTTTTTTTTCTTCAAAGAAGCACAAAATGAACATGAAATGACCACGGAGATGTGACTAAGTATTTTATCATTATTATTATAACTAAATGTATGAAAGAGTTGTTTTAGCAATTGATGTTCA